>SZWC01000260.1:160359-208647 GCA_023375785.1 Penium margaritaceum | reverse complement strand
CGTGTAAGTGGGTGTAAGTGCGTGTTAGTGCGTGTAAGTGCGTGTAAGTGCGTGTAGGTGCGTGTAATTTTGTGTAAGTGCGTGGAAGTGTGTGTTAGTGCGTGTAAGTGTGTGTAAGTGCGTGTAAGTGCGTGTAAGTGCGTGTAAGTGTATGTAAGTGGGTGTAAGTGCGTCTAAGTGCGTGTACGTTCGTGCAAGTGCGTGTAAGTGTGTGCAAGTTTGTTTCAGTGCGTGTAAGTGCGTGTAAGTACATGTAAGTGCGTGTAAGTGCGTGTAAGTGTGTGTAAGTGCGTGTAAGTACGTGTAAGTGCGTGTAAGTACATGTAGGTATGTACAAGTACGTGTAAATCCATGTAAGTGCGTATCAGTTTGTGTACGTACGTATAAGTACGTGTAAGTGCATGTAAGTACGTGTAAGTGCGTGTAAGTGTGTGTAAGTGTGTGTAAGTGTGTGTACGTGCCTGTAAGTGTGTGTAAGTACGTGTAAGTGTGTGTAAGTGCGTGTAAGTGCGTGTACGTTTGTGTAAGTGAATGTAAGTTTGTGTAAGTGTGTGTAAGTGTGTGTAAGTGCGTGTAAGTGTGAGTAAGTGCATGTAAGTGCGTGTAAGTGTGTGTAAGTGCGTGTAAGTGTGAGTATGGATGTAAGTGTGTGGAAGTGCGTGTAAGTGTGTGTAAGTACGTGTTAGTTTGTGTAAGTGAATGTAAGTTCGTATAAGTGCGTGTAAGTATGGGTAAGTGCGTGTAAGTGTGTGTAAGTGTATGTAGGTGCATGTAAGTGCGTGTAAGTGCATGTACGTACGTGTAAGTGTGTGTAAGTACATGTAAGTGTGTGTATGTACGTGTAAGTGCGTGTAAGTGCGTATTAGTACGTGTGAGTGCGTGTAAGAGCGTGTAACTGCATGTAAGTGTGTAGAAGTGCAGTTCAAGTTCGTGTAATTGCGTGTAAATGCGTGTGAGTACAGTTTAAGTTCGTGTAAGTGCAGGTAAGTGCGTGTAAGTACGTGTAAGTATGTGTAAGTGCGTATAAGTGCGTATAAGTAGGTGTAAGTGCAGTTTAAGTGGGTGTAATTTTGTGTAAGTTTGTGTAAGTGCGTGTACGTGTGTGTAAGTACGTGAAAGTGCGTGTAAGTGCATGTAAGTACGTGTAAGTGTGTATAAGTGCGTATAAGTGCGTCTATGTGTGTGCAAGTGCATGTAAGAGTGTATTTTAGTGCATGTAAGTGTGTGAAAGTGCGTGCAAGTGGGTGTAAGTTCGTGTAAGTGTGTGTAAGTGTGTATAGGTGTGTGTAGGTGCGTGTAAGTGCGTGTAAGTACGTGTAAGTGCATGTAAGTGCGTATACATGCATCTAAGTGCGTGTAGGTGCGTATAAGTATGTGTAAGTATGTATAAGTGCGTGTAAGTACGTGTAAGTACGTGTAAGTGCGTACAAGTACGTTTAAGTATGTGTAAGTGCGTCTAAGTGCGTGTTAGTGTGCGTGAGTGCGTGTAAGAGCACGTAAGTGCCTGTAAGTGCGTGTTAGTGACGTTTAAGTTTGTGTAAGTGAGTGTAAGTGCGTGTAAGTACGTGTAAGGTCGTGTAAGTGCGTGTAAGTGTGTGTAAGTGCTATAAGTGCGTGTAAGTGTGTATACGTGTGTGTAAGTGCATGTAAGTATGTGTAAGTCTGTATAAGTGCATGTAAGTGTGTGTAAGTATGTATAAATGCACGTAAGTGCGTGTAAGTGCGTGTAAGTGCGTGTAAGTTTATGTAAGTGTGTGTAAGTGTGTGTAAGTGCATGTAAGTACGTGTAAGTACATGAAAGTATGTGTAAGTGCAAGTAAGTGTGTGTAAGTACGTAGAAGTACGTGTAAGTATGTGTAAGTTTGTCTAAGTGCGTGTAAGTGCGTGTAAGTGCGTGTAAGTATGTGTAAGTGTGTGTAAGTGCGTATAAGTATGGTTTAAGTTTGTGTAAGTGTGTGTAAGTGCATGTAACTGCGTACAAGTGTGTGTAAGTGCGTTAAAGTGTGTGTAAGTGCGTGTAAGTGCGTGTGAGTGCAGTTTAGTGGATGTAATTTTGTGTAAATTCGTGTAACTGTGTGTAAGTGTGTATAAGTGTGTGTAAGTGCGTCTAAGTGAGTGTAAGTGCATGTAAGTGCGTGTAAGTGTGTGTAAGTGTGTGTAAGTGCATGTAAGTGTGTGTAAGTACGTGTAAGTACGTATTAGTGCATACAAGTGCATGTAAGTGCGTGCAAGTGCGTGTAAGTGTGGTCTAAGTGTGTGTAAGTTCGTGTAAGTGCGTGTAAGTGCGTGTAAGTTTGTGTAAGTACGATTAAGTACGTGTAAGTATGTGTAAGTGCGTGTAAGTGCGTATAAGTGCGTGTAAGTGCGTATAAGTGCGTGTAAGTGCGTATAAGTGCGTGTAAGTGCGTATAAGTGCGTGTAAGTGCGTGTAAGTGCATGTAAGTGCGTGCAAGTGCGTGTAAGTGTGGTCTAAGTGTGTGTAAGTTCGTGTAAGTGCGTGTAAGTGCGTGTAAGTTTGTGTAAGTACGATTAAGTACGTGTAAGTATGTGTAAGTGTGTATAAGTGCGTGTAAGTACGTGTAAGTGCGTGTAAGCGTGTGTAATTACGTGTAAGTACGGTTTACGTTCATGTAAGTGCGTGTAAGTGTATGTAAGTGCGTGTAAGTGCATGTAAGTGCGTGTAAGTGGGGTTTCAGTGTGTGTAATTTCGTGTAAGTTTGTGTAAGTGCATGTAAGTACGTGTAAGTGTGTGTAAGTGCGTGTAAGTGCATGTAAGTACGTAAAAGTACGTGTGAGTGCGGTTAAGTGCATGTAAGTGTGGGTAAGTACGTGTAAGAGCGTGTAAGTGTGTGTAGGTGCGTGTAATTTTGTGTAAGTGCGTGGAAGTGCGTGTCAGTGCGTGTAAATGCGTGTAAGTGCTTGCAAGTGCGTGTAAGTGTGTGTAAGTGGATGTAAGTTTGTGTAAGTGCGTGTACATTTGTGCAAGTGCATGTAAGTGCGTATAAGTTTGTATAAGTGCGTGTAAGTGCGTGTCAGTGTGTGTAAGTGCGTGTAAGTACGTGTAAGTGCATGTAAATGCATGTAAGTGCATGTAAGTTTGTGTAAGTACGTGTTAGTACGTGTACATTTGTGTAGGTGCGTGTAAGTGCCTGTAAGTGCGTGTAAGTGCGTGTAAGACGCGTGTAAGTTCGTGTAAGTGCGTATAAGTACGTGTAAGTGCTGGTATGTGCGTGTAAGTGTGTGTAAGTGCGTGTAAGTACGTGTAACTTTGTGTAAGTGTGTGCAAGTGTGTGTAAGTGCATGTTAGTGCGTGTAAGTACATGCAAGTGCGTGTAAGTACGTGTAAGTGTGTGTAAGTACGTGTAAGTTTGTGTAAGTGCGTATACGTCTGTGTAAGTGCATGTAAGTGTGTCTAAGTGCATGTATGTACGGTTTAAGTTCGTGTAAGTTCGTGTAAGTGCGTGTAAGTACGTGAAAGTACGTGTAAGTGCGTGTAAGTGCATGTAAGTGTGTCTAAGTGCATGTATGTACGGTTTAAGTTCGTGTAAGTTCGTGTAAGTGCGTGTAAGTACGTGAAAGTACGTGTAAGTGCGTGTAAGTACGTGGAAGTGTGTGTAAGTGCGTGTACATGCGTGTAATTGCGTGTAAGTATGTGTAAGTGCGTGTAAGTGCGTGTAAATGTGTGTACGTGCGTGTAAGTTCGTGTAAGTGCGTGTTAGTGCGTGTACGTTCATGTAGGTGCGTGTAAGTGCCTGTAAATGCGTGTAAGGTGCGTGTAAATTTGTGTAAGTGGGTAGAAGTTGGTGTAAGTGCGTGTAAGTACGTGTAAGTGTGTGTAAGTTTGTGTAAGTGCGTGTAAGTGCGTGGAAGTGCGCGTAAGTGCGTGTAAGTGCGTGTGAGTGCTCGTATGTACGTGTAAGTGCGTTAAAGTGCGTGTAACTTTGTGTAAGTACGTGCAAGTGCGCGTAAGTGCATGTAAGTGCGTATAAGTGCATGTAAGTGCATGTAAGTGTGTATAAGTGCGTGTAAGTGCATGTAAGTACGTGTAAATGCGTGTAAGTACATGTACATGTGTGTAAATGCATGTAGGTGCGTATAAGTGCATGTAAGTGCGCGTACGTTCCTGTAGGTATGTGCAAGTACGTGTCAGTGCGTGTAAGTATGTGTAAGTGCGTGTATGTGTGTATGAGTGCGTGTAAGTGGATGTAAGAGCGTGTAAGAGTGTGTAAGTGCATGTAAGTGCGTATAAGTGCATGTAAGTGCGCGTACGTTCCTGTAGGTATGTGCAAGTACGTGTCAGTGCGTGTAAGTATGTGTAAGTGCGTGTATGTGTGTATGAGTGCGTGTAAGTGGATGTAAGAGCGTGTAAGAGTGTGTAAGTGCATGTAAGAGTATGTAAGTGCGTGTAAGCGTGTATAAGTATGTGTACATACGTGTAAGTGCGTGTAAGTGCGTATAAGTGTGTGTAAGTGCATGTAAGTGCGTTTAAGTACGTGTAAGTGCGTGTAAGTGCGTGTAAGTGCGTGTTAGTACGTGTAAGTGCGTGTAAGAGCGTGTAAGTTCATGTAAGTGCGTGTAAGTGCGAGTAAGTACATGTAAATGCGTGTAAGTGCGTGTAAGCGCGTGTAAATGCAGTTGAAGTCTGTGTAAGTGCGTGTAAGTGCGTAAAAGTTTGTGTAAGTGCGTGTAAGTTCGTGTAAGTGCGTGTTAGTACGTGTAAGTACGTGTAAGTACGTGTAAGTGCAAGTAAGTGCATGTAAGTACGTGTAAGTTCATGTAAGTGCGTGTAAGTGCGTGTAAGTGCATGTAAGTGTGTGTGAGTGTGTATGAGTGCGGTTTAAATTCGTATAAGTGCGTATAAGTGCATGTAAGTGTGTGTAAGTGCGTGTAAGTGCCGTTTAAGTTCATGTAAGTGCAAGAAAGTGCGTGTAAGTGCGTTTCAGTGTGTGTAAGTGTGTGGAATTTCATGTAAGCTCGTGTAAGTGTGTGTAAGTGCGTGTAAGTACGTGTAAGTGCGTGTAAGTGCGTGTAAGTGCGTGTACATGCGTGTAACTATGTGTTAGTATGTGTAAGTGCGTGTAAGTGTGTGTAAGTACGTGTAGGTGCATGTAAGTGCATATTAGTGCGTGTAAACACGTGTAAGTGCGTGTTAGTACGTGTAAGTACGTGTAAGTGGGTGTACCTTTGTGTAAGTGCAAGTAAGTGCGTGTAAGTACGTGTAAGTGTGTGTAAGTGCGTGTAAGTGACGTTTAGGTTCGCGTAAGTGAGTGTAAGTGCGTGTAAGTACGTACAAGTTCATGTAAGTGCGTGTAAGTGTGTGTAAGTACTATAAGTGCGTGTAAGTGCGTATACGTGTGTGTAAGTGCATGTAAGTGCGTGTAAGTCTGTATAAGTACGTGTAAGTGTGTGTAAGTATGTATAAATGCACGTAAGTGCGTGTAAGTGCGTGTAAGTGCATGTAAGTTTATGTAAGTGTGTGTAAGTGTGTGTAAGTGCATGTAAGTACGTGTAAGTACATGAAAGTATGTGTAAGTGCAAGTAAGTGCGTGTAAGTACGTATAAGGTAAGTGAAGTACGTGTAAGTATGTGTAAGTGTGTGTAAGTGCGTGTAAGTACGTATAAGTACGTGTAAGTACGTGTAAGTTTGTGTAAGTGCGTGTAAGTGCGTGTAAGTGCGTGTAAGTATGTGTAAGTGTGTGTAAGTGCGTATAAGTACGGTTTACGTTTGTGTAAGTGTGTGTAAGTGCATATAACTGCGTATAAGTGCGTGTAAGTGCGTGTAAGTGTGTGTAAGTGCGTGTAAGTGCGTGTGAGTGCAGTTTAGTGGATGTAATTTTGTGTAAATTCGTGTAAGTGTGTGTAAGTGTGTGTAAGTGTGTATAAGTGTGTGTAAGTGCGTGCAAGTGAGTGTAAGTGCATGTAAGTGCGTGTAAGTGCGTGTAAGTGTGTGTAAGTGCATGTAAGTGTGTGTAAGTACGTGTAAGTGCGTGTTAGTGCATACAAGTGCATGTAAGTGCGTGCAAGTGCGTGTAAGTGTGTGTAAGTGCGTGTAAGTGCATGTAAGTGCGTGTAAGTGTGTGTAAGTGCATGTAAGTGTGTGTAAGTACGTGTAAGTGCGTGTTAGTGCATACAAGTGCATGTAAGTGCGTGCAAGTGCGTGTAAGTGTGGTTTAAGTGTGTGTAAGTTTGTGTAAGTGCGTGTAAGTGCGTGTAAGTTTGTGTAAGTACAATTAAGTACGTGTAAGTATGTGTACGTGTGTATAAGTGCGTGTAAGTACATGTAAGTGTGTGTAAGTGTGTGTAATTACGTGTAAGTATGGTTTACGTTCATGTAAGTGCGTGTAAGTGCATGTAAGTGCATGTAAGTGTGTGTAAGTGCGTGTAGGTGTGGTTTAAGTGTGTGTAATTTCGTGTAAGTTTGTGTAAGTGCATGTAAGTGCGTGTAAGTGTGTGTAAGTGCATGTAAGTGCATGTAAGTACGTAAAAGGATGTGTAAGTGCGGTTACGTGCGTGTAAATGTGGGTAAGTATGTGTAAGAGCGTGTAAGTGCGTGTAGGTACGTGTAATTTTGTGTAAGTGCGTGGAAGTGCGTGTTAGTGCGTGAAAGTGCGTGTAAGTGCGTGCAAGTGCGTGTAAGTGTGTGTAAGTGGGTGTAAGTGCGTGTAAGTCCGTGTACATTTGTGCAAGTGCATGTACGTGCGTATAAGTTTGTATAAGTGCGTGTAAGTGCGTGTAAGTGCGTATAATTGTGTGTAAGTGCGTGTAAGTGCGTGTAAGTGCATGTAAATGCATGTAAGTGCATGTAAGTTTGTGTAAGTATGTGTTAGTACGTGTACGTTTGTGTAGGTGCGTGTAAGTGCCTGTAAGTGCGTGTAAGTACGTGTAAGACGCGTGTAAGCTTGTGTAAGTGCATATAAGTGCGTGTAAGTGCTCGTATGTGCGTGTAAGTGTGTGTAAGTATGTGTAAGTGCGTGTAACTTTGTGTAAGTGCGTGCAAGTGTGTGTAAGTGCATGTTAGTACGTGTAAGTGCATGCAAGTGCGTGTAAGTACGTGTAAGTGCGTGTAAGTACGTCTATGCTTGTGTAAGTGCGTATAAGTCCGTGTAAGTGCATGTAAGTGTGTCTAAGTGCATGTATGTACGGTTTAAGTTCGCGTAAGTTCGTGTAAGTGTGTGTAAGTGCGTGAAAGTACGTGTAAGTGCGTGTAAGTACGTGGGAGTGTGTGTAAGTGCGTGTACGTATGTGTAATTGCGTGTAAGTATGTGTAAGTGTGTGTAAGTGCGTGTAAATGTGTGTAAGTGCGTGTAAGTTTGTGTAAGTGCGTGTTAGTGCGTGTACATTCATGTAGGTGCGTGTAAGTGCCTGTAAGTGCGTGTAAGGTGCGTGTAAATTTGTGTAAATGTGTGGAAATTGATGTAAGTACGTGTAAGTACGTGTAAGTACGTGTAAGTTTGTGTAAATGCGTGTAAGTGCGTGGAAGTGCGCGTAAGTGCGTGTAAGTGCGTGTAAGTGCTCGTATGTATGCGTTATTACGTGTAAGTGCGTGTAACTTTGTGTAAGTACGTGCAAGTGCGTGTAAGTGCGTGTAAGTGCGTATATGTGCATGTAAGTGCATGTAAGTGTGTATAAGTGTGTGTAAGTGCATGTAAGTACGTGTAAATGCGTGTAAGTGCGTGTATGTGTGTGTAAATGCATGTAGGTGCGTGTAAGTGCGTGTAAGTGCGCGTAAGTTCCTATAGGTATGTGCAAGTACGTGTCAGTGCGTGTAAGCATGCGTAAGTGCGTGTATGTGTGTATGAGTGTGTGTAAGTGGATGTAAGAGCGTGTAAGAGTGTGTAAGTGCATGTAAGAGTGTGTAAGTGCGTGTAAGCGAGTATAAGTATGTGTACATGCGTGTAAGTGAGTGTAAGTGCGTATAAGCGTGTGTAAGTGCATGTAAGTGCGTTTAAGTACGTGTAAGTGCGTCTAAGTACCTGTAAGTGCGTGTTAGTGCGTGTATGTACGTGTAAGAGCGTGTAAGTTCATGTAAGTGCGTGTAAGTGCGTGTAAGTGCATGTAAGTGCGTGTAAGTGCGTGTAAGCGCGTGTAAATGCAGTTGAAGTTTGTGTAAGTGCGCGTGAGTGCGTAAAAGTTTGTGTAAGTGCGTGTAAGTGCGTGTAAGTGCGTATAAGTGCATGTAAGTGTGTGTAAGTGCGTGTAAGTGCGTGTAAGTGCGTGTAAGTGCGTGTTAGTGCGTGTATGTGCGTGTAAGAGCGTGTAAGTGCATGTAAGTGCGTGTAAGTGCGTGTAAGTGCGTATAAGTGCATGTAAGTGTGTGTAAGTGCGTGTAAGTGCGGTTTAAGTTCGTGTAAGTGCATGTAAGTGCGTGTAAGTGCGTGTCAGTGCGTGTAAGTGTGTGGAATTTCATGTAAGCTCGTGTAAGTGTGTGTAACTGTGTGTAAGTACGTGTAAGTGCGTGTAAGTGCGTGTAAGTGCGTGTACATGCGTGTAACTGTGTGTTAGTGCGTATAAGTGCATGTAAGTGCGTGTAAGTACATGTAGGTGCGTGTAAGTGCGTATTAGTGCCTGTAAATACGTGTAAGTGCGTGTTAGTACGTGTAAGTACGTGTAAGTGGGTGTACGTTTGTGTAAGTGCAAGTAGGTACGTGTAAGTACGTGTAAGTGCGTGTAAGTGCGTGTAAGTGTGTGTAAGTGTGTGTGCGTATGTGTAAGTGCGTGTAAGTGCGTGTAAGTGTGTGTCAGTGCGTGTAAGTGCGGTTTCAGTACGTGTATATTTGTGTAAGCTCGTGTAAGTGTGTGTAAGTACGTATAAGTGTGTCTAAGTGCGTGTAAGTGCGGTTTCAGTACGTGTATATTTGTGTAAGCTCGTGTAAGTGTGTGTAAGTACGTATAAGTGTGTCTAAGTGCGTGTAAGTGCGTGTAAGTGCATGTAAGTGCATGTTAGTGCGTGTAAGTGTGTGTAAGTGCGTGTTAGTGTGTGTAAGTGTGTGTAAGTGCGTGTAAGTGCATATAGGTGCGTGTAATTTCGTGTAAGTGCGTGTAAGTACGTGTTAGTGCGTGTAAGTGCGTGTAAGTGCATATAAGTGTGTATAAGTGCGTGTAAGTGTGTGTAAGTGCGTATAAGTGCGTGTAAGAGCGTCTAAGTGCATGTACATTTGTGCAAGTGCGTGTAAGTGCGTGTAAGTTTGTATAAGTACGTGTAAGTGTGTGTAAGTGCGTGTAAGTGCGTGTAAGTACGTGTAAGTGTGTGTAAGTGCATGTAAGTACGTGTAAGTACGTGTAAGTTCGTGTAAGTGCGTGCTAGTACGTGTACGTTTGTGTAAGTGTGCGTACGTGCGTGTAAGTACATGTAAGTGCATATAAGCGTATGTAAGTTCGTGTAAGTGTGTGTAAGTGCGTGTAAGTGCATGTAAGTACGTGTAAGTGGGTATAAGCGTGTGTAAGTGCGTGTAAGAGCGTGTAAGTGCGTGTAAGTGTGTGTAAGTGCTTGTAAGTACGTGTAAGTGTGTGTAAGTGCGTATAAGTGCGTGTAAGTTCGTGTAAGTGCATGTAAGTGCATGTAAGTGGATGTAAGTACGTGTAAGTGCATGTAAGTGCGTGTAAGTGCGTGTAAGTACGTGGAAGTGCGTGTAAGTGCGTGTAAATGCGTGTAAGTGTATGTAAGTGCGTATAAGTGTAGGCAGGTACGTGTAAGTGTGTGTAAGTGTGTGTACGTATGTATAAGTTAGTTAAGTACGTGTAAGTGCGTGTAAGTAGATGTAAGATCTTGTAAGAGCGTGTAAGTGCGTGTAAGTGCATGTAAGTGTGTGTAAATGCGTGTAAGTGTGTGTAAGTGCGTGTAAGTGCTTGTAAGTGTATGCAAGTACGTGTAAGCGTGTGTAAGTGCGTGTAAGTGCATGTAAGTGTGTGTAAATGCGTGTAAGTGTGTGTAAGTGCGTGTAAGTGCTTGTAAGTGTATGCAAGTACGTGTAAGCGTGTGTAAGTGCGTGTAAGTGCGTGTAAGTATGTGTAAGTGCGTGTAAGTACGCAAAAGTGTGTATTAGTGCGTGTAAGTGCATGTAAGTATGTGTAAGTACGTGTAAGTGCATGTAAGTGTGTGTAAGTGCGTGTAAGTGCGTATAAGTATGTCTAAGTACGTGTAAGTTTGTACAAGTGTGTGTGAGTATGTGTAAGTTTGTGCAAGTGTGTGTAAGTGCGTATAACTGCATGTAAGTGTGTATAAGTACGTATAAGTGCGTGTAAGTGTATGTAAGTGCAGTTTAAGTTCGTATACGTACGTGTAAGTGCGTGTACGTTTGTGTACGTACGTGTAAGTGCGTGTAACTGTGTGTAAGTTCGTGTAAGTATGTGTAAGTACGTATAAGTACGTATAAGTGCATGTAAGTATGTGTAAGTGCATGTAAGCAAGTGTAAGTGCGTGTTAGTGTGTGTAAGTGCGTGTAAGTGTGTGTAACTGCGTGTAAGTACGTGTAAGTACGTGTAAGAATGTGTAAGTGCAAGTAAGTACATGTAAGTACGTGTAAGTGCATGTAAGTGCGTGTAAGTGTGTGTAACTGCGTGTAAGTACGTGTAAGTACGTGTAAGAATGTGTAAGTGCAAGTAAGTACATGTAAGTACGTGTAAGTGCATGTAAGCACGTGTAAGTGGGTGTTAGTATGTGTAAGTACGTGTAAGTGGGTGTACTTATGTGTAAGTGCAAGTAAGTGCGTGTAAGTACGTGTAAGTGCATGTAAGTGCGTGTAAGTGCGTGTAAGTGTGTGTAAGTACGTGTAAGTACGTATAAGTGTGTGTACATACGTGTAAGTGCATGTTAGTGCGTGTAAGTGTATGTCAGTGCGTGTAAGTGCGGTTTAAGTGAGTGTATATTCGTGTAAGTTCGTGTAAGTGTGTGTAAGTACGTGTAAGTGCGTCTAAGTGCGTGTAAGTGCGTGTAAGTACGTGTAAATGCATGTAAGTGGGTGTAAGTGTGTGTAAGTGCGTGTTAGTACGTATAAGTGCGTGTAAGTGCGTGTAAGTGCGTATAAGTGTGTGTAATTTTGTATAAGTGCGTGTAAGTACGTGTTAGTGCGTGTAAGTACGTGTAAGTGCGTATACGTACGTGTAAGTACGTGTAAGTGTGTGTAAGTGTGTATGAGTATGTGTAAGAGCATCTAAGTGCGTGTAAGTTTGTACAAGTGCGTGTAAGTACGTGTAAGTTTGTATAAGTACGTGTTGTTGCGTGTAAGTGCGTGTAAGTTCGTGTAAGTGCGTGTAAGTACATGTAAGTGCGTGTAAGTGCGTGTAAGTATGTGTAAGTGCATGTAAGTTCGTGTAAGTGTGTGTTAGTACGTGTACGTTCGTGTAACTGCATGTAAGTGCGTATAAGTACGTATAAGCACGTGTAAGTTCGTGTAAGTGCGTGCAAGTACGTGTAAGTACGTGTAAGTGCGTGTAAGTATGTGTAAGTGTGTGTAAGTGCGTGTAAGAGCGTGTAAGTCCATGTACGTGTGTGTACGTGCTTGTAAGTACGTGTAAGTGCGTGTAAGTGCGTGTAAGTGTGTCTAAGTTCGTGTGAGTGCATGTAAGTGCGTGTAAGTGCATGTAAGTGCGTGTAAGTGCATGTAAGTGCGTGTATGTGCGTGTAAGTATGTGGAAGTGCAAGTAAGTATGTGTAAATGCGTGTAAGTGTGTGTAAGTGTGTGTAAATGCATGCAGGTACGTGTAAGTGTGTGTAAGTGTGTATAAGTATGTGTAAGTATGTGTAAGTGCGTGTAAGTGTGTGTAAGTGGATGTAAGTTCTTGTAAGAGCGTGTAAGTGCGTGTAAGTGCGTGTACGTGCATGTACATGCGTGTAAGTTCGTGTAAGTGTGTGTACGTGCTTGTAAGTACTTGTAAGTGAGTGCAAGTGCGTGTAAGTGTGTGAAAGTACGTGTAAGTGCATGTAAGTGCGTGTAAGTGCGTGTAAGTGCGTGTAAGTGTGTGTAAGGCTGTGTAAGTGCGTGTAAGTGTGTGAAAGTGTGTAAGTGCATGTACGTGCGTGTAAGTGTGTGTAAGTGCGTGTAAGTGCGTGTAAGTGTGTGTAAGGCTGTGTAAGTGCGTGTAAGTGTGTGAAAGTGTGTAAGTGCATGTACGTGCGTGTAAGTGTGTGTAAGTGCGTGTAAATGGGTGTAAGTTTGTGTAAGTACATGTAAGCATGTGTAAGTGTGCGTTCGTGCATGTATGTGCGTGTAAGTACGTGTAAGTGCGTGTAAGTACATGTAAGTTCGTGTAAGTGCATGTAAGTGCGTGTAAGTGCGTGTAAGTATGTGTAAGTGCGTGTAAGTACGTATAAGTGCGTATAAGTGCGTGGAAGTGCCTGTAAGTGCGTGTAAGTTCGTGTAAGTGTGTGTAAGCACGTGTAAGTGCATGTAAGTATGTGTAAGTGTGTATAAAAGCGTGTCAGTGTGTGTAAGTGCGTGTAAGTGTGTGTATGTATATATAAGTGCGTGTAAGTTTGTGTAAGTGTGTGTAAGTACGTGTAAGTTCATATAAGTGCGTGTAAGTGTGTGTAAGTGCGTGTAAGTGCGTGGAAGTACGTGTACGTGCGTGTAAGTACGTGTAAGTGCATGTAAGCACGTGTAAGTGCGTGTAAGTGAGTGTAAGTGCGTGTAAGTGGATGTAAGTACGTGTAAGCGCAAGTAAGTGTGTGTAAATACGTGTAAGTGCGTGTAAGTGCGTGTAAGTGCGTGTAAGTGTGTGTAAGTGCGTGTAAGTACGTGGAAGTACGTGTACGTGCGTGTAAGTACGTGTAAGTGCATGTAAGCACGTGTAAGTGCGTGTAAGTGAGTGTAAGTGCGTGTAAGTGGATGTAAGTACGTGTAAGCGCAAGTAAGTGTGTGTAAATACGTGTAAGTGCGTGTAAGTGCGTGTAAGTGCGTATAAGTGCGTGTAAGTGCGTGTAAGTACGTGTAATTTCGTGTAAGTGTGTGTAAGTATATGTAAGTGCGTGTAGGTTTGTGTAACTGCGTGTACGTGCGGTTTAAGTTCATGTAAGTGCGTATAAGTGCGTGTAAGTGTGTGTCGGTGCGTATAAGTGCACTTTAAGTGCTTATAAGTGCCTGTAAGTGCGTGTAAGTGCGTGTAAGTGCATGTAAGTGCGTGTAAGTGCATATAAGTACGTGTAAGTGGGTGTAAGTGCGTGTTAGTGCGTGTAAGTGCGTGTAAGTGCGTGTAAGTGTGTGTAGGTACGTGTGATTTTGTGTAAGTGTGTGTAAGTGCGTGTTAGTGCGTGTAAGTGTGTGTAAGTGCGTGTACGTGTGTGTACATGCGTGTAAGTGTATATAAGTGTGTGTAAGTGCATGTAAGTACATGTAAGTGCGTGTAAGTGTGTGTAAGTACGTGTACGTTTGTGTAAGTGCGTATAACTGCATATAAGAGTGCTTAAGTGTGTATAAGTGTGTGTAAGTGCGGTTTAAGTTCGTGCAAGTGCGTGTAAGTGCGTGTCAGTGCGTGTAGGTGCGGTTGAATTGCGTGGGATTTCGTGTAAGTTCGTGTAAGTGTGTGTAAGTGCATGTAAGTGCGTGTAAGTGCGTGTAAGTGCGTGTAAGTGCATGTAAGTGTGTGTAAGTGTGTGTAAGTGCGTGTTAGTACGTGTAAGTGTGTGTGAGTACGTGTAAGTGTGTATAGGTGCGTGTAATTTTGTATTAGTGCGTGTAAGTGCGTGTTAGTACGTGTAAGTGCGTGTAAGATTGTATAAGTGCGTGTAAGTGTGTGTAAGTGTGTGTAAGTGTGTATAAGTGTGTGTAAGAGCGTCTAAGTATGTGTAAGTTTGTGCAAGTGCGTGTAAGTACGTGTAAGTTTGCATAAGTACGTGTAAGTGCGTGTAAGTGCGTGTAAGTTTGTGTAAGTTCGTGTAAGTGCATGTAAGTGCGTGTAAGTGCGTGTAAGTGCGTGTAAGAGCGTGTTAGTATGTGTACGTTCGTGTAAGTGCATGTAAGTGCGTGTAAGTGCGTGTAAGTGCGTGTAAGAGCGTGTTAGTATGTGTACGTTCGTGTAAGTGCATGTAAGTGCGTGTAAGTGCGTGTAAGTGCGTGTAAGAGCGTGTTAGTATGTGTACGTTCGTGTAAGTGCATGTAAGTGCGTGTAAGTGCGTGTAAGTGCGTGTAAGAGCGTGTTAGTATGTGTACGTTCGTGTAAGTGCATGTAAGTGCGTGTAAGTGCGTGTAAGTGCGTGTAAGAGCGTGTTAGTATGTGTACGTTCGTGTAAGTGCATGTAAGTGCGTGTAAGTGCGTGTAAGTGCATGTAAGTGTGTGTAAGTGTGTGTAAGTGTGTATAAGTGTGTGTAAGAGCGTCTAAGTATGTGTAAGTTTGTGCAAGTGCGTGTAAGTACGTGTAAGTTTGCATAAGTACGTGTAAGTGCGTGTAAGTGCGTGCAAGTTTGTCTAATTGCGTGTAAGTACGTGTAAGTGCGTGTAAGTGCGTGTAAGTACGTGTAAGTCCGTGTAAGTTCGTGTAAGAGCGTGTTAGTATGTGTACGTTCGTGTAAGTGCATGTAAGTGCGTGTAAGTGTGTATAAGCACGTGTAAGTTCGTATAAGGGCGTGTAAGTACGTGTAAGTGTGTGTAAGTACGTGTAAGTATGTGTAAGTGCGTGTAAGTGTATGTAAGAGCGTGTAAGTATGTGTAAGTGCTTGTAAGTGCTCGTAAGTACGTTTAAGTGTTTGTAAGTGCGTGTAAGTGTGTGTAAGTTCGTGTAAGTGCATGTAAGTGCGTGTAAGTGCGTGTAAGTGCGTGTAAGTGCATGTAAGTGTATGTAAGTACGTGTAAGTGCGTGGAAATGCGTGAAGTACGTGTAAATGTGTGTAAGTGTGTATATGTGTGTGTATGTGCATGCAGGTGCATGTAAGTGTGTGTAAGTGTGTGTAAGTATGTGTAAGTACGTGTAAGTGTGTGTAAGTGTGTGTAAGTGGATGTAAGTTCTTGTAAGAGCGTGTAAGTGCGTGTAAGTGCGGGTAAGTGCGTGTAAATGCGTGTGAGTTTGTGTAAGTGTGTGTAAGTGCGTGTAAGTGCTTGTAAGTGTGTGCAAGTGGGTACAAGTGTGTGTATGTGCGTGTAAGTGCGTGTAAGTGTGTGTAAGTGCGTGTAAGTGCGTGTAAGTAAGTGTAAGTGCATGTAAGTGCGTGTAAGTGCGTGTAAGTACGTGTAAGTGCGTGTAAGTGTGTGTAAGTGTGTAAGTGCGTGTATGTGCGTGTAAGTGTGAGTAAGTGTGTGTAAGTGCGTGTAAGTTCGTGCTAGTACGTGTAAGTTTGTAAAAGTGCGTATAAGCATGTGTAAGTACGTGTAAGTGCATATAAGTGCGTGTAAGTGCGTGGAAGTGCCTGTAAGTGCGTATGAGTTCGTGTAAGTGCGTGCAAGTACGTGTAAGTGCGTGTAAGTATGTGTAAGTGTATATAAAAGCGAGTCAGTGTGTGTAAGTGCGTGTAAGTGTGTGTATGTATATATACGTGCGTAGAAGTTCGTGTAAGTGTGTGTAAGTACGTATAAGTTCATGTAAGTGCGTGTAAGTGTGTGTAAGTGCGTGTAAGTACGTATAAGTACGTGTAAGTGTGTGTAAGTACGTGTAAGTGCATGTAAGCACGTGTAAGTGCGTATAAGTGAGTGTAAGTGCGTGTAAGTGGGTGTTAGTGCGTGTACATGCAAGTAAGTGTGTGTAAATACGTGTAAGTGCGTGGAAGTGCGTGAAAGTACGTGTAAGTGCTTGTAAGTGCGTATAAGTGCGTGTAAGTGTGTGTAAGTGCGTGTACGTGTGGTTTAAGTTCGTTTAAGTGTGTATAAGTGTGTGTAAGTGTATGTCACTTCGTGTAAGTGCAGTTTAAGTGCGTATAATTTTGTGTAAGTTCGTGTAAGTGTGTATAAGTGCGTGTAAGTGCGTATAAGTGCGTGCAAGTACGTGTAAGTGTGTGTAAGTGCATGTAAGTGTGTGTAAGTGCGTGTAAGTACGTGTAAGTGCGTGTTAGTGCGTGTTAGTGCGTGTAAGTACGTGTACATGCGTGTAAGTGCGTGTAGGTGCGTTTGATTTCGTGTAAGAGTGTGTAAGTTCGTGATAGTGCGTGTAAGTGCGTGTAAGTGTGTGTAAGTGCGTGTATGTGCTTGTAAGTGTGTGTAAGTGCGTGTAAGTGCATGTAAGTGCGTCTAAGTGCGCTTAAGTTCGTGCAAGTACGTATAAGTGCGTGTAAGGTTGTGTAAGTGCGTGTAAGTACGTGTAAGTGCGTGTAAGTACGTGTAAGTGCGTGTGTGTGCTTGTAAGTGTATGTAAGTGCAGTTTAAGTTTATGTAAGTGCGTGTGAGTGCGTGTAAGTTTGTGTAAGTGTGTGTAAGTGCATGTACGTGCATGTAAGTACGTGTTAGTACGTATAAGTACGTGTAAGTGCAAGTACGTGCGTCTAATTATGTTTAAGTGCGTGTTAGTGGGTGTAAGTGCGTGTAACTGCAAGTAAGTACGTGTAAGTACGTGTAAGTGCGTGCAAGTGCGTGTAAGTGCGTGTAAGTGTGTGTAAGTGCGTGTAAGTGTATGTAAGTACGTGTAAGTGTGTGTAGGTACGTGTACTTTTGTGTAAGTGCATGTAACTGCATGTAAGTGCATTTAAGTGTGTGTAAGTGCGTACAAGTGTGGTTTAACTTCGTGTAAGTGCGTGTATGTATGTGTCAGTACGTGTAAGTGTGGTTAAGTATGTGGGATTTTGTGTAAGTTCGTATAAGTGCGTGTACGTGCGTGTAAGTGTGCGTAAGTGCGTTTAAGTGCATGTAAGTGCGTATAAGTGCCTGTAATTGCGTATCGGTGTGTGTAAGTGCGTGTAAGTGCGTGTAAGTGCGTGTACGTGTGTGTAAGTACGTGTAAGTGCGTGTGAGTGTGTGTAAGTGTGTGGAAGTGCGTGTAAGTGCGTCTAAGTGCATGTATGTTTGTACAAGTGTGTGTAAGTGCATGTATGTTCGTGTAAGTGCGTGTAAGTGCGTGCAAGTGCGTGTAAGTGCGTGTTAGTGCATGTAAGTGTGTGTTAGTGAACGCAAGTTTGTGTAGGTGCGTGTAAGTACGTGTAAGTGCGTGTAAGTATGTGTAAGTGCGTGTAAGTGCGTGTAAGTGCGTGTAAGTGGATGTCATTTCATGTAAGAGCGTGTAAGTACGTGTAAGTGCGTGTAAGTGCGTGTAAGTGCGTGTACGTGTGTGTAAGTACGTGTAAGTGCGTGTGAGTGTGTGTAAGTGTGTGGAAGTGCGTGTAAGTGCGTGTAAGTGCATGTAAGTGCATGTAAGTGCAGTTTAAAATTGTGTGAGTGCGTGTAAATGCGTGTAAGTGCGTGTTAGTGCATGTAAGTGTGTGTTAGTGAACGCAAGTTTGTGTAGGTGCGTGTAAGTACGTGTAAGTGCGTGTAAGTATGTGTAAGTGCGTGTAAGTGCGTGTAAGTGCGTGTAAGTGGATGTCATTTCATGTAAGAGCGTGTAAGTACGTGTAAGTGCGTGTAAGTGCGTGTAAGTGCATGTAAGTGCATGTAAGTGCAGTTTAAAATTGTGTGAGTGCGTGTAAATGCGTGTAAGTTTGTGTAAGTGCGTATAAGTGCGTGTAAGTACATGTGAGTACGTGTAAGTATGTGTAAGTACGTGTAAGTGCAAGTACGTGCGTATAAGTATGTGTAAGTGCATGTAAGTACGAGTAAGTGCGTGTAAGTACGTGTAAGTGCGTGTTAGTGGGTGTGGGTGTGCGTAAGTACAAGTAAGTGCGTGTAAATACGTATAAGTGTGTGTAAGTGCGTGTAATATGTGTAAGTGTGTGTAAGTACGTGTAAGTGTGTGTAAGTGCGTGTAATATGTGTAAGTGTGTGTAAGTACATACAAGTGCGAGTACGTGCGTATAAGTACGTGTAAGTACGTGTACGTTTGTGTAAGTGCTTGTAACTTCGTGTAAGTGCGTATAAGTGTGTGTAAGTGCGTGTAAGTGCGGTTTAAGTTTGTGTAAGTGCGTTTAAGTGCGTGTCAGTGCGTGTAAGTGCGTGTAAGTGCGTGTAAGTGCGTGTAGGCACGTGTAATTTCGTGTAAGTGTGTGTAAGTGCATATTAGTGCGTGTAAGTACGTGTACGTGTGAGTAAGTACGTGTAAGTGTGTGTAAGTATGTGTAAGTTTGTATAAGAGTGTGTAAGTGTGTCTAAGTACGTGTAGGTTCGTGCAAGTACGTGTATGTGCGTGTAAGTTCGTATAAGTGCGTGTAAGTGCGTGTAAGTACGTGTGAGTGCATGTTAGTGCATGTAAGTGCGAGTAAGTGTGTGTAAGTTTGTGTAAGTATATGTTAGTGCGTGTACATTTGTGTAAGTGCGTGTAAGTGCGTGTAAGTGTGTGTAACCACGTGTAAGTTCGTGTAAGTACGTGTAAGTGCGTGTAAGTGCATGTGAGTGCGTGTAAATGCGTGTAAGTGCGTGTTAGTGCATGTAAGTGTGTATAAGTGCTTGTAAGTGCCTGTATGTGCGTGTAAGTGCGTATAAGTGCGTGTAAGTTCGTATAAGTGCGTGTAAGTGCATGTAAGTGCGTGTAAGTGTGTGTAAGTGCATATAAGTACGTGTAAGTGCGTGTAAGTGTGTGTAAATGCGTCTAAGTACGTGTAAGTTTGTGTAAGTGCGTGTAAGTACATGTAAGTGCGTGTGAGTACGTGTAAGTGCATGTTAGTACGTGTACGTTCGCTTAAGTGCATGTAAGTGAGTGTAAGTGCGTATAAGCACGTGTAAGTTCGTGTAAGTGCGTGTAAGTGCGTGTAAGTGCATGTAAGTACGTGTAAGTACGTGTAAGTATATGTAAATGCATCTAAGTCTTTGTAAGTTCGTGTAAGTGCGTGTAAGTACATGTAAGCACATGTAAGTTCGTGTATGTGCGTGTTAGTATGTGTACGTTCGCATAAGTACATGTAAGTGTGTGTAAGTGCGTATAAGCACGTGTAAGTTTGTGTAAGTGCGTGTAAGTACGTGTAAGTACGTGTAAGTGCGTGTAAGTATGTGTAAGTGCGTGTTAGTGCGTATAGGAGCGTGTAAGTGTGTGTAAGTGTGTGTAAGTGCTTGTAAGTACGTGTACGTGCGTGTAAGTTCATGTAAGTGCGTGTAAGTGCATGTAAGTACATGTAAGTGCGTGTAAAATTGTGTAAGTGCGTGTAAGTACGTGTAAGTGTGTGTAAGTGCGTGTAAGTGCGTGTAAGTGCTCATATGTGCGTGTAAGTACGTGTAAGTGCGTATAAGTACGTGCTTCTTTGTGTAAGTGTGTGCAAGTGTGTATAAGTGGATATAAGTGCGTGTAAGTGCATGTAAGTGCGTGTAAGTACGTGTAAGTGCGTGTAAGTACGTGTAAGTTTGTGTAAGTGTGTAAAAGTGCGTGTAAGTGCATGTAAGTGTGTGTAAGTGCGTGTAATTATGGTTTAAGTTTGTGTAAGTGCGTGTAAGTGCGTGTAAGTACCTGTAAGTGCATCTAAGTGCGTCTAAGTGCGTGTAAGTTTGTGCAAGTGCGTGTAAGTGCAGTTTAAGTTTGTGTAAGTGCCTATAAGTGCGTGTAAGTGCGTATAAGTGTGTGTAAGTATGTGTAAGTACGTGTACGTGCATGTAAGTGCGTTTAAGTATGTGTAAGTGCGTGTAAGTGCGTGTAAGTGCGTGTACATTTGTGTAAGTGCGTATAAGTGCATGTAAGTGCGTGTAAGTATGTACAAGTACGTGTAAGTGTGTGTACGTGCAAGTAAGTGCGTGTAAGTATGTGTAAGTGTATGTAAGCATGAGTAAGTGCGTGTAAGTACGTGTAAGTACGTGTTAGTGGGTGTAAGTGCGTGTAAGTGCAAGTAAGTGCGTGTAAGTACGTGTAAGTGTGTGTATGTGCGGGTAAGTGTGTGTAAGTGTGTGTAAGTGCGTGTAAGTACATGTAAGTGCGTGTAAATGTGTGTAAGTATGTGTATGTTTGTGTAAGTGCGTGTACGTGCATGTAAGTGCGTTTAAGTATGTGTAAGTGCGTGTAAGTGCGTGTAAGTGCGTGTACATTTGTGTAAGTGCGTATAAGTGCATGTAAGTGCGTGTAAGTATGTGCAAGTACGTGTAAGTGTGTGTACGTGCAAGTAAGTGCGTGTAAGTATGTGTAAGTGTATGTAAGCATGAGTAAGTGCGTGTAAGTACGTGTAAGTACGTGTTAGTGGGTGTAAGTGCGTGTAAGTGCAAGTAAGTGCGTGTAAGTACGTATAAGTGTGTGTATGTGCGGGTAAGTGTGTGTAAGTGTGTGTAAGTGCGTGTAAGTACATGTAAGTGCGTGTAAATGTGTGTAAGTATGTGTATGTTTGTGTAAGTGCGTGTAACTGTGTGTAAGTGCATTGAAGTATGTATAAGTACGTATAAGTACGGTTTAAGTTCGTATCAGTGCGTGTAAGTGCCTGTAGGTGCGTGTAAGTACGGTTTAAGTGCGTGGGATTTCGTCTAAGTTCGTGTAAGTGCGTGTAAGTGCGGGTAAGTGCGTGTAAGTGTGTGTAAGTGTGTGTAAGTACGTTTTAGTATGTGTAAGTGTGTATAAGTGCCTGTAAGAACGTGTAAGTGCGCGTAAGTGCGTGTAAGTGCGTATTAGTGCACGTAAGTGCGTGTACATGCGTGTAAGTGCGTGTAAGTGTGTGTAAGTATGTGTAAGTGTGTGTAAGTGCATGTAAGTGCGTCTAAGTGTGTGTATGTTCGTGCAAGTGCGTGTAACTGCATGTAAGTTTGTGTAAGTGTATGTACGTGCGTGTAAGTGCGTGTAAGTCCGTGTTAGTGCATGTAAGTGCGTGTAAGTGTACGTAAGTTTGTATAGGTGCGTGTAAGTACGTGTAAGTGCGTGTAAGTATGTAGAAGTGCGTGTAAGTACGTGTAAGTACGTGTAAGTGTGTGTAAATGCGTGTAAGTGCATGTAAGTACGTGTAAGTACAAGTAAGTACGTGTAAGTGTGTGTAAGTATGTGTAAGTGTATGTAAGCACACGTAAGTGCGTGTAAGTACGTTTAATTGCATGTTAGTGGGTCTAAGTGCGTGTAAGTGCAAGTAAGAGTGTGTAAGTATGTGTAAGTACGTGTACGTGCGTGTAAGTACGTGTAAGTGTGTGTAAGTGCATGTAAGTGTGTGTAAGTGCGTGTAAGTGCGTGTAAGTACGTGTAAGTGTGTGTAAGTGCATGTAAGTGTGTGTAAGTGCGTGTAAGTGCGTGTAAGTACGTGTACGTTTGTGTAAGTGCTTATAACTGCGTGTAAGTGCGTATAAGTGTTTTTAAGTACGTGTAGGTGCGGTTTAAGTTTGTGTAAGTGCGTGTAAGTGCGTTTCAGTGCGTGTAAGTGCGTTTCAGTGCGTGTAAGTGTGGTTTAAGTACGTGTAATTTCGTGTTAGTTTATGTAAGTGCGTGTAAGTATGTGTAAGTGCGTGTTAGTGCGTGTAAGTGCATGTAAGTGCGTGTAAGTGCGTGTAAGTGTGTGTCAGTGTGTGTAAGTGCATATAAGTACGTGTAAGTACGTGTAGGTGCATATAATTTCGTGTAAGTGCGTGTAAGTGCGTGTTAGTGCGTGTAAGTGCGTGTACGTGTGTGTAAGTGCATGTAAGTGTGTGTAAGTATGTGTAAGTTTGTATAAGTGTGTGTAAGTGCGTCTAAGTGCGTGTAAGTATGTAGAAGTGCGTGTAAGTATGTAGAAGTGCGTGTAAGTATGTAGAAGTGCGTGTAAGTATGTAGAAGTGCGTGTAAGTATGTAGAAGTGCGTGTAAGTATGTAGAAGTGCGTGTAAGTATGTAGAAGTGCGTGTAAGTATGTAGAAGTGCGTGTAAGTATGTAGAAGTGCGTGTAAGTATGTAGAAGTGCGTGTAAGTATGTAGAAGTGCGTGTAAGTATGTAGAAGTGCGTGTAAGTATGTAGAAGTGCGTGTAAGTATGTAGAAGTGCGTGTAAGTATGTAGAAGTGCGTGTAAGTATGTAGAAGTGCGTGTAAGTATGTAGAAGTGCGTGTAAGTATGTAGAAGTGCGTGTAAGTATGTAGAAGTGCGTGTAAGTATGTAGAAGTGCGTGTAAGTATGTAGAAGTGCGTGTAAGTATGTAGAAGTGCGTGTAAGTATGTAGAAGTGCGTGTAAGTATGTAGAAGTGCGTGTAAGTATGTAGAAGTGCGTGTAAGTATGTAGAAGTGCGTGTAAGTATGTAGAAGTGCGTGTAAGTATGTAGAAGTGCGTGTAAGTATGTAGAAGTGCGTGTAAGTATGTAGAAGTGCGTGTAAGTATGTAGAAGTGCGTGTAAGTATGTAGAAGTGCGTGTAAGTATGTAGAAGTGCGTGTAAGTATGTAGAAGTGCGTGTAAGTATGTAGAAGTGCGTGTAAGTATGTAGAAGTGCGTGTAAGTATGTAGAAGTGCGTGTAAGTATGTAGAAGTGCGTGTAAGTATGTAGAAGTGCGTGTAAGTATGTAGAAGTGCGTGTAAGTATGTAGAAGTGCGTGTAAGTATGTAGAAGTGCGTGTAAGTATGTAGAAGTGCGTGTAAGTATGTAGAAGTGCGTGTAAGTATGTAGAAGTGCGTGTAAGTATGTAGAAGTGCGTGTAAGTATGTAGAAGTGCGTGTAAGTATGTAGAAGTGCGTGTAAGTATGTAGAAGTGCGTGTAAGTATGTAGAAGTGCGTGTAAGTATGTAGAAGTGCGTGTAAGTATGTAGAAGTGCGTGTAAGTATGTAGAAGTGCGTGTAAGTATGTAGAAGTGCGTGTAAGTATGTAGAAGTGCGTGTAAGTATGTAGAAGTGCGTGTAAGTATGTAGAAGTGCGTGTAAGTATGTAGAAGTGCGTGTAAGTATGTAGAAGTGCGTGTAAGTATGTAGAAGTGCGTGTAAGTATGTAGAAGTGCGTGTAAGTATGTAGAAGTGCGTGTAAGTATGTAGAAGTGCGTGTAAGTATGTAGAAGTGCGTGTAAGTATGTAGAAGTGCGTGTAAGTATGTAGAAGTGCGTGTAAGTATGTAGAAGTGCGTGTAAGTATGTAGAAGTGCGTGTAAGTATGTAGAAGTGCGTGTAAGTATGTAGAAGTGCGTGTAAGTATGTAGAAGTGCGTGTAAGTATGTAGAAGTGCGTGTAAGTATGTAGAAGTGCGTGTAAGTATGTAGAAGTGCGTGTAAGTATGTAGAAGTGCGTGTAAGTATGTAGAAGTGCGTGTAAGTATGTAGAAGTGCGTGTAAGTATGTAGAAGTGCGTGTAAGTATGTAGAAGTGCGTGTAAGTATGTAGAAGTGCGTGTAAGTATGTAGAAGTGCGTGTAAGTATGTAGAAGTGCGTGTAAGTATGTAGAAGTGCGTGTAAGTATGTAGAAGTGCGTGTAAGTATGTAGAAGTGCGTGTAAGTATGTAGAAGTGCGTGTAAGTATGTAGAAGTGCGTGTAAGTATGTAGAAGTGCGTGTAAGTATGTAGAAGTGCGTGTAAGTATGTAGAAGTGCGTGTAAGTATGTAGAAGTGCGTGTAAGTATGTAGAAGTGCGTGTAAGTATGTAGAAGTGCGTGTAAGTATGTAGAAGTGCGTGTAAGTATGTAGAAGTGCGTGTAAGTATGTAGAAGTGCGTGTAAGTATGTAGAAGTGCGTGTAAGTATGTAGAAGTGCGTGTAAGTATGTAGAAGTGCGTGTAAGTATGTAGAAGTGCGTGTAAGTATGTAGAAGTGCGTGTAAGTATGTAGAAGTGCGTGTAAGTATGTAGAAGTGCGTGTAAGTATGTAGAAGTGCGTGTAAGTATGTAGAAGTGCGTGTAAGTATGTAGAAGTGCGTGTAAGTATGTAGAAGTGCGTGTAAGTATGTAGAAGTGCGTGTAAGTATGTAGAAGTGCGTGTAAGTATGTAGAAGTGCGTGTAAGTATGTAGAAGTGCGTGTAAGTATGTAGAAGTGCGTGTAAGTATGTAGAAGTGCGTGTAAGTATGTAGAAGTGCGTGTAAGTATGTAGAAGTGCGTGTAAGTATGTAGAAGTGCGTGTAAGTATGTAGAAGTGCGTGTAAGTATGTAGAAGTGCGTGTAAGTATGTAGAAGTGCGTGTAAGTATGTAGAAGTGCGTGTAAGTATGTAGAAGTGCGTGTAAGTATGTAGAAGTGCGTGTAAGTATGTAGAAGTGCGTGTAAGTATGTAGAAGTGCGTGTAAGTATGTAGAAGTGCGTGTAAGTATGTAGAAGTGCGTGTAAGTATGTAGAAGTGCGTGTAAGTATGTAGAAGTGCGTGTAAGTATGTAGAAGTGCGTGTAAGTATGTAGAAGTGCGTGTAAGTATGTAGAAGTGCGTGTAAGTATGTAGAAGTGCGTGTAAGTATGTAGAAGTGCGTGTAAGTATGTAGAAGTGCGTGTAAGTATGTAGAAGTGCGTGTAAGTATGTAGAAGTGCGTGTAAGTATGTAGAAGTGCGTGTAAGTATGTAGAAGTGCGTGTAAGTATGTAGAAGTGCGTGTAAGTATGTAGAAGTGCGTGTAAGTATGTAGAAGTGCGTGTAAGTATGTAGAAGTGCGTGTAAGTATGTAGAAGTGCGTGTAAGTATGTAGAAGTGCGTGTAAGTATGTAGAAGTGCGTGTAAGTATGTAGAAGTGCGTGTAAGTATGTAGAAGTGCGTGTAAGTATGTAGAAGTGCGTGTAAGTATGTAGAAGTGCGTGTAAGTATGTAGAAGTGCGTGTAAGTATGTAGAAGTGCGTGTAAGTATGTAGAAGTGCGTGTAAGTATGTAGAAGTGCGTGTAAGTATGTAGAAGTGCGTGTAAGTATGTAGAAGTGCGTGTAAGTATGTAGAAGTGCGTGTAAGTATGTAGAAGTGCGTGTAAGTATGTAGAAGTGCGTGTAAGTATGTAGAAGTGCGTGTAAGTATGTAGAAGTGCGTGTAAGTATGTAGAAGTGCGTGTAAGTATGTAGAAGTGCGTGTAAGTATGTAGAAGTGCGTGTAAGTATGTAGAAGTGCGTGTAAGTATGTAGAAGTGCGTGTAAGTATGTAGAAGTGCGTGTAAGTATGTAGAAGTGCGTGTAAGTATGTAGAAGTGCGTGTAAGTATGTAGAAGTGCGTGTAAGTATGTAGAAGTGCGTGTAAGTATGTAGAAGTGCGTGTAAGTATGTAGAAGTGCGTGTAAGTATGTAGAAGTGCGTGTAAGTATGTAGAAGTGCGTGTAAGTATGTAGAAGTGCGTGTAAGTATGTAGAAGTGCGTGTAAGTATGTAGAAGTGCGTGTAAGTATGTAGAAGTGCGTGTAAGTATGTAGAAGTGCGTGTAAGTATGTAGAAGTGCGTGTAAGTATGTAGAAGTGCGTGTAAGTATGTAGAAGTGCGTGTAAGTATGTAGAAGTGCGTGTAAGTATGTAGAAGTGCGTGTAAGTATGTAGAAGTGCGTGTAAGTATGTAGAAGTGCGTGTAAGTATGTAGAAGTGCGTGTAAGTATGTAGAAGTGCGTGTAAGTATGTAGAAGTGCGTGTAAGTATGTAGAAGTGCGTGTAAGTATGTAGAAGTGCGTGTAAGTATGTAGAAGTGCGTGTAAGTATGTAGAAGTGCGTGTAAGTATGTAGAAGTGCGTGTAAGTATGTAGAAGTGCGTGTAAGTATGTAGAAGTGCGTGTAAGTATGTAGAAGTGCGTGTAAGTATGTAGAAGTGCGTGTAAGTATGTAGAAGTGCGTGTAAGTATGTAGAAGTGCGTGTAAGTATGTAGAAGTGCGTGTAAGTATGTAGAAGTGCGTGTAAGTATGTAGAAGTGCGTGTAAGTATGTAGAAGTGCGTGTAAGTATGTAGAAGTGCGTGTAAGTATGTAGAAGTGCGTGTAAGTATGTAGAAGTGCGTGTAAGTATGTAGAAGTGCGTGTAAGTATGTAGAAGTGCGTGTAAGTATGTAGAAGTGCGTGTAAGTATGTAGAAGTGCGTGTAAGTATGTAGAAGTGCGTGTAAGTATGTAGAAGTGCGTGTAAGTATGTAGAAGTGCGTGTAAGTATGTAGAAGTGCGTGTAAGTATGTAGAAGTGCGTGTAAGTATGTAGAAGTGCGTGTAAGTATGTAGAAGTGCGTGTAAGTATGTAGAAGTGCGTGTAAGTATGTAGAAGTGCGTGTAAGTATGTAGAAGTGCGTGTAAGTATGTAGAAGTGCGTGTAAGTATGTAGAAGTGCGTGTAAGTATGTAGAAGTGCGTGTAAGTATGTAGAAGTGCGTGTAAGTATGTAGAAGTGCGTGTAAGTATGTAGAAGTGCGTGTAAGTATGTAGAAGTGCGTGTAAGTATGTAGAAGTGCGTGTAAGTATGTAGAAGTGCGTGTAAGTATGTAGAAGTGCGTGTAAGTATGTAGAAGTGCGTGTAAGTATGTAGAAGTGCGTGTAAGTATGTAGAAGTGCGTGTAAGTATGTAGAAGTGCGTGTAAGTATGTAGAAGTGCGTGTAAGTATGTAGAAGTGCGTGTAAGTATGTAGAAGTGCGTGTAAGTATGTAGAAGTGCGTGTAAGTATGTAGAAGTGCGTGTAAGTATGTAGAAGTGCGTGTAAGTGGATGTAAGTTCATGTAAGTACGTATAAGTATGTGTAAGTGTTTATAAGTGCGTGTCAGTACGTGTAAGTACATGTAAGTGCGTGTTAGTGGGTGTGGGTGTGCGTAAGTACAAGTAAGTACGTGTAAGCGCAAGTAAGTGTGTGTAAATGCGTCTAAGTACGTGTAAGTGCGTGTAAGTGTGTGTAAGTACATGTAAGTGCGTGTAAGTACGTGTAAGTGCGTGTAACTGTATGTACATACGTGTAAGTGCGTGTAAGTGTGTTTCAGTGTGTGTAAGTGCGGTTTAAGTGTGTGTTTATTTGTGTATGTTGGTGTAAGTGTGTGTAAGCACGTGTAAGTGTGTCTAAGTATGTGTAAGTGCGTGTAAGTGCGTGTAAGTGCATGTAAGTGCATGTAAGTACGTGTAAATATGTGTTAGTGCGTATACGTGTGTGTAAGTGCGTGTAAGTGCGTATAGGTGTGTGTAATTTTGTGTAAGTGCGTGTGAGTGCATGTTTGTGCGTGTAAGTACGTGTAAGTGTGTGTAAGTGCGTGTAAGTACGTATAAGTGTGTGTAAGTGTGTGTAAGTTTGTGTAAGTGCGTGTAAGTGCGTGTAAGTGCGTGTAAGTATGTGTTAGTGCATGTAAGTGCGTGTAAGTGCGTGTACGTTCGTGTAAGTATGTGTTAATGTCTGTACATTCGTGTAAGTGCGTATAAGTACGTGTAAGTGTGTGTAAGTTCGTGTAAGTACGTGTAAGCTTGTGTAAGTGCGTGTAAGTGTGTGTAAGTGCGTTTAAGTGCGTGTAAGTATGTGTAAATGCGTGTAAGTGTGTGTAAGTGCGTGTAAGTGTGTGTAAGTACTCGTAAGTGTATGTAAATACGTGTAAGTGTGTGTAAGTTTGTGTAAGTGCGTGTATGTGCGTGTAAGTGCATGTAAGTGCATGTAAGTGTATGTAAGTATGTGTAAGTACGTTTAAATGCGTGTAAGTGCGTGTAAGTGCATGTAGGTGCGTAGAGTGCGTGTAAGTGTGTGTAAGTGGATGTAGGTGCGTGGAGTGCGTGTAAGTGCACGTACGTTTGTGTAGGTGCGTGTAAGTTCGTGTAAGTGCGTGTAAGTATGTGTAAGTTTGTGTAAGTGCGTGTAAGTGCGTGTAAGTACGTGTAAGTACGTGTTAGTGGGTGTAAGTGCGTGTAAGTGCAAGTAAGTGCGTGTAAGTACGTATAAGTTTGTGTAAGTGCGTATAAGTGCATGTAAGTGCGTGTAAGTGTGTGTAAGTGTATGTAAGCATGAGTAAGTGCGTGTAAGTACGTGTAAGTACGTGTTAGTGGGTGTAAGTGCGTGTAAGTGCAAGTAAGTGCGTGTAAGTACGTATAAGTTTGTGTAAGTGCGTATAAGTGCATGTAAGTGCGTGTAAGTGTGTGTAAGTGTATGTAAGCATGAGTAAGTGCGTGTAAGTACGTGTAAGTACGTGTTAGTGGGTGTAAGTGCGTGTAAGTGCAAGTAAGTGCGTGTAAGTACGTATAAGTTTGTGTAAGTGCGTATAAGTGCATGTAAGTGCGTGTAAGTGTGTGTAAGTGTATGTAAGCATGAGTAAGTGCGTGTAAGTACGTGTAAGTACGTGTTAGTGGGTGTAAGTGCGTGTAAGTGCAAGTAAGTGCGTGTAAGTACGTATAAGTTTGTGTAAGTGCGTATAAGTGCATGTAAGTGCGTGTAAGTGTGTGTAAGTGTATGTAAGCATGAGTAAGTGCGTGTAAGTACGTGTAAGTACGTGTTAGTGGGTGTAAGTGCGTGTAAGTGCAAGTAAGTGCGTGTAAGTACGTATAAGTTTGTGTAAGTGCGTATAAGTGCATGTAAGTGCGTGTAAGTGTGTGTAAGTGTATGTAAGCATGAGTAAGTGCGTGTAAGTACGTGTAAGTACGTGTTAGTGGGTGTAAGTGCGTGTAAGTGCAAGTAAGTGCGTGTAAGTACGTATAAGTTTGTGTAAGTGCGTATAAGTGCATGTAAGTGCGTGTAAGTGTGTGTAAGTGTATGTAAGCATGAGTAAGTGCGTGTAAGTACGTGTAAGTACGTGTTAGTGGGTGTAAGTGCGTGTAAGTGCAAGTAAGTGCGTGTAAGTACGTATAAGTTTGTGTAAGTGCGTATAAGTGCATGTAAGTGCGTGTAAGTGTGTGTAAGTGTATGTAAGCATGAGTAAGTGCGTGTAAGTACGTGTAAGTACGTGTTAGTGGGTGTAAGTGCGTGTAAGTGCAAGTAAGTGCGTGTAAGTACGTATAAGTTTGTGTAAGTGCGTATAAGTGCATGTAAGTGCGTGTAAGTGTGTGTAAGTGTATGTAAGCATGAGTAAGTGCGTGTAAGTACGTGTAAGTACGTGTTAGTGGGTGTAAGTGCGTGTAAGTGCAAGTAAGTGCGTGTAAGTACGTATAAGTTTGTGTAAGTGCGTATAAGTGCATGTAAGTGCGTGTAAGTGTGTGTAAGTGTATGTAAGCATGAGTAAGTGCGTGTAAGTACGTGTAAGTACGTGTTAGTGGGTGTAAGTGCGTGTAAGTGCAAGTAAGTGCGTGTAAGTACGTATAAGTTTGTGTAAGTGCGTATAAGTGCATGTAAGTGCGTGTAAGTGTGTGTAAGTGTATGTAAGCATGAGTAAGTGCGTGTAAGTACGTGTAAGTACGTGTTAGTGGGTGTAAGTGCGTGTAAGTGCAAGTAAGTGCGTGTAAGTACGTATAAGTTTGTGTAAGTGCGTATAAGTGCATGTAAGTGCGTGTAAGTGTGTGTAAGTGTATGTAAGCATGAGTAAGTGCGTGTAAGTACGTGTAAGTACGTGTTAGTGGGTGTAAGTGCGTGTAAGTGCAAGTAAGTGCGTGTAAGTACGTATAAGTTTGTGTAAGTGCGTATAAGTGCATGTAAGTGCGTGTAAGTGTGTGTAAGTGTATGTAAGCATGAGTAAGTGCGTGTAAGTACGTGTAAGTACGTGTTAGTGGGTGTAAGTGCGTGTAAGTGCAAGTAAGTGCGTGTAAGTACGTATAAGTTTGTGTAAGTGCGTATAAGTGCATGTAAGTGCGTGTAAGTGTGTGTAAGTGTATGTAAGCATGAGTAAGTGCGTGTAAGTACGTGTAAGTACGTGTTAGTGGGTGTAAGTGCGTGTAAGTGCAAGTAAGTGCGTGTAAGTACGTATAAGTTTGTGTAAGTGCGTATAAGTGCATGTAAGTGCGTGTAAGTGTGTGTAAGTGTATGTAAGCATGAGTAAGTGCGTGTAAGTACGTGTAAGTACGTGTTAGTGGGTGTAAGTGCGTGTAAGTGCAAGTAAGTGCGTGTAAGTACGTATAAGTTTGTGTAAGTGCGTATAAGTGCATGTAAGTGCGTGTAAGTGTGTGTAAGTGTATGTAAGCATGAGTAAGTGCGTGTAAGTACGTGTAAGTACGTGTTAGTGGGTGTAAGTGCGTGTAAGTGCAAGTAAGTGCGTGTAAGTACGTATAAGTTTGTGTAAGTGCGTATAAGTGCATGTAAGTGCGTGTAAGTGTGTGTAAGTGTATGTAAGCATGAGTAAGTGCGTGTAAGTACGTGTAAGTACGTGTTAGTGGGTGTAAGTGCGTGTAAGTGCAAGTAAGTGCGTGTAAGTACGTATAAGTTTGTGTAAGTGCGTATAAGTGCATGTAAGTGCGTGTAAGTGTGTGTAAGTGTATGTAAGCATGAGTAAGTGCGTGTAAGTACGTGTAAGTACGTGTTAGTGGGTGTAAGTGCGTGTAAGTGCAAGTAAGTGCGTGTAAGTACGTATAAGTTTGTGTAAGTGCGTATAAGTGCATGTAAGTGCGTGTAAGTGTGTGTAAGTGTATGTAAGCATGAGTAAGTGCGTGTAAGTACGTGTAAGTACGTGTTAGTGGGTGTAAGTGCGTGTAAGTGCAAGTAAGTGCGTGTAAGTACGTATAAGTTTGTGTAAGTGCGTATAAGTGCATGTAAGTGCGTGTAAGTGTGTGTAAGTGTATGTAAGCATGAGTAAGTGCGTGTAAGTACGTGTAAGTACGTGTTAGTGGGTGTAAGTGCGTGTAAGTGCAAGTAAGTGCGTGTAAGTACGTATAAGTTTGTGTAAGTGCGTATAAGTGCATGTAAGTGCGTGTAAGTGTGTGTAAGTGTATGTAAGCATGAGTAAGTGCGTGTAAGTACGTGTAAGTACGTGTTAGTGGGTGTAAGTGCGTGTAAGTGCAAGTAAGTGCGTGTAAGTACGTATAAGTTTGTGTAAGTGCGTATAAGTGCATGTAAGTGCGTGTAAGTGTGTGTAAGTGTATGTAAGCATGAGTAAGTGCGTGTAAGTACGTGTAAGTACGTGTTAGTGGGTGTAAGTGCGTGTAAGTGCAAGTAAGTGCGTGTAAGTACGTATAAGTTTGTGTAAGTGCGTATAAGTGCATGTAAGTGCGTGTAAGTGTGTGTAAGTGTATGTAAGCATGAGTAAGTGCGTGTAAGTACGTGTAAGTACGTGTTAGTGGGTGTAAGTGCGTGTAAGTGCAAGTAAGTGCGTGTAAGTACGTATAAGTTTGTGTAAGTGCGTATAAGTGCATGTAAGTGCGTGTAAGTGTGTGTAAGTGTATGTAAGCATGAGTAAGTGCGTGTAAGTACGTGTAAGTACGTGTTAGTGGGTGTAAGTGCGTGTAAGTGCAAGTAAGTGCGTGTAAGTACGTATAAGTTTGTGTAAGTGCGTATAAGTGCATGTAAGTGCGTGTAAGTGTGTGTAAGTGTATGTAAGCATGAGTAAGTGCGTGTAAGTACGTGTAAGTACGTGTTAGTGGGTGTAAGTGCGTGTAAGTGCAAGTAAGTGCGTGTAAGTACGTATAAGTTTGTGTAAGTGCGTATAAGTGCATGTAAGTGCGTGTAAGTGTGTGTAAGTGTATGTAAGCATGAGTAAGTGCGTGTAAGTACGTGTAAGTACGTGTTAGTGGGTGTAAGTGCGTGTAAGTGCAAGTAAGTGCGTGTAAGTACGTATAAGTTTGTGTAAGTGCGTATAAGTGCATGTAAGTGCGTGTAAGTGTGTGTAAGTGTATGTAAGCATGAGTAAGTGCGTGTAAGTACGTGTAAGTACGTGTTAGTGGGTGTAAGTGCGTGTAAGTGCAAGTAAGTGCGTGTAAGTACGTATAAGTTTGTGTAAGTGCGTATAAGTGCATGTAAGTGCGTGTAAGTGTGTGTAAGTGTATGTAAGCATGAGTAAGTGCGTGTAAGTACGTGTAAGTACGTGTTAGTGGGTGTAAGTGCGTGTAAGTGCAAGTAAGTGCGTGTAAGTACGTATAAGTTTGTGTAAGTGCGTATAAGTGCATGTAAGTGCGTGTAAGTGTGTGTAAGTGTATGTAAGCATGAGTAAGTGCGTGTAAGTACGTGTAAGTACGTGTTAGTGGGTGTAAGTGCGTGTAAGTGCAAGTAAGTGCGTGTAAGTACGTATAAGTTTGTGTAAGTGCGTATAAGTGCATGTAAGTGCGTGTAAGTGTGTGTAAGTGTATGTAAGCATGAGTAAGTGCGTGTAAGTACGTGTAAGTACGTGTTAGTGGGTGTAAGTGCGTGTAAGTGCAAGTAAGTGCGTGTAAGTACGTATAAGTGTGTGTAAGTGCGTATATGTGCGTGTAAGAGCGTCTAAGTGCGTGTAAGTTTGTGCAAGTGAGTGTAAGTGCGTGTAAGTTTGTATATGTGCATGTAAATATGTGTAAGTGCGTGTAAGTGTGTGTAAGTGCGTGTAAGTACATGTAAGTCCGTGTAAGTACGTGTAAGTGTGTGTAAGTGCGTGTAAGTTTGTCTGAGTGCGAGTTAGTGCGTGTAAGTGCATGTACATGCGTGTAAGTGCGTGTGAGTGTGTGGAAGTGTGTGTAAGTGTGTGTAAGTGCGTGTAAGTGCGTCTAGGTGTGTGTATGTTCGTGCAAGTGCGTGTAAGTGCGTGTTAGTTCGTGTAAGTGAGTGTACGTGCGTGTAAGTGCGTGTAAGTGCGTGTTAGTGCATGTAAGTGCGTGTAAGTACATGTAAGTTCGTGTAGGTGCGTGTAAGTATGTGTAAGTGTGTGTAAGTATGTATAAGTGCGTGTAAGTACATGTAAGTATGTGTAAGTGCGTGTAAGTGCGTGTAAGTGCATGCAAGTACGTGTAAGTACGTGTAAGTACGTGTAAGTGTGTGTAAGTATGTATAAGTGCATGTAAGCACAAGTAAGTGCGTATAAGTACGTATAAGTGCATGTTAGTGGATGTAAGTGCATGTAAGTGCAAGTAAGTACGTGTAAGTACGTGTAAGTGCGTGTACGTATGTGTAAGTGTGTGTAAGTACATGTAAGTGCGTGTAAGTGCGTGTAAGTGCGTGTAAGTACGTGTACGTTTGTGTATGTGCTTATAACTGCGTGTAAGTACGTATAAGTGTGTGTAAGTACGTGTAAGTGCGGTTTAAGTTCGTGTAAGTGCGTGTAAGTATGTGTAAGTTTGTGTAAGTGCGTGTAAGTGCGTGTAAGTGGATGTAAGTTCATGTAAGAGCGTGTAAGTGCGTGTAAGTGCGTGTAAGTGCGTGTAAGTGCGTGTAAGTGCTTGTAAATATGTGTAAGTTTGTATAAGTGCGTGTAAGTGTGTGGAAGTGCTTGTAAACACATGTAAGTGCGTGTAAGTGCGTGTAAGTGTGTATAAGTACGTGTAAGTGCATGTTAGTGCGTGTAAGTTTGTGTAAGTGCATGCAAGTGTGTGTAAGTATGTGTAAGTGCATACAAGTGTATGTCAGTGCATATAAGTGCGAGTATGTATGTAGAAGTGCGTGTAAGTGCGTATAAGTGCGTATAAGTGTGTATAAGAGCATGTAGGTGCGTGTAAGTGCATGTAAGTGCGTGTAAGTGTGTGTAAGTGCGTGTAAGTGTGTGTAAGTATGTGTAAGTTCGTGTAAGTGTGTGTAAGTGTGTGTAAGTGTGTGTAAGTGTGTAAGTGCGTGTAAGTGCATGTTAGTGCGTGTAACTGTGTGTAAGTGCGTGTAAGTTCGTATAAGTGCATGTAAGTTCGTGTAAGTACGTGTAGGCATGTATACGTATGCTTTCGTGCGTATAAGTGCGTGTAAGTGCGTGTAAGTGTGTGTAAGTGTGTGTAAGTTTGTATAAGTGCGTGTAAGTGCGTGTAGGTGCGTGTAAGTGCGTGTAAGTGAGTGTAAGTGTGTGTAAGTGTGTGAAAGTACGTATACGTACGTGTAAGTATGTGTAAGTGTTTATAAGTGCGTGTCAGTACGTGTAAGTACGTGTAAATGTGTATACGTGCGTGTAAGTGCATGTAAGTGCGTGTAAGTGCTTATAAGTGTGTGTACGTGCGTGTAAGTACGTATAAGTGCGTGTAAGTTTGTGTAAGTACGTTTAAGTGCGTGTAAGTGCGTGTAAGTGCGTGTAAGTTTGTGTACGTGCGTGTAAGTGTGTGTAAGTGCGTGTAAGTTTGTGTAAGTACGTTTAAGTGCGTGTAAGTGCGTGTAAGTGCGTGTAAGTTTGTGTACGTGCGTGTAAGTGTGTGTAAGTGCATGTAAGTGCTTATAAGTATGTGTAAGTGCTCGTATGTGCGTGTAAGTACGTGTAAGTGCGTGTAAGTGCGTGTAACTTTGTGTAAGTACGTGCAAGTATGTGTAAGTGGATGTAAGTGTGTGTAAGTGCATGTAAGTACGTGTAAGTATGTGTAAGTGCGTGTAAGTACGTATAAGTTTGTGTAAGTGCGTATAAGTGCGTGTAAGTGCATGTAAGTGTGTGTAAGTGCATGTAAGTACGGTTTAAGTTCGTATAAGTGCGTGTAAGTGTGTGTAAGTGCGTGTAAGTGCGTGTAAGTGGAGCTTAAGTGCGTTTAATTTTGTGTAAGTTCGTGTAAGTGCGTGTAAGTGCGTGTAAGTGCGTGTAAGTGCGTGTAAGTGCGTGTAAGTGTGTCTAAGTGCGTCTGCGTACATGTAAGTTTGTGCAAGTACGTGTAAGTGCATGTAAGTACGTGTAAGTCATGTAAGTGCAAGTAAGTGGATGTAAGTACGTGTAAGTCATGTAAGTGCAAGTAAGTGGATGTAAGTACGTGTAAGTCATGTAAGTGCAAGTAAGTGGATGTAAGTACGTGTAAGTCATGTAAGTGCAAGTAAGTGGATGTAAGTACGTGTAAGTCATGTAAGTGCAAGTAAGTGGATGTAAGTACGTGTAAGTCATGTAAGTGCAAGTAAGTGGATGTAAGTACGTGTAAGTCATGTAAGTGCAAGTAAGTGGATGTAAGTACGTGTAAGTCATGTAAGTGCAAGTAAGTGGATGTAAGTACGTGTAAGTCATGTAAGTGCAAGTAAGTGGATGTAAGTACGTGTAAGTCATGTAAGTGCAAGTAAGTGGATGTAAGTACGTGTAAGTCATGTAAGTGCAAGTAAGTGGATGTAAGTACGTGTAAGTCATGTAAGTGCAAGTAAGTGGATGTAAGTACGTGTAAGTCATGTAAGTGCAAGTAAGTGGATGTAAGTACGTGTAAGTCATGTAAGTGCAAGTAAGTGGATGTAAGTACGTGTAAGTCATGTAAGTGCAAGTAAGTGGATGTAAGTACGTGTAAGTCATGTAAGTGCAAGTAAGTGGATGTAAGTACGTGTAAGTCATGTAAGTGCAAGTAAGTGGATGTAAGTACGTGTAAGTCATGTAAGTGCAAGTAAGTGGATGTAAGTACGTGTAAGTCATGTAAGTGCAAGTAAGTGGATGTAAGTACGTGTAAGTCATGTAAGTGCAAGTAAGTGGATGTAAGTACGTGTAAGTCATGTAAGTGCAAGTAAGTGGATGTAAGTACGTGTAAGTCATGTAAGTGCAAGTAAGTGGATGTAAGTACGTGTAAGTCATGTAAGTGCAAGTAAGTGGATGTAAGTACGTGTAAGTCATGTAAGTGCAAGTAAGTGGATGTAAGTACGTGTAAGTCATGTAAGTGCAAGTAAGTGGATGTAAGTACGTGTAAGTCATGTAAGTGCAAGTAAGTGGATGTAAGTACGTGTAAGTCATGTAAGTGCAAGTAAGTGGATGTAAGTACGTGTAAGTCATGTAAGTGCAAGTAAGTGGATGTAAGTACGTGTAAGTCATGTAAGTGCAAGTAAGTGGATGTAAGTACGTGTAAGTCATGTAAGTGCAAGTAAGTGGATGTAAGTACGTGTAAGTCATGTAAGTGCAAGTAAGTGGATGTAAGTACGTGTAAGTCATGTAAGTGCAAGTAAGTGGATGTAAGTACGTGTAAGTCATGTAAGTGCAAGTAAGTGGATGTAAGTACGTGTAAGTCATGTAAGTGCAAGTAAGTGGATGTAAGTACGTGTAAGTCATGTAAGTGCAAGTAAGTGGATGTAAGTACGTGTAAGTCATGTAAGTGCAAGTAAGTGGATGTAAGTACGTGTAAGTCATGTAAGTGCAAGTAAGTGGATGTAAGTACGTGTAAGTCATGTAAGTGCAAGTAAGTGGATGTAAGTACGTGTAAGTCATGTAAGTGCAAGTAAGTGGATGTAAGTACGTGTAAGTCATGTAAGTGCAAGTAAGTGGATGTAAGTACGTGTAAGTCATGTAAGTGCAAGTAAGTGGATGTAAGTACGTGTAAGTCATGTAAGTGCAAGTAAGTGGATGTAAGTACGTGTAAGTCATGTAAGTGCAAGTAAGTGGATGTAAGTACGTGTAAGTCATGTAAGTGCAAGTAAGTGGATGTAAGTACGTGTAAGTCATGTAAGTGCAAGTAAGTGGATGTAAGTACGTGTAAGTCATGTAAGTGCAAGTAAGTGGATGTAAGTACGTGTAAGTCATGTAAGTGCAAGTAAGTGGATGTAAGTACGTGTAAGTCATGTAAGTGCAAGTAAGTGGATGTAAGTACGTGTAAGTCATGTAAGTGCAAGTAAGTGGATGTAAGTACGTGTAAGTCATGTAAGTGCAAGTAAGTGGATGTAAGTACGTGTAAGTCATGTAAGTGCAAGTAAGTGGATGTAAGTACGTGTAAGTCATGTAAGTGCAAGTAAGTGGATGTAAGTACGTGTAAGTCATGTAAGTGCAAGTAAGTGGATGTAAGTACGTGTAAGTCATGTAAGTGCAAGTAAGTGGATGTAAGTACGTGTAAGTCATGTAAGTGCAAGTAAGTGGATGTAAGTACGTGTAAGTCATGTAAGTGCAAGTAAGTGGATGTAAGTACGTGTAAGTCATGTAAGTGCAAGTAAGTGGATGTAAGTACGTGTAAGTCATGTAAGTGCAAGTAAGTGGATGTAAGTACGTGTAAGTCATGTAAGTGCAAGTAAGTGGATGTAAGTACGTGTAAGTCATGTAAGTGCAAGTAAGTGGATGTAAGTACGTGTAAGTCATGTAAGTGCAAGTAAGTGGATGTAAGTACGTGTAAGTCATGTAAGTGCAAGTAAGTGGATGTAAGTACGTGTAAGTCATGTAAGTGCAAGTAAGTGGATGTAAGTACGTGTAAGTCATGTAAGTGCAAGTAAGTGGATGTAAGTACGTGTAAGTCATGTAAGTGCAAGTAAGTGGATGTAAGTACGTGTAAGTCATGTAAGTGCAAGTAAGTGGATGTAAGTACGTGTAAGTCATGTAAGTGCAAGTAAGTGGATGTAAGTACGTGTAAGTCATGTAAGTGCAAGTAAGTGGATGTAAGTACGTGTAAGTCATGTAAGTGCAAGTAAGTGGATGTAAGTACGTGTAAGTCATGTAAGTGCAAGTAAGTGGATGTAAGTACGTGTAAGTCATGTAAGTGCAAGTAAGTGGATGTAAGTACGTGTAAGTCATGTAAGTGCAAGTAAGTGGATGTAAGTACGTGTAAGTCATGTAAGTGCAAGTAAGTGGATGTAAGTACGTGTAAGTCATGTAAGTGCAAGTAAGTGGATGTAAGTACGTGTAAGTCATGTAAGTGCAAGTAAGTGGATGTAAGTACGTGTAAGTCATGTAAGTGCAAGTAAGTGGATGTAAGTACGTGTAAGTCATGTAAGTGCAAGTAAGTGGATGTAAGTACGTGTAAGTCATGTAAGTGCAAGTAAGTGGATGTAAGTACGTGTAAGTCATGTAAGTGCAAGTAAGTGGATGTAAGTACGTGTAAGTCATGTAAGTGCAAGTAAGTGGATGTAAGTACGTGTAAGTCATGTAAGTGCAAGTAAGTGGATGTAAGTACGTGTAAGTCATGTAAGTGCAAGTAAGTGGATGTAAGTACGTGTAAGTCATGTAAGTGCAAGTAAGTGGATGTAAGTACGTGTAAGTCATGTAAGTGCAAGTAAGTGGATGTAAGTACGTGTAAGTCATGTAAGTGCAAGTAAGTGGATGTAAGTACGTGTAAGTCATGTAAGTGCAAGTAAGTGGATGTAAGTACGTGTAAGTCATGTAAGTGCAAGTAAGTGGATGTAAGTACGTGTAAGTCATGTAAGTGCAAGTAAGTGGATGTAAGTACGTGTAAGTCATGTAAGTGCAAGTAAGTGGATGTAAGTACGTGTAAGTCATGTAAGTGCAAGTAAGTGGATGTAAGTACGTGTAAGTCATGTAAGTGCAAGTAAGTGGATGTAAGTACGTGTAAGTCATGTAAGTGCAAGTAAGTGGATGTAAGTACGTGTAAGTCATGTAAGTGCAAGTAAGTGGATGTAAGTACGTGTAAGTCATGTAAGTGCAAGTAAGTGGATGTAAGTACGTGTAAGTCATGTAAGTGCAAGTAAGTGGATGTAAGTACGTGTAAGTCATGTAAGTGCAAGTAAGTGGATGTAAGTACGTGTAAGTCATGTAAGTGCAAGTAAGTGGATGTAAGTACGTGTAAGTCATGTAAGTGCAAGTAAGTGGATGTAAGTACGTGTAAGTCATGTAAGTGCAAGTAAGTGGATGTAAGTACGTGTAAGTCATGTAAGTGCAAGTAAGTGGATGTAAGTACGTGTAAGTCATGTAAGTGCAAGTAAGTGGATGTAAGTACGTGTAAGTCATGTAAGTGCAAGTAAGTGGATGTAAGTACGTGTAAGTCATGTAAGTGCAAGTAAGTGGATGTAAGTACGTGTAAGTCATGTAAGTGCAAGTAAGTGGATGTAAGTACGTGTAAGTCATGTAAGTGCAAGTAAGTGGATGTAAGTACGTGTAAGTCATGTAAGTGCAAGTAAGTGGATGTAAGTACGTGTAAGTCATGTAAGTGCAAGTAAGTGGATGTAAGTACGTGTAAGTCATGTAAGTGCAAGTAAGTGGATGTAAGTACGTGTAAGTCATGTAAGTGCAAGTAAGTGGATGTAAGTACGTGTAAGTCATGTAAGTGCAAGTAAGTGGATGTAAGTACGTGTAAGTCATGTAAGTGCAAGTAAGTGGATGTAAGTACGTGTAAGTCATGTAAGTGCAAGTAAGTGGATGTAAGTACGTGTAAGTCATGTAAGTGCAAGTAAGTGCGTGTAAGTACGTGTAAGTGTGTGTCAGTGTGTGTAAGTGCATGTAAGTACGTGTAAGTACGTGTAGGTGCGTGAAATTTTGTGTAAGTGCATGTAAGTGCGTGTTAGTGCGTGTAAGAACGTGTACGTGTGTGTAAGTGCATGTAAGTGTGTGTAAGTATGTGTAAGTTTGTATAAGTGTATGTAAGTGCGTCTAAGTGCGTGTACGTTCGTGCAAGTGTGTGTAAGTGTGTGTAAGTTCGTGTAAGTGCGTGGAAGTGCATGTAAGTGTGTATAAGTGTGTGTTAGTGCATGTAAGTACGTGTAAGTGCGTGTAAGTTTGTGTAAGTATGTGTTAGTGTGTGTACATTCGTGTAAGTGCGTATAAGTATGTGTATGTATTTGTAAGTACGTGTAGGTACGTGTACGTTTGTGTAAGTGCGTGTAAGTACGTGTAAATGCGTGTAAGTGGGTGTAATTGCGTGTAAGTGTGTGTAAGTGCTCGTAAGTGTGTGTAAGTGTGTGTAAGTGTGTGTAAGTTCGTGTAAGTGCGTGTAAGTGCGTGTAAGTGCATGTAAGGGCATGTAAGTGCATGTAAGTACGTGTAAGTGTGTGTAAGTGTGTGTAAATGTGTGTAAGTGTGTGTAAGTGCGTGTAAGTGCATGTAGGTGCGTATAAGTGCGTGGAAGCACTTACGTTTGTGTAGGTGCGCGTAAGTACGTGTAAGTGCGTGCAAGTATGTGTAAGTTTGTGTAAGTGTGTGTAAGTGCATGCAAGTGGATGTAAGTTCATGTAAGATCGTGTAAGTGCGTGTATGTGCGTGTAAGTGCGTGTAAGTGCTTGTAAATGCGTGTAAGTTTGTGTAAGTGTGTGTAAGTGTGTGGAAGTGCTTGTAAGTATGTGTAAGTGTGTGTAAGTGCGTGTAAGTGCGTATAAGTGTGTGTAAGTGCGTGTAAGTGCATGTAAGTACGTGTAAGTTTGTGTAGGTGCATGTCAGTGTGTGTAAGTGTGTGTAAGTATGTGTAAGTGCGTACAAGTACGTGTCAGTGCATGTAAGTGCGTGTAAGTACGTATAGGTATGTATAAGTGCGTGTAAGTGCGTATAAGTGCGTATAAGTGTGTGTAAGTGCGTGTAAGTGCGTGGAAGTGCGTGTAAGTGTGTGTTAGTGCGTGTAAGTGTGTGTAAGTACGTGTAAGTTTGTGTAAGTGTGTGTAAGTGCGTGTAAGTGTGTGTAAGTGTGTAAGTGCGTGTAAGTGCGTGTTAGTGCGTGTAAGTATGTGTAAGTGGGTGTAAGTTTGTAAAAGTGCGTGTAAGTTTGTGTAAGTACGTGTAGGCATGTATACGTATGATTTCGTGCGTGTAAGTGTGTGTATGTACGTGTAAGTGTGGGCAAGTGTGTGTAAGTTTGTGTAAGTGCGTGTAAGTGCGTGTAGGTGCGTGTAAGTGCGTCTAAGTGCGTGTAAGTGCGTGTAAGTGTGTGTAAGTGTGTGTAAGTACGTGTAAGTACGTGTAAGTATGTGTAAGTGTGTATAAGTGTGTGTCAGTACATGTAAGTACGTGTAAATGTGTATAAGTGCGTGTAAGTGCATGTAAGTGTGTGTAAGTGCGTGTAAGTGCGTGTAAGTGCGTGTAAGTTTGTGTAAGTGCGTATAAGTGTGTGTAAGTGTGTGTAAGTACATGTAAGTACGTATAAGTACGTGTAAGTGCAAGAAAGTGTGTGTAAGTATGTATATGTGCATGTAAGTACGTGTAAGTGCGTGTAAGTGCGTGTAAGTGCGTGTAAGTGGATGTAAGTGTGTGTAAGTGCAAGTAAGTACGTATAAGTACGTATAAGTGTGTGTTAGTGTGTGTAAGTACGTGTAAGTGCGTGTAAGTACGTGTAAGTGTGTGTAAGTGTGTATAAGTGCGTGTAAGTACGTTTAAGTTCATGTAAGTACGTGTAAGTGCGTGTAAGTGCGTGTAAGTGGGTTTAAGTGTGTGTAAGTGCGGGTAAGTGGGCTTTAAGTTCATGTAAGTGCGTGTAAGTGTGTTTAAGTGCGTATGAGTGCGTGTAAGTGCATGTAAGTGCAGGTTAAGTGTGTGTAATATCGTGTAAGTTCGTGTAAGTGCATGTAAGTATGTGTAAGTATGTGTAAGTACATGTAAGTGCATATAAGTGTGTGTATCTGCATGTAAGTGCGTGTAAGTGTGTGTAAGTACGTGTAAGTGCGTGTAAGTATGTATAGGTACGTGTAATTTTGTGTAAGTGCGTGTAAGTGCGTGTTAGTGCTTGTAAGTGCGTGTAAGTGCGTGTAAGTACGTGTAAGTGCATGTAAGTGCGTCTAAGTACGTGTAAGTTTGTGCAAGTGCATGCAAGTACGTGTAAGTTCGTGTAAGTGCGTGTAAGTACGTGTAAGTACGTGTAAGTGTGTGTAAGTACGTAGAAGTGTGTATAAGTGCGTGTAATTACATGTAAGTGTATGTAAGTGCATGTAAGTGCATGTAAATGCATGTAAATACGTGTAAGTTTGTGTATGTGCGTGTTAGTGCGTGTACGTTCATGTAGGTGCGTGTAAGTGCCTGTAAGTGCGTGTAAGTGCGTGTAAGGTAGGTGTAAGTTTGTGTAAGTGTGTGTAAACGGGTTTAAGTGCGTGTAAGTGCGTGTAAGTGTGTGTAAGTGCGTGTAAGTTTGTGTAAGAGTGTGTAAGTATGTGTAAGTGCGTGTAAGTGCGTATAAGTATGTGTAAGTACTCGTATGTGCGTGTAAGTGCATATAAGTGTGTGTAAGTGCGTGCAACTTTGTGTAAGTATGTGCAATTGCGTGTAAGTGCATGTAAGTGCGTGTAAGTGCATGTAAGTACGTGTAAGTGTGTTTAAATGCGTGTAAGTGCGTGTACGTGCGTGTAATTACATGTAGGTGCATGTAAGTGCGTGTAAGTTCCTATAGGTATGTGTAAGTACGTGTCAGTGCTAGTAAGTATGTGTGTGTGTATGTGCGTATACCTGTGTGTAAGTGGATGTAAGAGTGTATAAGAGCGTGTAAGTGCGTTTAAGAGCGTGTAAATACGTGTCAGTACGTGTTCGTATGTGTAAGTGTGTGTAAGTGCGTGTAAGTGCGTGTAAGTGTGTGTAAGTGCATGTAAGTACGTGTAAGTACGTATAAGTATGTGTAAGTACGTGTAAGTACGTGTTAGTGCGTGTAAGTACGTGTAAGAGCGTGTACGTGCATGTAAGTACGTGTAAGCGTGGCTTATGTTCGTGTACGTGAGTGAAGGTATGTGCAAGTACGTGTAAGTTCATGTAAGTACGTATAAGTACGTGTAAGAGTGTGTAAGTGCGTGTAAGTGCGTGTAAGCGCGTGTAAGTACAGTTTAAGTTCGTGTAAGTATGTGTAAGTGTGTGTAAGTTTGTGTAAGTGCGTATAAGTGCATGTAAGTACGTGTAAGTACGTGTAAGTACATGTAAGTGCAAGTAAGTGCATGTAAGTACGTGTAAGTGCATGTAAGCATGTGTAAGTGCGTGTAAGTACGTGTAAGTGTGTGTACATGGGTGTAAGTGCGTGTAAGTGCAAGTAAGTGCGTGTAAGTACGTATAAGTGTGTGTAAGTGCGTATATGTGCGTGTAAGAGCGTCTAAGTGCGTGTAAGTGCGTATAAGTGCGTGTAAGTACGTGTACGTTTGTGTATGTGCTTATAACTGCGTGTAAGTACGTATAAGTGTGTGTAAGTGCGTATATGTGCGTGTAAGAGCGTCTAAGTGCGTGTAAGTGCGTATAAGTGCGTGTAAGTACGTGTACGTTTGTGTATGTGCTTATAACTGCGTGTAAGTACGTATAAGTGTGTGTAAGTGCGTATATGTGCGTGTAAGAGCGTCTAAGTGCGTGTAAGTGCGTATAAGTGCGTGTAAGTACGTGTACGTTTGTGTATGTGCTTATAACTGCGTGTAAGTACGTATAAGTGTGTGTAAGTGCGTATATGTGCGTGTAAGAGCGTCTAAGTGCGTGTAAGTGCGTATAAGTGCGTGTAAGTACGTGTACGTTTGTGTATGTGCTTATAACTGCGTGTAAGTACGTATAAGTGTGTGTAAGTGCGTATATGTGCGTGTAAGAGCGTCTAAGTGCGTGTAAGTGCGTATAAGTGCGTGTAAGTACGTGTACGTTTGTGTATGTGCTTATAACTGCGTGTAAGTACGTATAAGTGTGTGTAAGTGCGTATATGTGCGTGTAAGAGCGTCTAAGTGCGTGTAAGTGCGTATAAGTGCGTGTAAGTACGTGTACGTTTGTGTATGTGCTTATAACTGCGTGTAAGTACGTATAAGTGTGTGTAAGTGCGTATATGTGCGTGTAAGAGCGTCTAAGTGCGTGTAAGTGCGTATAAGTGCGTGTAAGTACGTGTACGTTTGTGTATGTGCTTATAACTGCGTGTAAGTACGTATAAGTGTGTGTAAGTGCGTATATGTGCGTGTAAGAGCGTCTAAGTGCGTGTAAGTGCGTATAAGTGCGTGTAAGTACGTGTACGTTTGTGTATGTGCTTATAACTGCGTGTAAGTACGTATAAGTGTGTGTAAGTGCGTATATGTGCGTGTAAGAGCGTCTAAGTGCGTGTAAGTGCGTATAAGTGCGTGTAAGTACGTGTACGTTTGTGTATGTGCTTATAACTGCGTGTAAGTACGTATAAGTGTGTGTAAGTGCGTATATGTGCGTGTAAGAGCGTCTAAGTGCGTGTAAGTGCGTATAAGTGCGTGTAAGTACGTGTACGTTTGTGTATGTGCTTATAACTGCGTGTAAGTACGTATAAGTGTGTGTAAGTGCGTATATGTGCGTGTAAGAGCGTCTAAGTGCGTGTAAGTGCGTATAAGTGCGTGTAAGTACGTGTACGTTTGTGTATGTGCTTATAACTGCGTGTAAGTACGTATAAGTGTGTGTAAGTGCGTATATGTGCGTGTAAGAGCGTCTAAGTGCGTGTAAGTGCGTATAAGTGCGTGTAAGTACGTGTACGTTTGTGTATGTGCTTATAACTGCGTGTAAGTACGTATAAGTGTGTGTAAGTGCGTATATGTGCGTGTAAGAGCGTCTAAGTGCGTGTAAGTGCGTATAAGTGCGTGTAAGTACGTGTACGTTTGTGTATGTGCTTATAACTGCGTGTAAGTACGTATAAGTGTGTGTAAGTGCGTATATGTGCGTGTAAGAGCGTCTAAGTGCGTGTAAGTGCGTATAAGTGCGTGTAAGTACGTGTACGTTTGTGTATGTGCTTATAACTGCGTGTAAGTACGTATAAGTGTGTGTAAGTGCGTATATGTGCGTGTAAGAGCGTCTAAGTGCGTGTAAGTGCGTATAAGTGCGTGTAAGTACGTGTACGTTTGTGTATGTGCTTATAACTGCGTGTAAGTACGTATAAGTGTGTGTAAGTGCGTATATGTGCGTGTAAGAGCGTCTAAGTGCGTGTAAGTGCGTATAAGTGCGTGTAAGTACGTGTACGTTTGTGTATGTGCTTATAACTGCGTGTAAGTACGTATAAGTGTGTGTAAGTGCGTATATGTGCGTGTAAGAGCGTCTAAGTGCGTGTAAGTGCGTATAAGTGCGTGTAAGTACGTGTACGTTTGTGTATGTGCTTATAACTGCGTGTAAGTACGTATAAGTGTGTGTAAGTGCGTATATGTGCGTGTAAGAGCGTCTAAGTGCGTGTAAGTGCGTATAAGTGCGTGTAAGTACGTGTACGTTTGTGTATGTGCTTATAACTGCGTGTAAGTACGTATAAGTGTGTGTAAGTGCGTATATGTGCGTGTAAGAGCGTCTAAGTGCGTGTAAGTGCGTATAAGTGCGTGTAAGTACGTGTACGTTTGTGTATGTGCTTATAACTGCGTGTAAGTACGTATAAGTGTGTGTAAGTGCGTATATGTGCGTGTAAGAGCGTCTAAGTGCGTGTAAGTGCGTATAAGTGCGTGTAAGTACGTGTACGTTTGTGTATGTGCTTATAACTGCGTGTAAGTACGTATAAGTGTGTGTAAGTGCGTATATGTGCGTGTAAGAGCGTCTAAGTGCGTGTAAGTGCGTATAAGTGCGTGTAAGTACGTGTACGTTTGTGTATGTGCTTATAACTGCGTGTAAGTACGTATAAGTGTGTGTAAGTGCGTATATGTGCGTGTAAGAGCGTCTAAGTGCGTGTAAGTGCGTATAAGTGCGTGTAAGTACGTGTACGTTTGTGTATGTGCTTATAACTGCGTGTAAGTACGTATAAGTGTGTGTAAGTGCGTATATGTGCGTGTAAGAGCGTCTAAGTGCGTGTAAGTGCGTATAAGTGCGTGTAAGTACGTGTACGTTTGTGTATGTGCTTATAACTGCGTGTAAGTACGTATAAGTGTGTGTAAGTGCGTATATGTGCGTGTAAGAGCGTCTAAGTGCGTGTAAGTGCGTATAAGTGCGTGTAAGTACGTGTACGTTTGTGTATGTGCTTATAACTGCGTGTAAGTACGTATAAGTGTGTGTAAGTGCGTATATGTGCGTGTAAGAGCGTCTAAGTGCGTGTAAGTGCGTATAAGTGCGTGTAAGTACGTGTACGTTTGTGTATGTGCTTATAACTGCGTGTAAGTACGTATAAGTGTGTGTAAGTGCGTATATGTGCGTGTAAGAGCGTCTAAGTGCGTGTAAGTGCGTATAAGTGCGTGTAAGTACGTGTACGTTTGTGTATGTGCTTATAACTGCGTGTAAGTACGTATAAGTGTGTGTAAGTGCGTATATGTGCGTGTAAGAGCGTCTAAGTGCGTGTAAGTGCGTATAAGTGCGTGTAAGTACGTGTACGTTTGTGTATGTGCTTATAACTGCGTGTAAGTACGTATAAGTGTGTGTAAGTGCGTATATGTGCGTGTAAGAGCGTCTAAGTGCGTGTAAGTGCGTATAAGTGCGTGTAAGTACGTGTACGTTTGTGTATGTGCTTATAACTGCGTGTAAGTACGTATAAGTGTGTGTAAGTGCGTATATGTGCGTGTAAGAGCGTCTAAGTGCGTGTAAGTGCGTATAAGTGCGTGTAAGTACGTGTACGTTTGTGTATGTGCTTATAACTGCGTGTAAGTACGTATAAGTGTGTGTAAGTGCGTATATGTGCGTGTAAGAGCGTCTAAGTGCGTGTAAGTGCGTATAAGTGCGTGTAAGTACGTGTACGTTTGTGTATGTGCTTATAACTGCGTGTAAGTACGTATAAGTGTGTGTAAGTGCGTATATGTGCGTGTAAGAGCGTCTAAGTGCGTGTAAGTGCGTATAAGTGCGTGTAAGTACGTGTACGTTTGTGTATGTGCTTATAACTGCGTGTAAGTACGTATAAGTGTGTGTAAGTGCGTATATGTGCGTGTAAGAGCGTCTAAGTGCGTGTAAGTGCGTATAAGTGCGTGTAAGTACGTGTACGTTTGTGTATGTGCTTATAACTGCGTGTAAGTACGTATAAGTGTGTGTAAGTGCGTATATGTGCGTGTAAGAGCGTCTAAGTGCGTGTAAGTGCGTATAAGTGCGTGTAAGTACGTGTACGTTTGTGTATGTGCTTATAACTGCGTGTAAGTACGTATAAGTGTGTGTAAGTGCGTATATGTGCGTGTAAGAGCGTCTAAGTGCGTGTAAGTGCGTATAAGTGCGTGTAAGTACGTGTACGTTTGTGTATGTGCTTATAACTGCGTGTAAGTACGTATAAGTGTGTGTAAGTGCGTATATGTGCGTGTAAGAGCGTCTAAGTGCGTGTAAGTGCGTATAAGTGCGTGTAAGTACGTGTACGTTTGTGTATGTGCTTATAACTGCGTGTAAGTACGTATAAGTGTGTGTAAGTGCGTATATGTGCGTGTAAGAGCGTCTAAGTGCGTGTAAGTGCGTATAAGTACGTGTAAGTGTGTATAAGTGCGTGTCAGTACATGTAAGTACGTGTAAATGTGTATAAGTGCGTGTAAGTGCATGTAAGTGTGTGTAAGTGCGTGTAAGTGTGTGTACGTGCATGTAAGTACGTGTAAGTGCGTGTAAGGCCCTTTAAGTGCGTTTAAGTGCGTGTAAGTGCGTGTAAGTGCATGTAAGTTTGTGTACGTACGTGTAAGATTGTGTAAGTGCATGTAAGTGCTTGTAAGTACGTGTAAGTGCTCGTATGTGCGAGTAAGTACGTGTAAGTGTGTGTAAGTGCGTGTAACTTTGTGTAAGTACGTGCAAGTGTGTGTAAGTGGATGTAAGTGCGTGTAAGTGCATGTAAGTACGTGTAAGTATGTGTAAGTGCGTGTAAGTACGTGTAAGTTTGTGTAAGTGCGTATTAGTGCGTGTAAGTGCATGTAAGTGTGTGTAAGTGCGTGTTAGTACGGTTTAAGTTCGTGTAAGTGCGTATAAGTGTGTGTAAGTGCGTGTAAGTGCGTGTAAGTGCAGTTTAAGTGTGTGTAATTTTGTGTAAGTTCGTGTAAGTGCGTGTAAGTGCGTGTAAGTGCGTGTAAGTGTGTCTAAGTGCATCTGAGTACATGTAAGTTTGTGCAAGTGCGTGTAAGTGTAGTTTAAGTTCGTGTAAGTGCGTGTAAGTGCGTGTAAGTGCGTGTAAGTATGTGTAAGTGCGTGTAAGTGCGTGTAAGTGCGTTTAAGTATGTGTAAGTGCGTGTGAGTGCGTGTAAGTACATGTAAGTACGTGTAAGTATGTGTAAGTGCAAGAAAGTGTGTGTAAGTATGTGTACGTGCATGTAAGCATGTGTAAGTGCGTGTAAGTGCGTGTAAGTGCGTGTAAGTGGATGTAAGTGTGTATAAGTGCAAGTAAGCACGTATAAGTACGTGTAAGTGTGTGTTAGTATGTGTAATTATGTGTAAGTGCGTGTAAGTGCGTGTAAGTGTGTGTAAGTGTGTATAAGTGCGTGTAAGTACGTTTAAGTTCATGTAAGTGCGTGTAAGTGCATGTAAGTGCGTCTGAGTGCGTGTAAGTGCATGTAAGTGCAGGTTAAGTGTGTGTTACATCGTGTAAGTTCATGTAAGTGCATGTAAGTACGTGTAAGTATGTGTAAGTACATGTAAGTGCATATAAGTGTTTGTAAGTGCACGTAAGTGCGTGTACGTGTGTGTAAGTACGTGTAAGTACGTGTAAGTGCTCGTATGTGTGTGTAAGTGCATGTAAGTGTTTGTAAGTACGTGTAAGTACGTGTAAGTGCAAGTAAGTGCATGTAAGTACGTGTAAGTGCATGTAAGCATGTGTAAGTGCGTGTAAGTACGTGTAAGTGTGTGTACATGGGTGTAAGTGCGTGTAAGTGCAAGTAAGTGCGTGTAAGTATGTGTAAGTACGTGCAAGTGTGTGTAAGCACGTGTTAATACGTGTAAGTATGTGTATGTCCGTGTAAGTGTGTGTAAGTGCGTGTAAGTACGTGTAAGTTCATGTAAGTGCGTATAAGTGTGTGTAAGTGTGTGTAAGTGCGTGTAAGTGTGGTTTAAGTTCGTGTAAGTGCGTGTACCTGCGTGTAAGTGCGTGTCAGTGCGTGTAAGTGCGGTTTAAGTGCGTGCAATTTTGTGTAAGTTCGTGTAAGTGCGTGTAAGTGTGTGTAAGTGCGTATAAGTGCGT
>SZWC01000260.1:144788-155483 GCA_023375785.1 Penium margaritaceum | reverse complement strand
GTGTAAGTGCGTGTAAGTGCGTGTAAGTGCGTATGAGTGCGTGTAAGTGCATGTAAGTGCAGGTTAAGTGTGTGTAATATCGTGTAAGTTCATGTAAGTGCATGTAAGTACGTGTAAGTATGTGTAAGTACATGTAAGTGCATATAAGTGTTTGTAAGTGCACGTAAGTGCGTGTACGTGTGTGTAAGTACGTGTAAGTACGTGTAAGTGCTCGTATGTGCGTGTAAGTGCATGTAAGTGTTTGTAAGTACGTGCAACTTTGTGTAAGAATGTGCAAGTGCGTATAAGTGCATGTAAGTGCATGTAAGTGCATGTAAGTACGTGTAAGTGCGTTTAAATGCGTGTAAGTGCGTGTAAGCGCGTGTAAGTGCAGTTTAAGTTCGTGTAAGTATGTGTAAGTGTGTTTAATTTGTGTAAGTGCGTATAAGTGCGTGTAAGTGCGTGTAAGTATGTGTAAGTATGTGTAAGTGCAAGTAAGTGCATGTAAGTACGTGTAAGTGCATGTAAGCATGTGTAAGTGCGTGTAAGTACGTGTAAATGCATGTACGTGGGTGTAAGTGCGTGTAAGTGCAAGTAAGTGCGTGTAAGTATGTGTAAGTATGTGCAAGTGTATGTAAGCACGTGTAAATACGTGTAAGTACGTGTATGTCCGTGTAAGTGTGTGTAAGTGCGTGTAAGTATGTGTAAGTTCATGTAAGTGCGTGTAAGTGCGTGTAACTGCGTGTAAGTGCGTGTCAGTGCGTGTAAGTGTGTGTAAGTGCATGTAGGTGTGTGTAAGTGCGTGTAAGTGCGTATAAGTGTGTCTAAGTACGTGTAAGTTTGTGCAAGTGTGTGTGAGTGCGTGTAAGTGCATGTAAGTGCGTGTAAGTATGTGTAAGTGCATGTAAGTGCGTGTAAGTGCGTGTAAGTGTATATAAGTGCAGTTTAAGTTCGTATAAGTGCGTGTAAGTACGTGTAAGTTTGTGTACGTGCGTGTAAGTGCTTGTAACTGCGTGTAAGTACGTGTAAGTACGTGTGAGACATGTAAGTGCAAGTAAGTGCATGTAAGTATGTGTTAGTGCATGTAAGCACGAGTAAGTACGTGTTAGTACGTGTAAGTACGTGTAAGTGGGTGTACGTTCATGGAAGTGCAAGGAAGTGCGTCTAAGTACATGTAAGTGCGTGTAAGTGTGTGTAAGTACGTGTAAGTGCGTGTAAGTACGTGTAAGTGCGTGTAACTGTATGTACATACGTGTAAGTGCGTGTAAGTGTGTTTCAGTGTGTGTAAGTGCGGTTTAAGTGTGTGTATATTCGTGTAAGTTCGTGTAAGTGTGTGTAAGTACGTGTATGTGCGTCTAAGTACGTGTAAGTGCGTGTAAGTGCGTGTAAGTGCATGTATGTGCATGTAAGTACGTGTAAATATGTGTTAGTGTGTATATGTGTGTGTAAGTGCGTATAAGTACGTATAGGTGCGTGTAATTTTGTGTAAGTGCGTGTAAGTGCATGTTTGTGCGTGTAAGTACGTGTAAGTGTGTGTAAGTGCATGTAAGTACGTATAAGTGTGTGTAAGTGCGTATATGTGCGTGTAAGAGCGTCTAAGTGCGTGTAAGTTNCTGCGTGTAAGTGCGTGTCAGTGCGTGTAAGTGCGGTTTAAGTGCGTGCAATTTTGTGTAAGTTCGTGTAAGTGCGTGTAAGTGTGTGTAAGTGCGTATAAGTGCGTGTAAGTGCGTGTAAGTGCGTGTAAGTGTGTGTAAGTACGTATAAGTGCGTATAAGTGTATGAAAGGGCATGTTAGTGTGTGTAAGTGCGTGTAAGTGCATGTAAGTGTGTGTAGGTGTGTGTAATTTTGTGTAAGTACGTGTAAGTGCGTGTTAGTGCATGTAAGTGCGTGTAAGTGTGTAAGTACATGTAAGTGTGTGTAAGTGCGTGTAAGTACGTATAAGTGTGTCTAAGTGCGAGTAAGTTTGTGCAAGTGTGTGTGAGTGCGTGTAAGTGCATGTAAGTGCGTGTAAGTATGTGTAAGTGCATGTAAGAGCGTGTAAGTGCGTGTAAGTGTATATAAGTGCAGTTTAAGTTCGTATAAGTGTGTGTAAGTGCGTGTAAGTTTGTGTACGTGCGTGTAAGTGCTTGTAACAGCGTGTAGGTACGTGTAAGTACGTGTAAGTCATGTAAGTGCAAGTAAGTGCATGTAAGTACGTGTAAGTGCATGTAAGCACGTGTAAGTACGTGTTAGTACGTGTAATCACGTGTAAGTGGGTGTAAGTTTGTCGAAGTGCAAGTAAGTGCGTCTAAGTACGTGTAAGTGCGTGTAAGTGTGTGTAAGTACATGTAAGTGCGTGTAAGTACGTGTAAGTGCGTGTAACTGTATGTACATACGTGTAAGTGCGTGTAAGTACGTGTAAGTACGTGTAAGTACGTGTAAGTACGTGTAAGTACGTGTAAGTACGTGTAAGTACGTGTAAGTACGTGTAAGTACGTGTAAGTACGTGTAAGTACGTGTAAGTACGTGTAAGTACGTGTAAGTACGTGTAAGTACGTGTAAGTACGTGTAAGTACGTGTAAGTACGTGTAAGTACGTGTAAGTACGTGTAAGTACGTGTAAGTACGTGTAAGTACGTGTAAGTACGTGTAAGTACGTGTAAGTACGTGTAAGTACGTGTAAGTACGTGTAAGTACGTGTAAGTACGTGTAAGTACGTGTAAGTACGTGTAAGTACGTGTAAGTACGTGTAAGTACGTGTAAGTACGTGTAAGTACGTGTAAGTACGTGTAAGTACGTGTAAGTACGTGTAAGTACGTGTAAGTACGTGTAAGTACGTGTAAGTACGTGTAAGTACGTGTAAGTACGTGTAAGTACGTGTAAGTACGTGTAAGTACGTGTAAGTACGTGTAAGTACGTGTAAGTACGTGTAAGTACGTGTAAGTACGTGTAAGTACGTGTAAGTACGTGTAAGTACGTGTAAGTACGTGTAAGTACGTGTAAGTACGTGTAAGTACGTGTAAGTACGTGTAAGTACGTGTAAGTACGTGTAAGTACGTGTAAGTACGTGTAAGTACGTGTAAGTACGTGTAAGTACGTGTAAGTACGTGTAAGTACGTGTAAGTACGTGTAAGTACGTGTAAGTACGTGTAAGTACGTGTAAGTACGTGTAAGTACGTGTAAGTACGTGTAAGTACGTGTAAGTACGTGTAAGTACGTGTAAGTACGTGTAAGTACGTGTAAGTACGTGTAAGTACGTGTAAGTACGTGTAAGTACGTGTAAGTACGTGTAAGTACGTGTAAGTACGTGTAAGTACGTGTAAGTACGTGTAAGTACGTGTAAGTACGTGTAAGTACGTGTAAGTACGTGTAAGTACGTGTAAGTACGTGTAAGTACGTGTAAGTACGTGTAAGTACGTGTAAGTACGTGTAAGTACGTGTAAGTACGTGTAAGTACGTGTAAGTACGTGTAAGTACGTGTAAGTACGTGTAAGTACGTGTAAGTACGTGTAAGTACGTGTAAGTACGTGTAAGTACGTGTAAGTACGTGTAAGTACGTGTAAGTACGTGTAAGTACGTGTAAGTACGTGTAAGTACGTGTAAGTACGTGTAAGTACGTGTAAGTACGTGTAAGTACGTGTAAGTACGTGTAAGTACGTGTAAGTACGTGTAAGTACGTGTAAGTACGTGTAAGTACGTGTAAGTACGTGTAAGTACGTGTAAGTACGTGTAAGTACGTGTAAGTACGTGTAAGTACGTGTAAGTACGTGTAAGTACGTGTAAGTACGTGTAAGTACGTGTAAGTACGTGTAAGTACGTGTAAGTACGTGTAAGTACGTGTAAGTACGTGTAAGTACGTGTAAGTACGTGTAAGTACGTGTAAGTACGTGTAAGTACGTGTAAGTACGTGTAAGTACGTGTAAGTACGTGTAAGTACGTGTAAGTACGTGTAAGTACGTGTAAGTACGTGTAAGTACGTGTAAGTACGTGTAAGTACGTGTAAGTACGTGTAAGTACGTGTAAGTACGTGTAAGTACGTGTAAGTACGTGTAAGTACGTGTAAGTACGTGTAAGTACGTGTAAGTACGTGTAAGTACGTGTAAGTACGTGTAAGTACGTGTAAGTACGTGTAAGTACGTGTAAGTACGTGTAAGTACGTGTAAGTACGTGTAAGTACGTGTAAGTACGTGTAAGTACGTGTAAGTACGTGTAAGTACGTGTAAGTACGTGTAAGTACGTGTAAGTACGTGTAAGTACGTGTAAGTACGTGTAAGTACGTGTAAGTACGTGTAAGTACGTGTAAGTACGTGTAAGTACGTGTAAGTACGTGTAAGTACGTGTAAGTACGTGTAAGTACGTGTAAGTACGTGTAAGTACGTGTAAGTACGTGTAAGTACGTGTAAGTACGTGTAAGTACGTGTAAGTACGTGTAAGTACGTGTAAGTACGTGTAAGTACGTGTAAGTACGTGTAAGTACGTGTAAGTACGTGTAAGTACGTGTAAGTACGTGTAAGTACGTGTAAGTACGTGTAAGTACGTGTAAGTACGTGTAAGTACGTGTAAGTACGTGTAAGTACGTGTAAGTACGTGTAAGTACGTGTAAGTACGTGTAAGTACGTGTAAGTACGTGTAAGTACGTGTAAGTACGTGTAAGTACGTGTAAGTACGTGTAAGTACGTGTAAGTACGTGTAAGTACGTGTAAGTACGTGTAAGTACGTGTAAGTACGTGTAAGTACGTGTAAGTACGTGTAAGTACGTGTAAGTACGTGTAAGTACGTGTAAGTACGTGTAAGTACGTGTAAGTACGTGTAAGTACGTGTAAGTACGTGTAAGTACGTGTAAGTACGTGTAAGTACGTGTAAGTACGTGTAAGTACGTGTAAGTACGTGTAAGTACGTGTAAGTACGTGTAAGTACGTGTAAGTACGTGTAAGTACGTGTAAGTACGTGTAAGTACGTGTAAGTACGTGTAAGTACGTGTAAGTACGTGTAAGTACGTGTAAGTACGTGTAAGTACGTGTAAGTACGTGTAAGTACGTGTAAGTACGTGTAAGTACGTGTAAGTACGTGTAAGTACGTGTAAGTACGTGTAAGTACGTGTAAGTACGTGTAAGTACGTGTAAGTACGTGTAAGTACGTGTAAGTACGTGTAAGTACGTGTAAGTACGTGTAAGTACGTGTAAGTACGTGTAAGTACGTGTAAGTACGTGTAAGTACGTGTAAGTACGTGTAAGTACGTGTAAGTACGTGTAAGTACGTGTAAGTACGTGTAAGTACGTGTAAGTACGTGTAAGTACGTGTAAGTACGTGTAAGTACGTGTAAGTACGTGTAAGTACGTGTAAGTACGTGTAAGTACGTGTAAGTACGTGTAAGTACGTGTAAGTACGTGTAAGTACGTGTAAGTACGTGTAAGTACGTGTAAGTACGTGTAAGTACGTGTAAGTACGTGTAAGTACGTGTAAGTACGTGTAAGTACGTGTAAGTACGTGTAAGTACGTGTAAGTACGTGTAAGTACGTGTAAGTACGTGTAAGTACGTGTAAGTACGTGTAAGTACGTGTAAGTACGTGTAAGTACGTGTAAGTACGTGTAAGTACGTGTAAGTACGTGTAAGTACGTGTAAGTACGTGTAAGTACGTGTAAGTACGTGTAAGTACGTGTAAGTACGTGTAAGTACGTGTAAGTACGTGTAAGTACGTGTAAGTACGTGTAAGTACGTGTAAGTACGTGTAAGTACGTGTAAGTACGTGTAAGTACGTGTAAGTACGTGTAAGTACGTGTAAGTACGTGTAAGTACGTGTAAGTACGTGTAAGTACGTGTAAGTACGTGTAAGTACGTGTAAGTACGTGTAAGTACGTGTAAGTACGTGTAAGTACGTGTAAGTACGTGTAAGTACGTGTAAGTACGTGTAAGTACGTGTAAGTACGTGTAAGTACGTGTAAGTACGTGTAAGTACGTGTAAGTACGTGTAAGTACGTGTAAGTACGTGTAAGTACGTGTAAGTACGTGTAAGTACGTGTAAGTACGTGTAAGTACGTGTAAGTACGTGTAAGTACGTGTAAGTACGTGTAAGTACGTGTAAGTACGTGTAAGTACGTGTAAGTACGTGTAAGTACGTGTAAGTACGTGTAAGTACGTGTAAGTACGTGTAAGTACGTGTAAGTACGTGTAAGTACGTGTAAGTACGTGTAAGTACGTGTAAGTACGTGTAAGTACGTGTAAGTACGTGTAAGTACGTGTAAGTACGTGTAAGTACGTGTAAGTACGTGTAAGTACGTGTAAGTACGTGTAAGTACGTGTAAGTACGTGTAAGTACGTGTAAGTACGTGTAAGTACGTGTAAGTACGTGTAAGTACGTGTAAGTACGTGTAAGTACGTGTAAGTACGTGTAAGTACGTGTAAGTACGTGTAAGTACGTGTAAGTACGTGTAAGTACGTGTAAGTACGTGTAAGTACGTGTAAGTACGTGTAAGTACGTGTAAGTACGTGTAAGTACGTGTAAGTACGTGTAAGTACGTGTAAGTACGTGTAAGTACGTGTAAGTACGTGTAAGTACGTGTAAGTACGTGTAAGTACGTGTAAGTACGTGTAAGTACGTGTAAGTACGTGTAAGTACGTGTAAGTACGTGTAAGTACGTGTAAGTACGTGTAAGTACGTGTAAGTACGTGTAAGTACGTGTAAGTACGTGTAAGTACGTGTAAGTACGTGTAAGTACGTGTAAGTACGTGTAAGTACGTGTAAGTACGTGTAAGTACGTGTAAGTACGTGTAAGTACGTGTAAGTACGTGTAAGTACGTGTAAGTACGTGTAAGTACGTGTAAGTACGTGTAAGTACGTGTAAGTACGTGTAAGTACGTGTAAGTACGTGTAAGTACGTGTAAGTACGTGTAAGTACGTGTAAGTACGTGTAAGTACGTGTAAGTACGTGTAAGTACGTGTAAGTACGTGTAAGTACGTGTAAGTACGTGTAAGTACGTGTAAGTACGTGTAAGTACGTGTAAGTACGTGTAAGTACGTGTAAGTACGTGTAAGTACGTGTAAGTACGTGTAAGTACGTGTAAGTACGTGTAAGTACGTGTAAGTACGTGTAAGTACGTGTAAGTACGTGTAAGTACGTGTAAGTACGTGTAAGTACGTGTAAGTACGTGTAAGTACGTGTAAGTGCGCGTGAGTACGTGTAAGTGCATGTAAGTACGTATAAGTGTGTGTAAGTGCGTATATGTGCGTGTAAGAGCGTCTAAGTGCGTGTAAGTTCGTGCAAGTGAGTGTAAGTGCGTGTAAGTTTGTATATGTGCATGTAAGTGCGTGTAAGTGCGTGTAAGTGTGTGTAAGTACGTGTAAGTACGTGTAAGTCTGTGTAAGTACGTGTAAGTGTGTGTAAGTGCGTGTAAGTTCGTGTAAGTGCGTATTAGTGTGTGTAAGTGCATGTACATGCGTGTAAGTGCGTGTGAGTGTCTGTAAGTGTGTGTAAGTGTGTGTAAGTGCGTGTAAGTGCGTCTAAGTGTGTGTATGTTCGTACAAGTACGTGTAAGTGCGTGTACGTTTGTGTAAGTGAGTGTACGTGCGTGTAAGTACGTGTAAGTACGTGTTAGTGCATGTAAGTGCGTGTAAGTATACGTAAGTTCGTGTAGGTACGTGTAAGTATGTGTAAGTGTGTGTAAGTATGTATAAGTGCGTGTAAGTACGTGTAAGTATGTGTAAGTGCGTGTAAGTACGTGTAAGTGCATGCAAGTACGTGTAAGTAGGTGTAAGTACGTGTAAGTGTGTGTAAGTATGTGTAAGTGCATGTAAGCACAAGTAAGTGCGTATAAGTACGTATAAGTGCATGTAAGTGGGTGTAAGTGCGTGTAAGTGCAAGTAAGTGCGTGTAAGTACGTGTAAGTGCGTGTACGTGCGTGTACGTATGTGTAAGTGTGTGTAAGTGCATGTAAGTGTGTGTAAGTGCGTGTAAGTGCGTGTAAGTACGTGTACGTTTGTGTAAGTGCTTATAACTGCGTGTAAGTACGTATACGTGTGTGTAAGTACGTGTAAGTGCGGTTTAAGTTCGTGTAAGTGCGTGTAAGTGTATTTCAGTGCGTGTAAGTGTGGTTTAAGTACATGTAATTTTGTGTAAGTTCGTGTAAGTGTGTGTAAGTACGTGTAAGTGCGTGTAAGTACGTGTAAGTGTGTGTCAGTGCGTGTAAGTGCATGTAAGTACGTGTAAGTACGTGTAGGTGCGTGAAAGTTTGTGTAAGTGTATGTAAGTGTGTGTAAGTGCGTGTAAGTGGTTGTACGTGTGTGTAAGTGCATGTAAGTGTGTGTAAGTATGTGTAAGTTTGTATAAGTGTGTGTAAGTACGTCTAAGTGCGTGTACGTTTGTGCAAGTGTGTGTAAGTGTGTGTAAGTTCGTGTAAGTGCGTGTAAGTGCGTGTAAGTGCGTGTAAGTGTGTGTTAGTGCATGTAAGTGCGTGTAAGTGCGTGTAAGTTTGTGTAAGTATGTGTTAGTTTATGTACATTCGTGTAAGTGCGTATAAGTACGTGTATGTGTGTGTAAGTACGTGTAAGTACGTGTAAGTTTGTGTAAGTACGTGTAGTTTCGTGTAAATGCGTGTAAGTGCATGTAAGTGCGTGTAAGTGTGTGTAAGTGCTTGTAAGTGTGTGTAAGTGCGTGTAAGTGTGTGTAAGTTCGTGTAAGTGTGTGTAAGTGCGTGTAAGTGCATGTAAGTGCATGTAAGTGCATGTAAGTACGTGTAAGTGTGTGTAAGTGTGTGTAAGTGCGTGTAAGTGCATGTAAGTGCATGTAAGTGCATGTAAGTGCATGTAAGTGCATGTAAGTGCATGTAAGTGCATGTAAGTGCATGTAAGTGCATGTAAGTGCATGTAAGTGCATGTAAGTGCATGTAAGTGCATGTAAGTGCATGTAAGTGCATGTAAGTGCATGTAAGTGCATGTAAGTGCATGTAAGTGCATGTAAGTGCATGTAAGTGCATGTAAGTGCATGTAAGTGCATGTAAGTGCATGTAAGTGCATGTAAGTGCATGTAAGTGCATGTAAGTGCATGTAAGTGCATGTAAGTGCATGTAAGTGCATGTAAGTGCATGTAAGTGCATGTAAGTGCATGTAAGTGCATGTAAGTGCATGTAAGTGCATGTAAGTGCATGTAAGTGCATGTAAGTGCATGTAAGTGCATGTAAGTGCATGTAAGTGCATGTAAGTGCATGTAAGTGCATGTAAGTGCATGTAAGTGCATGTAAGTGCATGTAAGTGCATGTAAGTGCATGTAAGTGCATGTAAGTGCATGTAAGTGCATGTAAGTGCATGTAAGTGCATGTAAGTGCATGTAAGTGCATGTAAGTGCATGTAAGTGCATGTAAGTGCATGTAAGTGCATGTAAGTGCATGTAAGTGCATGTAAGTGCATGTAAGTGCATGTAAGTGCATGTAAGTGCATGTAAGTGCATGTAAGTGCATGTAAGTGCATGTAAGTGCATGTAAGTGCATGTAAGTGCATGTAAGTGCATGTAAGTGCATGTAAGTGCATGTAAGTGCATGTAAGTGCATGTAAGTGCATGTAAGTGCATGTAAGTGCATGTAAGTGCATGTAAGTGCATGTAAGTGCATGTAAGTGCATGTAAGTGCATGTAAGTGCATGTAAGTGCATGTAAGTGCATGTAAGTGCATGTAAGTGCATGTAAGTGCATGTAAGTGCATGTAAGTGCATGTAAGTGCATGTAAGTGCATGTAAGTGCGTGTAAGTGCGTGTAAGTGCGTGTAAGTGTGTGTAAGTGCGTGTAAGTGTGTGTAAGTACGTGTAAGTTTGTTTAAGTGTGTGTAAGTGCGTGTAAGTGTGTTTAAGTGTGTAAGTGCGTGTAAGTGGGTGTTAGTGCGTGTAAGTATGTGTAAGTGCGTGTAAGTTCGTATAAGTGTGTGTAAGTTCGTGTAAGTATGTGTAGGCATACATACGTATGATTTTGTGTGTGTAAGTGCGTGTATGTGCGTGTAAGTGTGTGTACGTGTGTGTAAGTTTGTATAAGTGCATGTAAGTGCGTGTAGGTGCGTGTAAGTGCATGTAAGTGTGTGTAAGTGTGTGTAAGTGTGTGTAAGTACGTGTAAGTACATGTACGTATGTGTAAGTGTGTATAAGTGCGTGTCAGTACATGTAAGTACGTGTCAATATGTATAAGTGCGTGTAAGTGCATGTAAGTGTGTGTAAGTGCGTGTAAGTGTGTGTACGTGCATGTAAGTACGTGTAAGTGCGTGTAAGTTCCTGTAAGTACGTTTAAGTGCGTGTAAGTACGTGCAAGTGCGTGTAAGTTTGTGTACGTAAGTGTAAGTGTGTGTAAGTGCATGTAAGTACTTGTAAGTACGTGTAAGTGCTCGTATGTGCGTGTAAGTACGTGTAAGTGCGTGTAAGTGCGTGTAACTTTGTATAAGTACGTGCAAGTGTGTGTAAGTGGATGTAAGTGCATGTAAGTGCATGTAAGTACGTGTAAGTATGTGTAAGTGCGTGTAAGTACGTGTAAGTTTGTGTAAGTGCGTATAAGTGCGTGTAAGTGCATGTAAGTGTGTGTAAGTGCGTGTAAGTACGGTTTAAGGTCGTGTAAGTGCGTGTAAGTGCGTGTAAGTGCGTGTAAGTGTGTCTAAGTGCATCTGAGTACATGTAAGTTTGTGCAAGTGCGTGTAAGTGTAGTTTAAGTTGGTGTAAGTGCGTAAAAGTGCGTGTAAGTGCGTGTAAGTATGTGTAAGTGCGTGTAAGT
>SZWC01000260.1:134659-144689 GCA_023375785.1 Penium margaritaceum | reverse complement strand
GTGTAAGTGCGTGTAAGTGCGTGTAAGTGCGTGTAAGTGGATGTAAGTGTGTGTAAGTGCAAGTAAGTACGTATAAGTACGTGTAAGTGCGTGTTAGTATGTGTAAGTACGTGTAAGTGCGTGTAAGTGCGTGTAAGTGTGTGTAAGTGTGTATAAGTACGTGTAAGTACGTTTAAGTTTGTGTAAGTGCGTGTAAGTGCGTGTAAGTTTGTTTAAGCATGTGTAAGTGCGTGTAAGTACGGTTTAAGTTCATGTAAGTGCGTGTAAGTGTGTGTAAGTGCGTATGACTGCGTGTAAGTGCATGTAAGTGCAGGTTATGTGTGTGTAGTATCGTGTAAGTTCGTGTAAATGCATGTCCGAACGTGTAAGTATGTGTAAGTACATGTAAGTGCATATAAGTGTTTGTAAGTGCACGTAAGTGCGTGTACGTGTGTGTAAGTACGTGTAAGTGCGTGTAAGTATGTATAGGTACGTGTAATTTTGTGTAAGTGTGTGTAAGTACATGTTAGTGCGTGTAAGTACGTGTAAGTACGTGTAAGTACGTGTAAGTGCATGTAAGTGCGTCTAAGTACGTGTAAGTTTGTGCAAGTGCATGTAAGTGCGTGTAAGTTCGTGTAAGTGCGTGTAAGTACGTGTAAGTGCGTGTAAGTGTGTGTAAGTGCGTGTAAGTGCGTGTAAGTTCGTGTAAGTGCGTGTAAGTACGTGTAAGTGCGTGTAAGTGTGTGTAAGTATGTAGAAGTGTGTGTAAGTGCGTGTAATTGCATGTAAGTGTATGTAAGTGCGTTTAAGTGCGTGTAAATGCATGTAAGTGCGTGTCAGTTTGTGTATGTGCGTGTTAGTGCGTGAACGTTCATGTAGGTGCGTGTAAGTGCCTGTAAGTGCGTGTAAGTGCGTGTAAGGTACGTGTAAGTTTGTGTAAGTGTGTGTAAATGGGTTTATTTGTGTGTAAGTGCGTGTAAGTGCCTGTAAGTGCGTGTAAGTTTGTGTAAGTGTGTGTAAGTGCGTGTAAGTGTGTGTAAATGGGTTTATTTGTGTGTAAGTGCGTGTAAGTGCCTGTAAGTGCGTGTAAGTTTGTGTAAGTGTGTGTAAGTGCGTGTAAGTGTGCGTAAGTGTGTATAAGTGCGTGTAAATGCTCGTATGTGCGTGTAAGTGCATGTAAGTTTGTGTAAGTACATGTAACTTTGTGTAAGCATGTGCAAGTGTGTGTAAGTGCATGTAAGTACGTGTAAGTGTGTTTAGATACGTGTACGTGCGTGTAATTACATGTAGGTGCATGTAAGTGCGCGTAACTTCCTGTAGGTATGTGTAAGTACGTGTCAGTGCATGTAAGTATGTGTAAGTGTGTGTAAGTACGTGTCAGTGCATGTAAGTATGTGTAAGTGTGTGTATGTGCGTATACCTGTGTGTAAGTGGATGTAAGAGCGTGTAAGAGCGTGTAAGTGTGTGTAAGAGCGTATAAATGCGTGTAAGTACGTGTAAGTACGTGTAAGTGTGTGTAAGTGCGTGTAAGTGTGTGTAAGTGTGTGTAAGTGCATGTAAGTGCGTATAAGTACGTACAAGTACGTGTAAGTGCGTGTAAGTGCGTGTAAGTGTGTGTAAGTGTGTGTAAGTGCATGTAAGTGCGTATAAGTACGTACAAGTACGTGTAAGTGCGTGTAAGTGCGTGTTAGTGCGTGTAAGTACGTGTAAGAGCGTGTAAGTGCATGTAAATACGTGTAAGCGTGGTTTATGTTCGTGTACGTGGGTGAAGGTGTGTGCAAGTACGTGTAAGTTCATGTAAGTACGTGTAAGTGCGTGTAAGAGCGTGTAAGTGCATGTAAGTGCGTGTAAGTGCGTGTAAGCGCGTGTAAGTGCAGTTTAAGTTCGTGTAAGTACGTGTAAGTGTGTGTAAGTACGTGTAAGTACGTGTAAGTACGTGTAAGTGCGTGTAAGTACGTGTAAGTACGTGTAAGTACAAGTAAGTGCATGTAAGTACGTGTAAGTGCATGTAAGCATGTGTAAGTGCGTGTAAGTACGTGTAAGTGCGTGTACGTGGGTGTAAGTGCGTATAAGTGCAAGTAAGTGCATGTAAGTATGTGTAAGTATGTGTAAGTGTGTGTAAGCACGTGTAAGTACGTGTAAGTACGTGTAAGTGCATGTGTGTGTAAGTGCGTGTAAGTACGTGTAAGTTCATGTAAGTGCGTATACGTGTGTGTAAGTGTGTGTAAGTGCGTGTAAGTGCAGTTTAAGTTCGTGTAAGTGCGTGTAACTGCGTGTAAGTGCGTGTCAGTGCGTGTAAGTGCGGTTGAAGTGCGTGTAATTTTGTGTAAGTTCGTGTAAGTGCGTGTAAGTGCGTGTAAGTGCGTATAAGTGCGTGTAAGTACGTGTAAGTGCGTTTAAGTGCGTGTAAGTTTGTGTAAGTTCGTGTAAGTGCGTGTAAGTGCGTGTAAGTGCGTATAAGTGCGTGTAAGTACGTGTAAGTGCGTTTAAGTGCGTGTAAGTGCGTATAAGTGCGTATAAGTGTATGAAAGTGCGTGTTAGTGTGTGTAAGTGCGTGTAAGTGCATGTAAGTGCGTGTAGGTGTGTGTAATTTTGTGTAAGTGCGTATAAGTGCATGTTAGTGCATGTAAGTGCGTGTAAGTGTGTGTAAGTGCATGTAAGTGTGTGTACGTACGTGTAAGTGCGTATACGTGCGTCTAAGTGCGTGTAAGTTTATGCAAGTGTGTGTGTGTACGTGTAAGTGCATGTAAGTGCGTGTAAGAATGTCTAAGTGCGTGTTCGTGCATGTAAGTGCGTGTAAGTGTATAGAAGTGCGGTTTAAGTTCGTATAAGTGCGTGTAAGTGCGTGTACGTTTGTGTACGTGCGTGTAAGTGCGTGTAACTGCGTGTAAGTACGTGTCAGTATGTGTAAGTCATGTAAGTGCAAGTAAGTGCATGTAAGTACGTGTAAGTGCATGTAAGCACGTGTAAGTGCGTGTTAGTACGTATAAGTGCGTGTAAGTGGGTGTACATTCGTGGAAGTACAAGTAAATGCGTTTAAGTACGTGTAAGTGCGTGTAAGTGTGTGTAAGTGCGTGTAAGTGCGTGTAAGTGCATGTAAGTACGTGCAAGTGTATGTACATACATGTAAGTACTTGTAAGTGCGTGTAAGTGTGTGTCAGTGTGTGTAAGTGCAGTTTAAGTGCGTGTATATTTGTGTAAGTTTGTGTAAGTGTGTGTAAGTACGTGTAAGTGTGTCTAAGTACATGTAAGTGCGTGTAAATATGTGTTAGTGCGTATAAGTGTGTGTAAGTGCGTGTAAGTGTGTATAGGTGCGTGTAATTTTGTGTCAGTGCGTGTAAGTGCATGTTTGTGTGTGTAAGTACGTGTAAATGTGTGTAAGTGCGTGTAAGTACATATAAGTGTGTGTAAGTGCGTATATGTGCGTGTAAGAGTGTCTAAGTGCATGTAAGATCGTGCAAGTGAGTGTAAGTGCGTATAAGTTTGTATATGTGCGTGTAAGTACGTGTAAGTTTGTATAAGTGTGTGTAAGTGCGTGTAAGTACGTGTAAGTGTGTGTAAGTACGTGTAAGTGTATGTGAGTGCGTGTAACTTCGTGTAAGTGCGTGTTAGTATGTGTACGTTCGTGTAAGTGCGTGGAAGTGTGTGTAAGTACGTGTAAGTGCGTGTAAGCGCGTGTAAGCTCGTGTAAGTGCATGTAAGTGCATGTAAGTGCATGTAAGTGCGTGTAAGTGTGTGTAAGTGCGTGTAAGTGCGTGTAAGTGCATGTAAGAGCATGTAAGTGCGTGTAAGTGTGTGGAAGTATTCATACGTATGTGTAAGTGCGTCTAAGTGCGTGTAAGAGCGTGTAAGTTCGTGTAAGTGCGTGTAAGTGCATGTAAGTGCGTATAAGTGCATGTAAGCGCACGTAAGTGTATGTAAGTGCGTGTAAGTGCATGTAAGTGCATGTAAATGCGTGTAAGTGTGTGTAAGTGCGTGTAAGTACATGCAGGTGCGTGTAAGTGTGTGTAAGTACACGTAAGTTTGTGTAAGTACGTGTAAGTATGTGTAAGTGCGTGTAAGTGCGTATAAGTGGATGTAAGTTTGTATAAGAGGGTGTAAGTTGGTGTAAGTACGTGTAAGTACATGTAAATGCATGTAAGTTTGTGTAAGTGTGTGTAAGTACGTGTAAGTGCTGGTAAGTGTGTGCAAGTGTGTGTAAGTGTGTGTAAGTGCGTGTAAGTGCGTGTAAGTGCGTATAAGTATGTGTAAGTGCGTGTAAGTGCTTGTAAGTGCATGTAAGTGTGTGTAAGTGTGTGTAAGTGCGTGTAAGTGCGTGTAAGTGCGTATAAGTATGTGTAAGTGCGTGTAAGTGCTTGTAAGTGCATGTAAGTGTGTGTAAGTGTGTGTACGTGTATAAGTGCATGTACGTGCGTGTAAGTGTGTATAAGTACGTGTAAGTGCATGTAAGTTCGTATAAGTGCGTGTAAGTTCCTGCAAGTACGTTCAAGCATGTGTAAGTACGAGTTTGTGCATGTAAGTGCGTGTAAGAACGTTTAAGTACGTGTAAGTGTGTGTAAGTGCGTGTAAGTTCGTGTAAGTGCATGTAAGTGCGTGTAAGTGTGTATAAGTATGTGTAAGTGCGTGTTTGTGCATATAAGTGCATGTTAATGCGTGGAAGTGCGTGTAAGTTTGTGTAAGTGCGTGTAAGTACGTGTAAGAGCGTGTAAGTATGTGTAATTGCATATAAAAGCGTGTCTGTGTGTGTAAGTGCGTGTAAGTGCGTGTATGTATATATAAGTGGGTATAAGTACGTGTAAGTGTGTGTGAGTGCATGTAAGTGGGTGCAAGTGCATGTAAGTGCAGTTTACGTTCCTGTAAGTGTGTGTAAGTGCATGTAAGGTCATTAAAGTGCGTGTAAGTGCGTGTAAGTGTGTGTAAGTACGTGTAAGTACGTGTAAGTGCGTGTAAGTACGTTTAAGTGCATGTATGCACGTGTAAGTGCATGTAAGTGAGTGTGTGTAAGTGCAAGTAAGTTTGTGTACATACGCAAAGTGTGTGTAAGTGCGTGTAAGTGCGTGTAAGTGCATGTAAGTGTATATAAGTACGTGTAAGTTCGTGTAAGTACGTGTAATTTCGTGTAAGTGCGTGTAAGTGCATGTAAGTGTGTGTAAGTGTGTGTAAGTGCGCGTACGTGCGGTTTAAGTTCGTATAAGAACGTGTAAGTGCATGTAAGTGTGTGTCACTGCGTGTAAGTGTGGTTAAAGTACGTATAATTTTGTGTACGTTCGTGTAAGTGTGTGTAAGTGCGTGTAAGCACGTACAAGTGCGTATAAGTGGGTGTAAGTACGTATAAGTGCATGTAAGTATGTGTAAGTACGTGTAAGTACGTGTAAGTGCATGTAAGTGCGTGTTAGTGTATGTAAGTGTGTGTAAGTGCGTGTAAGTGCGTGTAGGTGCATGTAAATTTGTGTAAGTGCGTGTAAGTGCGTGTAAGTGCGTGTAAGTGCATGTAAGTGCGTGTAAGTGCATGTAAGTGCGTGTAAGTGCATGTAAGTGCGTGTAAGTGCATGTAAGTGCGTGTAAGTGCATGTAAGTGCGTGTAAGTGCATGTAAGTGCGTGTAAGTGCATGTAAGTGCGTGTAAGTGCATGTAAGTGCGTGTAAGTGCATGTAAGTGCGTGTAAGTGCATGTAAGTGCGTGTAAGTGCATGTAAGTGCGTGTAAGTGTATGTAAGTGTGTGTAAGTGCGTGTAAGTACGTACAAGTGCGTATAAGTGGGTGTAAGTACGTATAAGTGCATGTAAGTATGTGTAAGTACGTGTAAGTACGTGTAAGTGCATGTAAGTGCGTGTTAGTGTATGTAAGTGTGTGTAAGTGCGTGTAAGTGCGTGTAGGTGCGTGTAATTTTGTGTAAGTGCGTGTCAGTGCGTGTTAGTGGGTATAAGTACGTGTAAGTGTGTGTAAGTGCATGTACGTGCGTGTAAGTGTGTGTAAGTGCGTGTAAGTGTGTGTAAGTACGTCTAAGTGTGTGTAAGTTCGTACAAGTACGTATAAGTGTGTGTAAGTTTGTGTAAGTGCGTGTAAGTGCATGTAAGTGTGTGTAAGTGCGTGTAAGTGCGTGTAAATGCATGTAATTGTATGTAAGTGCAGTTTAAGTTTGTGTAAGTATGTGTAAGTGCGTGTAAATTTGTGTAAGTACGTGTAAGCGCATGTAAGTGCATGTAAGTACGTGTGAGAACGTGTAAGTACCTGTAAGTGCAAGTAAGTGCGTGTAAGTATGTGTAAGTGTATGTAAGCACGAGTAAGTGCGTATAAGCACATGTAAGTGTGTGTTAGTGGGTGTAAGTGCGTGTAAGTGCAAGTAAGTGCGTGTAAGTACGTATAAATGCGTGAAAGTGCATGTAAGTGCGTGTAAGTGTGTATAAGTACCTGTAAGTGCGCGTAAGTGCGTGTAAGTGTGTGTAAGTACGTGTATGTTTGTGTAAGTGCATGTAACTACGTGTAAGTGCGTTTAAGTGTGTGTAAGTGCGTGTAAGTATGGTTTAAGTTCATGTAAGTGCGTGTAAGTACGTGTCAGTGCGTGTAAGTGCGGTTTAAGTGAGTGTAATTTCGTGTTAGTACGTGTAAGTTGGTGTAAGTGCGTGTAAGTGCGTGAAAGTGCGTGTAAGTACGTGTAAGTGCGTGTCAGTGTGTGTAAGTGCGTGTAAGTGCTTTCAAGTACGTGTGGGTACCTGTAAGTTTGTGTAAGTACGTGTAGGTGCGTGTTAGTATGTGTAAGTGCGTGTACGTGTGTGTAAGTGCGTGTAAGTGTGTGTAAGTGCGTGTAAAAGCGTATAAGTGCGTCTAAGTGCGTGTAAGTTCGTGCAAGTGTGTGTAAGTGCATGTAAGTTTTTGTAAGTGTGTGTAAGTGCGTGTAAGTGTGTGTAAGTGCGTGTTAGTGCATGTAAGTGCGTGTAAGTATGTGTAAGTTTATGTAAGTGCGCGTTAGTACATGTACATTCGTGTTAGTGTGTGTAAGTGCGTGTAAGTATGTGTAAGTGCGTGCAAATGCGTGTAAGTTTATGTAAGTGCGTGTAAGTGCGTGTAAGTGCGTGTAAGTGCGTGTAAGTGCGTGTAAATACGTGTAAGTGTGTGTAAGTGCGTGTAAGTACGTGTAAGTGCGTGTAAGTGCGTGTAAGTACGTGTAAGTGCATGTAAGTGCGCGTAAGTACATGTACGTACGTGTAAGTGCGTGTAAGTGCGTGTAAGTATGTGTAAGTGCGTGCAAATGCGTGTAAGTTTATGTAAGTGCGTGTAAGTGCGTGTAAGTGCGTGTAAGTGCGTGTAAGTGCGTGTAAATACATGTAAGTGTGTGTAAGTGCGTGTAAGTGTGTGTAAGTGCTCATAAGTGTGTGTTAGTGCGTGTAAGTACCTATAAGTGCTTGTAAGTTTATGTAAGTGTGTGTAAGTGCGTGTAAGTACGTGTAAGTGCGTGTAAGTGCATGTAAGCACGTGTAAGTGCGTGTAAGTGCGTGTAAATGCGTGAAAGTGTATGTAAGTGCGTGTAACTGCATGTAGGTGCGTGTAAGTACGTAGAAGTGCACGTAAGTTCGTGTAGGTGCGTGTAAGTACGTGTAAGCGCACGTAAGTTCGTGTAAGTGCAAGTACGTATGTGTAAGAACGTGTAAGTGTTTGTAAGTGCGTGTAAGTGCGTGTAAGTGGATATAAGTTCGTGTAAGAGCATGTAAGTACGTGTAAGTGCGTGTAAGTGCGTGTAAGTGTATATCAGTGCAGTTTAAGTTTGTGTAAGTACGTGTAAGTGCGTGTAAGTTTGTATAAGTGTGTGTAAGTGCGTGTAAGTGCATGTTAGTACGTGTAAGTATGTGTAAGTATGTGTAAGTACAAGTAAGTGCATGTAAGTATGTGTAAGTGCATGTAAGCACGAGTAAGTGCGTTTAAGTACGTGTAAGTGCGTGTTACTGGGTGTAAGTGCAAGTAAGTGGGTGTACGTACGTGTAAGTGCATGTAAGTGCGTGTAAGTACGTATAAGTGTGTGTAAGTGCGTGTAAATGTGTGTAAGTGCGTGTAAGTGCATGTAAGTACGTGTACATATGTGTACGTGCTTGTAACTGCGTATAATTGTGTATAAGTGTGTGTAAGTGCGTGTAAGTGTGGTTTATGTTCGTGTAAGTGTGTGTAAGTACGTGTCAGTGCGTGTAAGTGCGGTTTAAGTACGTGTAGTCTTGTGTAAGTTCGTGTAAGAGTGTGTAAGTGCGTGTAAGTGTGTGTAAGTGTGTGTAAGTGCGTGTAAGTGTGTGTAAGTGCGTGTAAGTGCGTGTCAGTATGTGTAAGTTTGTATAAGTGCGTGTAAGTGCATCGAAGTGCGTGTAAGTTTGTACAAGTACGTGTAAGTGTGTGTAAGTTCGTGTAAGTGCGTGTAAGTGTGTGTAAGTGCGTGTTAGCGCATGTAAGTACGTGTAAGTGCGTGTAAGTTCGTGTAAGTATGTGTTAGTGCGTGTACATTTGTTTAAGTGCGTGTGAGTTTGTGTAAGTGCATGTAAGTACGTGTAAGTATGTCTAAGTTCGTATAAGTGCGTGTAAGTGTATGTTAGTGCGTGTAAGTATGTGTAAGTGTGTGTAAGTGTGTGTAAATACGTGTAAGTGCATGTAAGTACGTATAAGTTCGTGTAAGTGCGTCTAAGTACGTGTAAGTGCGTGTAAGTGCATGTAAGTACGTGTAAGTGTGTGTAAGTGCATGTAAATGCGTGTAAGTGTGTGTAAGCACGTGTAAGTGCATGTAGGTGCATGTAAGTGCGTGTAAGTGCGTGTAAGTGCATGTAAGTGCGTGTAAGTGTGTGTAAGTGCGTGTAAGTATGTGTAAGTGCGTGCAAATGCGTGTAAGTTTATGTAAGTGCGTGTAAGTGCGTGTAAGTGCATGTAAGTGCGTGTAAGTGTGTGTAAGTGCGTGTAAGTATGTGTAAGTGCGTGCAAATGCGTGTAAGTTTATGTAAGTGCGTGTAAGTGCGTGTAAGTGCATGTAAGTGCGTGTAAGTGTGTGTAAGTGCGTGTAAGTATGTGTAAGTGCGTGCAAATGCGTGTAAGTTTATGTAAGTGCGTGTAAGTGCGTGTAAGTGCATGTAAGTGCGTGTAAGTGTGTGTAAGTGCGTGTAAGTATGTGTAAGTGTGTGTAAGTGTGTGTAAATGCGTGTAAGTGCATGTAAGTACGTGTAAGTGTGTGTAAGTGCATGTAAATGCGTGTAAGTGTGTGTAAGCACGTGTAAGTGCATGTAGGTGCATGTAAGTGCGTGTAAGTGCGTGTAAGTGAACGTAACTTTGTGTAGGTGCGTATAAGTGCGTGTCAGTATGTGTATGTGTGTGTAAGTGCGTGTAAGTGGATGTAAGTTCATGTAAGAGCGTGTAAGTGCGTGTAAGTGCGTGTAAGTGCGTGTAAGTGCTTGTAAATGCGTGTAAGTTCGTGTAAGTGCGTGTATGTGTGTGTAAGTGCTTGTAAGTATGTGTAAGTGCGTATAAGTGTGTGTAAGTGCGTGTAGGTGCGTGTAAGTATGTAAGTGTATTGAGTGTGTGTTTGTGCGTGTAAGTGCCTATAAGTGTGTGTAAGTGCGTGTAAGTTTGTATAAGTGCGTGTAAGAATGTGTAAGTGCGATTTCGTGCGTATAAGTGCGTGTAAGTGTGTGTAAGTGCATGTAAGTATGTATAAGTTTGTGTAAGTGCGTGTAAGTGTGTGTAAGTGCGTGTAAGTACGTGTAAGTACGCGTAAGTGTGTGTAAGTGTGTGTAAGTGCATGTAAGTACGTGTAAGTTTGTGTAAGTTTGTGTAAGTGCATGTAAGTATGTGTAAGTGTGTGTAAGTATGTGTAAGTACATACAAGTGTGTGTCAGTGCGTTTAAGTACGTGTAAGTGTGTGTATATATGTATAAGTACGTGTAAGTGCGTATAAGTGCGTGTAAGTGCGTGTAAGTACGCGTACATACGTGTAAGTACGTGTAAGTGCAAGAAAGTGCGTGTAAGTACGTGTACGTGCATGTAAGCATGTGTAAGTGTGTGTAAGTGCGTGTAAGTGCGTGTAAGTG
>SZWC01000260.1:108375-125642 GCA_023375785.1 Penium margaritaceum | reverse complement strand
TAAGTTCGTGTAAGTGTGTGTAAGTACGTGTAAGTGTGTGTAAGCATGTAAGTGCGTGTAAGTGCGTGTAAGTGCATGTAAGTGTGTGTAAGTACGTGTAAGTGCATGTAAGTGCATCTAATTGCGTGTAAGTTTGTGCAAGTGCGTGTAAGTGCGTGTAAGTTTGTATAAGTGCGTGTAAGTACGTATAAGTGCATGTAAGTGCGTGTAAGTGTGTGGAAGTGCGTGTAAGTGTGTGTATTTGTGTATAAGTGTGTGTAAGTACGTGTAAGTGCGTGTAAATGCTTGTAAGTTCGTGTAAGTACGTCTTAGTGCGTGTACGTTCATGTAGGTGCGTGTAAGTGCCTGTAAGTGCGTGCAAGTACATGTAAGGTGCGTGTAAGTACGTGTAAGTGCGTGTAAGTGCGTGTAAGTGCGTGTAAATACTTGTAAGTGTGTGTAAGTGCGTGTAAGTGTGTGTAAGTGCTCGTAAGTGTGTGTGAGTGCGTGTAAGTACATGTAAGTGCGTGTAAGTTTATGTAAGTGTGTGTAAGTGTGTGTAAGTACGTGTAAGTGTGTATAAGTGCACGTAAGTACGTGTAAGTGCGTGTAAGTGCGTGTAAATGCGTGCAAGTGTATGTAAGTGCGTGTAACTGCATGTAGGTGCGTGTAAGTACGTATAAGTGCACGTAAGTTCGTGTAGGTGCGTGTAAGTATGTGTAAGTGCACGTAAGTTCGTGTAAGTACGTGTACATATGTGTAAGTACGTTCAAGTGTTTGTAAGTGCATGTAAGTGTGTGTAAGTGGATATAAGTTCGTGTAAGAGCATGTAAGTACGTGTAAGTGCGTGTAACTGCGTGTAAGTGTATATAAGTGCAGTTTAAGTTTGTGTAAGTACGTGTAAGTGCGTGTAAGTGCATGTAAGTACGTGTAAGTATGTGTAAGTACGTGTAAGTGCAAGTAAGTGCGTGTAAGTATGTGTAAGTGCATGTAAGCACGAGTAAGTGCGTGTAAGTACGTGTAAGTGCATGCTACTGGGTGTAAGTGCAAGTAAGTGCGTGTACGTATGTGTAAGTGCATGTAAGTGCGTGTAAGTACGTATAAGTGTGTGTAAGTACGTCTAAATGTGTGTAAGTGTGTGTAAGTGCGTGTAAGTACGTGTACATATGTGTACGTGCTTGTAACTGCGTGTAAGTGTGTATAAGTGTGTGTAAGTGCGTGTAAGTGCGGTTTAAGTTTGTGTAAGTGTGTGTAAGTACGTGTCAGTGCGTGTAAGTGCGGTTTAAGTACGTGTAGTCTTGTGTAAGTTCGTGTAAGTGTGTGTAAGTGCGTGTAAGTGCGTGTAAGTGTGTGTAAGTGCGTGTAAGTGCGGTTTAAGTACGTGTAGTCTTGTGTAAGTTCGTGTAAGTGTGTGTAAGTGCGTGTAAGTGCGTGTAAGTGTGTGTAAGTGCGTGTAAGTGTGTGTAAGTGCGTGTAAGTGCTTGTAAGTATGTGTAAGTTCGTATAAGTGCGTGTAAGTGCATCTAAGTGCGTGTAAGTTTGTACAAGTACATGTAAGTGTGTGTAAGTTCGTGTAAGTGCGTGTAAGTGTGTGTAAGTGCGTCTAAGTGCGTGTTAGTGCATGCAAGTACGTGTAAGTATGTCTAAGTTCGTATAAGTACGTGTAAGTGTATGTAAGTGCATGTAAGTACGTGTAAGTGTGTGTAAGTTCGTGTAAATACGTGTAAGTGCATGTAAGTGCGTGTAAGTGTGTGTAAGTGCTCGTAAGTGTGTGTAAGTGCGTGTAAGTGCGTGTAAGTATGTGTAAGTTCGTATAAGTGCGTGTAAGTGCATCTAAGTGCGTGTAAGTTTGTACAAGTACATGTAAGTGTGTGTAAGTTCGTGTAAGTGCGTGTAAGTGTGTGTAAGTGCGTCTAAGTGCGTGTTAGTGCATGCAAGTACGTGTAAGTATGTCTAAGTTCGTATAAGTACGTGTAAGTGTATGTAAGTGCATGTAAGTACGTGTAAGTGTGTGTAAGTTCGTGTAAATATGTGTAAGTGCATGTAAGTGCGTATAAGTGTGTGTAAGTGCTCGTAAGTGTGTGTAAGTGCGTGTAAGTGCGTGTAAGTGCGTATAAGTGCGTATAAGTTCGTGTAAGTGCGTCTAAGTACGTGTAAGTGCGTGTAAGTGCATGTAAGTACGTGTAAGTGTGTGTAAGTGCCTGTAAATGCGTGTAAGTGTGTGTAAGCACGTGTAAGTGCATGTAGGTGCATGTAAGTGCGTGTAAGTGCGTGCAAGTGAGCGTAGGTTCGTGTAGGTGCGTATAAGTGCGTGTAAGTATGTGTATGTGTGTGTAAGTACGTGTAAGTGGATGTAAGTTCATGTAAGAGCGTGTAAGTGCGTGTAAGTGCGTGTAAGTGCGTGTAAGTGCTTGTAAATGCGTGTAAGTTCGTGTAAGTGCGTGTAAGTGTGTGTAACTGCTTGTAAGTATGTGTAAGTGTCTATAAGTGTGTGTAAGTGCGTGTAGGTGCGTGTAAGTATGTAAGTATAGTAAGTGTGTGTTTGTGCGTGTAAGTGCGTATAAGTGTGTGTAAGTGCGTGTAAGTTTGTATACGTGCGTTTAAGTGGGTGTAAGTGTGTGTAAGTGCATGTAAGTATGTATAAGTTCGTGTAAGTGCGTGTAAGTACGTGTAAGTGCGTGTAAGTACGTGTAAGTACGTGTAAGTGTGTGTAAGTGTGTGTAAGTGCATGTAAGTGCGTGTAAGTTTGTGTAAGCTTGTGTAAGTGCATGTAAGTATGTGTAAGTGTGTGTAAGTATGTGTACGTACATACAAGTGTGTGTCAGTGCGTTTAAGTACGTGTAAGTGTGTGTATATATGTATAAGTACGTGTAAGTGCGTATAAGTGCGTGTAAGTGTGCGTAAGTGCGTGTGAGTGCGTGTAAGTGTGTGTAAGTGCGTGTAAGTGTATATAAGTTTGTGTAAGTGCATGTAAGTATGTGTAAGTTCGTGTAAGTACGTGTAAGTGCGTGTAAGTGTGTGTAAGTGTGTAAGTGCGTGTAAGTGCGTGTTAGTGCGTGTAAGTCTGTGTAGGTGCGTGTAAGTTTGTATAAGTGCGTGTAAGTTCGTGTAAGTGCGTGTAGGCATGTATAAGTGTTAGTTTGTGCGTGTAAGTACGTGTAAGTACGTGTAAGTACGTGTAAGTGTATATAAGTGCGTATAAGTTTGTGTAAGTGCGTGTAAGTGCGTACAAGTACGTGTAAGTGTGTATAAGTACGTTTAAGTATGTGTTAGTGCGTGTAAGTGCGTGTAAGTGCGTGTAAGTACGTGTAAGTGTATGTAAATGCATGTAAGTTTGTGTAAGTGTGTGTAAGTTTGTGTAAGTGTGTGTAACTGCGTGTAAGTGCGTGTAAGTACGTGTAAGTGCGTGCAAGTGCGTGTAAGTACGTGTAAGTCTGTGTAAGTATAAGTAAGTGTATATAAGTACGTGTAAGTGCGAGTAAGTGCATGTAAGTGCATGAAAGTATGTGTAAGTGCGTGGAAGTGCGTATAAGTATGTGTATATTCGTGCAAGTGCGTGTAAGTGCATGTAAGTACGTCTAAGTGTGTGTAAGTGTGTGTAAGTGAGTATAAGTGCGGTTTAAGTTGGTGTAACTGCATGTAAGTACGTGTAAGTGTGTGTAAGTACGTGTAAGTGCGTGTAAATGTATGTAAGTGCGTGTAAGTGTGTGTAGGTGCGTGTAACTTTGAGTAAGTACGTGTAAGGACGTGTAAGTATGTGTAAGTACGTATCAGTGCGTGTAAGTGCGTGCAAGTGTGTGAAAGTGCATGCAAGTGCGTGCAAGTGCGTGTAAGTGTGTGTAAGTGTGTGTAAGTGTATGTAAGTACGTGTAAGTGCTTGTAAGCACGTGTAAGTGCGTGTAAGTATGTGTAAGTGCGTGTAAGTCCGTGTAAGTATGTGTGAGTGCGTGTGAGTGCATGTAAATGCGTGTAAGTGCATGTAAGTATGTGTAAGTGCGTGTAAGTGCATGTAAGTGCGTGTAAATGAGTGTAAGTGCGTGTAAGTGTGTTTAAGTGCATGTAGGTGGGTGTAAGTGCGCGTAAGTTTAAGTAGGTGCGTGTAAGTACGTGTAAGTGCGTGTAAGTATGTGTAAGTGCGTATAAGTACGTGTAAGTGCGTGTAAGTGCTTGTCAGTGCGTGTAAGTACGCGTAAGTGCGTGTAGGTTTGTGTTAGTGCGTGTTAGTGCGTGTAAGTGCGTGTACGTATGTGTAAGTATGTATAGTTGCATGTCAGTGCGTGTAAGTGGGTGTAAGTGCGTGTATGTATGTACAAGTGCGTGTAAGTACGTGTAAGTGTGTGTAAGTGCGTGTAAGTATGTCTAAGTGTGTGTAAGTGCATATAATTGCGTATAAGTGTGTGTAAGTACGTGTAAGTTCGTGTAAGTCTGTGTAAGTGTGTATAAGTGCGTATAAGTTTGTGTAAGTGTGTGTAAGTGCGTGTAAGTACGTGTAAGTGTGTGTAAGTGCGTGTAAGTATGTCTAAGTGTGTGTAAGTGCATATAATTGCGTATAAGTGTGTGTAAGTACGTGTAAGTTCGTGTAAGTCTGTGTAAGTGTGTATAAGTGCGTATAAGTTTGTGTAAGTGTGTGTAAGTGCGTGTAAGTGCGTATAAATGCATGTAAGTGCGTGTAAATACGTGTAAGTGTGTATAAGTGCGTGTAAGTGCGTGTAAGTGCGTGTAAGTGCGTGTAAGTGCGTGTAAGTACGTGTAAGTGCGTGTAAGTGCATGTAAGTGGGTGGAAGTGCGTGTAACTGCGTGTAAGTATGGTTACCAGATGTTATCTTGTGTAAGTTCGTGTAAATGTGTGTAAGTATGTGTAAGTGCGTATAAGTGCATGTAAGTGCGTGTAAGTGTGTGTAAGTGCGTGTAAGTGCGTGTAAGTACGTGTAAGTGCGTGTAAATGTGTGTAAGTATGTGTAAGTGCGTATAAGTGCATGTAAGTGCGTGTAAGTGTGTGTAAGTGCGTGTAAGTGCGTGTAAGTACGTGTAAGTGCATGTAAGTACGTGTAAGTGTGTATAAGTGCGTGAAAGTATGTATAAGTGCGTGTTAGCGTGTGTAAGTGTGTGTAAGTGCATATAAGTGCGTGTAAGTGCGTATAAGTGCGTGTAAGTGCATGTAAGTGCATGTAGGTACGTGTAAGTGCGTGTAAGTGTGTGTAAGTACATGTAAGTACGTGTAAGTGTGTGTAAGTGCATGTAAGTACGTGTAAGTGTGTGTAAGTGCATGCAAGTGCGTATAAGTGTGTGTAAGTGCGTGAAAGTGCATGTAAGTGTGTCTAAGTGCGTGTAAGTGCGTGGAAGTGCATGTAACCGTGTGTTAGTGCGTGTAAGTGCGTGTAAGTGGGTGTAAGTGCGTATACGTATGGTTTAAGTATGTGTAAGTTTGTGTAAGTTCGTGTAAGTGTGTGTAAGTACGTGTAAGTATGTGTATGTGCGTGTAAGTGCGTGTAGGTGCGTGTAAGTGCCTATAGGTGCGTGCAAGTGCGTGTAAGTAAGTGTAAATGCGTATACGTATGTACAAGTGCGTGTAAGTGCGTGTATGTGTGTATAAGTACGTTTAAGTGACTGTAAGTGCGTGTAAGTGCGTGTAAGTGCATGTAAGTACGTGTAAGTGTGTGTAAGTGTGTGTAGATACGTATAAGTACGTTTAAGTGCGTATAAGTGTGTGTAAGTGCGTGTAAGTATGTGTAAGTGCGTGTAAGTGTGTATAAGTGCGTGTAAGTGCGTAAACGTGTGTTTAAGTGCTTGTAAGTATGTGTAAGTGTGTGTAAGTATGTGTAAGTGCGTGTAAGTGTGTGTACGTGCATGTAAGTGCATGTAAGTTCATATAAGTACGTGTAAGTTCGTGTAAGTGTGTTTAAGTGTGTGTAAGTGTGTGTAAGTACGTATAAGTGTGTGTAAGTACATGTAAGTGCTTGTAAGTAAGTGTAAGTGTGTGTAAGTACGTGTAAGTACGTGTAAGTGCGGTTTATGTGGATCTAAATTCGTGTAAATTCATGTAAATGCGTGTACGTGCGTGTAAGTGTGTGTAAGTGTGTGTAAGTGTGTGTAAGTGCGTGTAAGTGCGTGTAAGTGTGTGTAAGTGCATGTAAGTGCTCGTAAGCACGTGTAAATGCGTGTAAGTGCCTGTAAGTGCGTGGAAGTTTGTGTAAGTACGTATGAGTTCGTGTAAGTACGTGTAAGTGCGTGTAAGTGCATGTAAGTACGTTCAAGTGCATGTAAGTTTGTGTAAGTGTGTGTAAGTGCGTGTAAGTGCGTGTAAGTGCGTGTAAGTGCGTGCAAGTGCATGTAAGTGCTCGTATGTGCGTGTCAGTGCGTGTAAGTGCATGTAGCTTTGTGTAAGTGCGTGCAAGTGTGTGTAAGTGCATGTAAATGCGTGTAAGTGAATGTAAGTGTGTATAAGTGCGTGTAAGTACGTATAAGGTTATGTAAGTTCGTGTAACTGCGTGTAAGTACATGTAAGTCTTTGTAAGTGCGTATAAGTGCGGTTTAAGTTCGTGTAAGTACGTGTAAGTGCGTGTAAGTACGTGTCAGTGCGTGTCAGTACGTGTAAGTGCGTGTAAGTGTAGTTTAAGTGCGTGTAATGTTGTGTAAGTTTGTGTAAGTGCGTGTAAGTGCGTGTAAGTGCGTGTAAGTGCGTATAAGTGCGTGTAAGTGCGTGTAAGTGCGTATAAGTGCGTGTAAGTGCGTGTAAGTGCGTATAAGTGCGTGTAAGTGCGTGTAAGTGCGTATAAGTGCGTGTAAGTGCGTGTAAGTGCGTATAAGTGCGTGTAAGTGCGTGTAAGTGCGTATAAGTGTGTGTAAGTGCGTCTAAGTGTGTGTAAGTGCATGTAAATGCGTGTAAGTGGATGTAAGTGTGTATAAGTGCGTGTAAGTACGTATAAGGTTATGTAAGTTCGTGTAACTGCGTGTAAGTACATGTAAGTCTTTGTAAGTGCGTATAAGTGCGGTGTAAGTTCGTGTAAGTACGTGTAAGTGCGTATAAGTACGTGTCAGTGCGTGTCAGTACGTGTAAGTGCGTGTAAGTGTAGTTTAAGTGCGTGTAATGTTGTGTAAGTTTGTGTAAGTGCGTGTAAGTGCGTGTAAGTGCGTGTAAGTGCATGTAAGTGTGTCTAAATGCATCTAAGTGCATGTATGTTTATGCAAGTACATGATAGTGCAGTTTAAGTTCGTGTAAGTGTGTGTAAGTACGTATAAGTGCATGTAACTATGTGTAAGTGCGTGTAAGTGCATGTAAGTGTGTTTAAGTATGTGTAAGTGCGTGTAAGTGTGTGTAAGTACGTGTAAATTCGTGTAAGTGCGTATGAGTATGTGTAAGTGCGTGTAAGTACGCGCACATACGTGTAAGTACGTGTAAGTGCAAGAAAGTACGTGTAAGTACGTGTACGTGCATGTAAGCATGTGTAAGTGTGTGTAAGTGCGTGTAAGTGCGTGTAAGTGGGTATAAGTGCGTGTAAGTGCAAGTAAGTACGTGTAAGTGCAAGTAAGTACGTGTAAGTACATACAAGTGTGTATTAGTGCGTATAAGTGCGTGTAAGTACGTGTAAGTGCGTGTAAGTATGTATAAGTGTGTGTAAGTGCGTGTAAGTACGTGTACGTTCGTGTAAGTGTGTGTAAGTGTGTGTAAGTACGTTTAAGTGTGTGTAAGTACGTATAAGTATGCTTTAAGTTCATGTAAGTGCGTGTAAGTGCGTATAAGTGCGTATAAGTGCGTGTAAGAGCATGTAAGTGCAGGTTAAGTGTGTGTAATTTCGTCTAAGTACGTGTAAGTGTGTGTAAGTATGTAAGTGTGTGTAAGTGCGTGTAAGTGCATGTAGGTACGTGTAATTTTGTGTAAGTGCGTGAAAGTGCGTGTTAGTACATGTAAGTGCATGTAAGTGCGTGTAAGTGCGTGTAAGTGCGTGTAAGTGCATGTAAGTATGTGTAAGTACGTGTAAGTGCATGTAAGTGCATCGAATTGCGTGTAAGTTTGGGCAAGTGCGTATAAGTTTTTATAAGTGCGTGTAAGTACGTGTAAGTGCATGTAAGTGCATGTAAGTGTGTGGAAGTGCGTGTAAGTGTGTGTAAATGCGTGTAAGTTTGTGTAAGTACGTCTTAGTGCGTGTACGTTCATGTAGGTGCATGTAAGTGCCTGTAAGTGCGTGCAAGTGTGTGTAAGGTGCGTGTAAGTTTGTTTAAGTGTGTGTAAATGGGTGTAAGTGCGTGTAAGTGCATGTAAGTGCGTGTAAGTACGTGTAAGTTTGTGTATGTGTGTGTAAGTGCGTGTAAGTGTGCGTAAGTACCTGTAAGTGCGTGTAAGTGCTTGTATGTGCGTGTAAGTACGTGTAAGTGCATGTAAGTGTGTGTAATTTTGTATAAGTGCATGCAAGTGCGTGTAAGTGCATGTAAGTGCGTGTAAGTGCATGTAAGTGCGCGTAAGTGCGTGTAAGTACGTGTAAGTGCGTGTAAGTGCTTGTATGTGCGTGTAAGTACGTGTAAGTGCATGTAAGTGTGTGTAATTTTGTATAAGTGCATGCAAGTGCGTGTAAGTGCATGTAAGTGCGTGTAAGTGCATGTAAGTGCGCGTAAGTGCGTGTAAGTACGTGTAAGTGCGTGTAAGTGCTTGTAAGTGTGTGTAAGTGCATGTAAGTACGTGTAAGTACGTGTAAGTACGTGTAAGTGCGTGTAAGTGCGTGTAAGTGTGTGTAAGTGTGTGTAAATGTGTGTAAGTGCGTGTAAGTGCGTGTAAGTATGTGTACATCTGTGTAAGGGCTTGTAACTGCGTTTAAGTGTGTATAAGTGTGTGTAAGTGCGTGTAAGTGCGGTTTAAGTTCGTGTAAGTGTGTGTAAGTGCGTGTCAGTGCGTGTAAGTGCGGTTTAAGTATGTGTAATCTTGTGTAAGTTCGTGTAAGTGTGTGTAAGTGCGTGTAAGTACATGTAAGTGCATGTATGTGCGTGTAAGTATGTATAAGTGCGTGTAAGTGCGTGTAAGTATGTGTAAGTTCGTATAAGTGCGTGTAAGTGCATCTAAGTGCGTGTAAGTTTGTGCAAGTGCGTGTAAGTGTGTGTAAGTTTGTGTAAGTGTGTGTAAGTGCGTGTAAGTGTGTGTAAGTGCGTGTTAGTGCATGTAAGTACGTGTAAGTGTGTGTAAGTGCGTGTAAGTGTGTGTAAGTGCGTGTTAGTGCATGTAAGTACGTGTAAGTGCGTGTAAGTTCGTGTAAGTATGTGTTAGTGCGTGTACATTCGTGTAAGTGCATGTGAGTGTGTGTAAGTACATGTAAGTGCGTGTAAGTACGTCTAAGTTTGTATAAGTGCGTGTAAGTGCATGTAAGTGCGTGTAAGTGCGTGTAAGTGTGTGTAAGTGCGTGTAAATACGTGTAAGTGCATGTAAGTGCGTGTAAGTGCGTGTAAGTGTGTGTAAGTGCGTGTAAATACGTGTAAGTGCATGTAAGTGCGTATAAGTGTGTGTAAGTGCTCGTAAGTGTGTGTAAGTGCGTATAAATGCATGTAAGTGTGTAGAAGTTTGTGTAAGTGCGTGTAAGTACGTGTAAGTGCGTGTAAGTGCGTGTAAGTATATGTAAGTACGTGTAAGTATGTGTAAGTGCATGTAAATGTGTGTAAGTGTGTGTAAGCGCATGTAAGGGCATGTAGGTGCATGTAAGTGCGTGTAAGTGAACGTAAGTTCGTGTAGGTGCGTATAAGTGAGTGTAAGTATGTGTAAGTGTAAGTGCGTGTAAGTGGATATAAGTTCATGTGAGAGCGTGTAAGTGTGTGTAAGTGCGTGTAAGTACGTGTAAGTGCTTGTAAATGCGTGTAAGTTCGTGTAAGTGCGTGTAAGTGTGTGTAAGTGCTTGTAAGTATGTGTAAGTGCGTATAAGTGCGTGTAAGTGCGTGTAAGTGTGTGTAAGTGCTTGTAAGTATGTGTAAGTGCGTATAAGTGCGTGTAAGTGCGTGTAAGTGCGTGTAAGTATGTAAGTGTATTAAGTGTGTGTTTGTGCGTGTAAATGTGTGTAAGTGTGTGTAAGTGCGTGTAAGTTTGTGTAAGTGCGTGTAAGCATGTGTGAGTGCGAGTTCATGCGTGTAAGTGCGTGTAAGTGTGTGTAAGTACATGTAAGTATGTGTAAGTTTGTGTAAGTGCGTGTAAGTGTGTGTAAGTGCGTGTAAGTACGTGTAAGTACGTGTAAGAGTGTATAAGTGTATGTTAGTGCATGTAAGTACGTGTAAGTTTGTGTAAGTTTGTATAAGTGCATGTAAGTATGTGTAAGTGTGAGTAAGTTTGTGTAAGTGTGTGTAAGTATGTGTAAGTACGTACAAGTGTGTGTCAGTGCGTGTAAGTGCGTGTAAGTATGTGTATATATGTATAATTGCATGTAAGTATGTATAAGTGCGCGTAAGTGTGTGTAAGTGCGTGTAAGTGCGTGTAAGTGTATGTAAGTGCATGTAAGTGTGTATAAGTTCGTGTAAGTGCATGTAAGTACGTGTAAGTTTGTGTAAGTACGTGTAAGTGCGTCTAAGTGTGTGTACGTGTGTAAGTGCATGTAAGTGCGTGTTAGTACGTGTAAGTTTGTGTAAGTGCGTGTAAGTTCGTATAAGTGCGTGTAAGTTCGTGTAAGTGCGTGTAGGCATGTATAAGTGTGAGTTCGTATGTGTAAGTGCGTGTAAGTGCGTGTTAGTACGTGTAAGTTTGTGTAAGTGCGTGTAAGTTCGTATAAGTGCGTGTAAGTTCGTGTAAGTGCGTGTAGGCATGTATAAGTGTGAGTTCGTATGTGTAAGTGCGTGTACGTACGTGTAAGTACGTGTAAGTGTATGTAAGTGCGTGTAAGTTTGTGTAAGTGCGTGTAAGTGCGTATAAGTGCGTGTAAGTGTATATAAGTGCGTTTAAGTATGTGTTAGTGCGTGTAAGTGCGTGTAAGTGCGTGTAAGTTTGTGTAAGTGCGTGTAAGTGCGTATAAGTGCGTGTAAGTGTATATAAGTGCGTTTAAGTATGTGTTAGTGCGTGTAAGTGCGTGTAAGTGCGTGTAAGTACGTGTTAGTGTATATAAGTGCATGTAAGTTTGTATAAGTGCGTGTAAGTTTGTGTAAGTGCGTGTAACTGCGTGCAAATACGTGTAAGTGCGTGTAAGTACGTGCATGTGCGTGTAAGTGCGTGTAAGTGTGTGTAAGTACACGTAAGTGTGTGTAAGTACGTGTAGTTGCGAGTAAGTGCGTGTAAGTGCATGAAAGTATGTGTAAGTACGTGGAAGTGCGTATAAGTATGTGTACATTCGTGCAAGTGCGTGTAAGTGCATGTAAGTACGTGTAAGTGTGTGTAAGTGTGTGTAAGTGAGTATAAGTGCAGTTTAAGTTGGTACAAGTGCGTGTACGTGTGTGTAAGTGTGTGTAAGTATGTGTAAGTGCGTGTAAATGTGTATAAGTGGGTGTAAGTGTGTGTAGGTGCGTGTAACTTTGTGTAAGTGCGTGTAAGTACGTGTAAGTATGTGTAAGTACGTATAAGTGCGTGCAAATGCGTGAAAGTGCATGCAAGTGCGTGAAAGTGCGTGTAAGTGTGTGCAAGTGTGTGTAAGTGCATATAAGTACGTGTAAGTGCTTGTAAGCACGTGTAAGTACGTGTAAGTAAGTGTAAGTGCGTGTAAGTTCGTGTAAGTATGTGTGAGTGCGTGTAAGTGCATGTAAATGCATGTAAATGCATGTAAGTACATGTAAGTGCATGTAAGTACGTGTAAGTGCGTGTAAGTGCGTGTAAATGAGTGTAAGTGCGTGTAAGTGCGTTTAAGTGCATGTAGGTACGTGTAAGTGCGCGTATGTTCATGTTGGTGTGTGTAAGTACGTGTAACTGCGTGTAAGTATGTGTAAGTGCGTGTAAGTACGTGTAAGTGCGTGTAAGTGCTTGTCAGTGCGTGTAAGTACGTGTAAGTGCGTGTAGGTTTGTGTAAGTGCGTGTTAGTGCGTGTAAGTGCGTGTAAGTACGTGTAAGTGCGTGTAAGTGCTTGTCAGTGCGTGTAAGTACGTGTAAGTGCGTGTAGGTTTGTGTAAGTGCGTGTTAGTGCGTGTAAGTGCGTGTACGTATGTGTAAGTGTATATAATTGCATGTCAGTGCGTGTAAGTGCGTGTAAGTGCGTGTATGTATGTATAAGTACGTGTAAGTGCGTGTAAGTACGTCTAAGTATGTGTGAGTGCGTGTAAGTGTGTCTACGTGTGTGTAAGTGCGTATAATTGCATATAAGTGTGTGTAAGTACGTGTAAGTTCGTGTAAGTGTATGTAAGTGTGTGTAAGTGCGTGTAAGTTCGTGTAAGTGTGTGTAAGTGCGTGTAAGTGTGTGTAAGTGTGTGTAAGTGCGTGTAAGTGCGTGTAAATACGTGTAAGTGTGTGTAAGTGCATGTAAGTGCGTGTAAATGCGTGTAAGTGCCTGTCAGTACGTATAACTGCATGTAAGTGCGTGTAAGTGCGTGTAAGTGCATGTAAGTGCATGTAAGTGCGTGTAAGTGCGTGTAAGTTCGTTCAAGTTTATGTAAGTGCGTGTAAGTACGTATAAGTGTGTGTAAGTACGTGAAAGTGCGTGTAAGTGCGTATAAGTACGTGTAAGTGCGTGGAAGTGCATGTAAGTGTGTGTAAGTGCGTGTAAGTGCGTGTAAGTGCATGTAAGTGCGTATACGTACGGTTTAAGTATGTGTAAGTTTGTGTAAGTTCGTGTAAGTGCGTGTAAGTACGTGTAAGTGCGTGGAAGTGCATGTAAGTGTGTGTAAGTGCGTGTAAGTGCGTGTAAGTGCATGTAAGTGCGTATACGTACGGTTTAAGTATGTGTAAGTTTGTGTAAGTTCGTGTAAGTGCGTGTAAGTACGTGTAAGTATGTGTGAGTGCGTGTAAGTGTGTTTAGGTGCGTGTAAGTGTGTGTAGGTCATGTAAGTGCGTGTAAGTGTGTGTAAGTGCGTATACGTATGTGCAAGTGCGTGTAAGTGCGTGTAGGTGGGTATAAGTACGTTTAAGTACTTGTAAGTGCGTGTAAGTATGTGTAAGTGCGTGTAAGTGCGTGTAAGGTTGTGCAAGTGCATATAGGTGCGTGTAAGTACGTTTAAGTGCGTATAAGTGTGTGTAAGTGCGTGTAAGTATGTGTAAGTGCGTGTAAGTGCGTATAAGTGCGTGTAAGTGCGTAAAAGTGTGTGTAAGTGCTTGTAAGTATGTGTAAGTGCGTGTAAGTGCGTATAAGTGCGTGTAAGTGCGTAAAAGTGTGTGTAAGTGCTTGTAAGTATGTGTAAGTGCGTGTAAGTACGTGTAAGTGCGTGTAAATGTGTGTAAGTGCATGTAAGTGCATGTAACTTCATATAAGTACGTGTAAGTTTGTGTAAGTGTGTTTAAGTGCGTGTAAGTGTGTGTAAGTACGTATAAGTGTGTGTAAGTGCGTGTAAGTGCACGTAAGTGCGTGTAAGTAAGTGTAAGTGCGTGTAAGTGCGTGTAAGTGCGTGTAAGTACGTTTAAGTGTGTGTAAGTGCGTTTAAGTGTGTGTAAGTGCGTATAAGTGCGTGTAAGTGTGTGTAAGTGCATGTAAGTGCTCATAAGCACGTGTAAGTGCGTGTAAGTACGTGCAAGTGCGTGTACGTTTGTGTAAGTGCGTATGAGTTTGTGTAAGTGCGTGTAAGTGCGTGTAAGTACATGTAAGTACGTGTAAGTACGTGTAAGTGCGTGTAAGTGCGTGTAAGTGCATGCAAGTGCGTGTAAGTGCTTGTATGTGCGTATAAGTGCGTGTAAGTGCATGTTACTTTGTGTAAGTGCGTGCAAGTGTGTGTAAGTGCATGTAAGTGCGTGTAAGTGAATGTAAGTGTGTATAAGTGCGTGTAAGTGCGTATAAGATTGTGTAAGTTCGTGTAAGTGCGTGTAAGTACATGTAAGTGTGTGTAAGTGCGTATAAGTGCGGTTTAAGTTCGTGTAAGTACGTGTAAGTGTGTGTAAGTACGTGTCAGTGCGTGTCAGTGCGTGTAAGTGCCTGTAAGTGCATGCAAGTGCGTGTAAGTGCTTGTATGTGCGTATAAGTGCGTGTAAGTGCATGTAAGTGCGTGTAAGTGAATGTAAGTGTGTATAAGTGCGGGTAAGTGCGTATAAGATTGTGTAAGTTCGTGTAAGTGCGTGTAAGTACATGTAAGTGTGTGTAAGTGCGTATAAGTGCGGTTTAAGTTCGTGTAAGTACGTGTAAGTGTGTGTAAGTACGTGTCAGTGCGTGTCAGTGCGTGTAAGTGCCTGTAAGTGTAGTTTTAGTGCGTGTAATATTGTGTAAGTTCGTGTAATTGCGTGTAAGTGCGTGTAAGTGCGTGTAAGTGCGTGTAAGTGCGTCTAAGTGCATCTAAGTGCGTGTAAGTTTATGCAAGTACGTGTAAGTGCAGTTTAAGTTCGTGTAAGTGTGTATAAGTGCGTGTAGGTGCGTATAAGTATGTGTAAGCGCGTGTAAGTGTGTGTAAGTGCGTTTAAGTATGTGTAAGTGCGTACAAGTGCGTGTAAGTATGCGTACGTACGTGTAAGTACGTGTAAGTGCAAGGAAGTGCGTGTAAGTATGTGTACGTACATGTAAGCACATGTAAGTGCGTGTAAGTACGTGTAAGTGCGTGTAAGTGGGTGTAAGTGCGTGTAAGTGCAAGTAAGTACGTGTAAGTACGTATAAGTGTGTATTAGTGCATGTAAGTGCGTATAAGTGTGTGTAAGTGCGTGTAAGTATGTTTAAGTGCGTGTAAGTGCGTGTAAGTACGTGTACATTCGTGTAAGTGTATGTAAATGCGTGTAAGTGCGTTTAAGTGTGTGTAAGTGCGTATAAGTGCGTGTAAGTGCATGCACGTGCAGGTTAAGTGTGTGTAATTTTGTGTAAGTTCGTGTAAGTGTGTGTAGGTACGTGTAAGTGTGTGTAAGTGCATGTAAGTGCGTGTAAGTGCGAGTAAGTGCATGTAGGTACGTGTAATTTTGTGTAAGTGCGTATAAGTGTGTGTTAGTGCATGTAAGTGCGTGTAAGTGCGTGTAAGTGTGTGTAAGTGCGTGTAAGTGCGTGTAAGTGCGTGTAAGTACGTGTAAGTGCATGTAAGTGCATCTAATTGCGTGTAAGTTTGTGCAAGTGTGTGTAAGTGTGTGTAAGTTTGTATAAGTGCGTGTAAGTGCGTGTAAGTGCGTGTAAGTGTGTGTAAGTGCGTGTAAGTGTGTGGAAGTACGTGTAAGTTTGTGTATTTGAGTGTAAGTGTGTGTAAGTACGTGTAAGTGCGTTTAAATGCATGTAAGTACGTGTAAGTTCGTGTAAGTGCGTCTTAGTGCGTGTACATTCATGTAGGTGCGTGTAAGTGCCTGTAAGTGCATGCAAGTGCGTGTAAGGTGCGTGTAAGTTCGTTTAAGTGTGTGTAAATGGGTGTAAGTTCATGTAAGTGCATGTAAGTGCGTGCAAGTGCGTGTAAGTTTGTGTTAGTGTGTGTTAGTGCGTGTAAGTGTGCGTAAGTACATGTAAGTGCGTGTAAGTGCTTGCATGTGCGTGTAAGTGTGTGTAAGTGTGTGTAAGTGCATGTAAGTGCGTGTAATTTTGTGTAAGTGCATGCAAGTATGTGTAAGTGCATGTAAGTGCGTGTAAGTGCATGTAAGTACGCGTAAGTGCGTGTAAGTGCGTGTAAGTGCGTGTAAGTACGTATAAGTGCTTGTAAGTGTGTGTAAGTGCATGTAAGTGCGTGTAAGTACGTGTAAGTACGAGTAGGTGCATGTAAGTGCGTGTTAGTGCGTGTAAGTACGTATAAGAACGTGTAAGTGCATATAACTACATGTAAGCATGGTTTAAGTTCGTGTACGTGAGTGTAAGTGCGTGTAGGTACGTGTAAGTTTTTTTAAGTGTGTGTAAGTGCATGTAAGTATGTGTAAGTGCGTGTATGTGTGTGTAAGCACGTGTAAGTGTAGTTTAAGTTCGTGTAAGTGTGTATAAGTGTGTGTACATTTGTATAAGTACGTGTAAGTACGTATAAGTATGTTTAAGAACGTGTAAGTACGTGTAAGTATAAGTAAGTGCATGTAAGTATGTGTAAGTGCATGTAAGCACGTGTAAGTGCGTGTAAGTACGTGTAAGTACGTGTAAGTGGGTGTAAGTGCGTGTAAGTGCAAGTAAGTGCATGTAAGTATGTGTACGTGAGTATAAGTGCGTGTAAGTACGTGTAAGTGCGTGTAAGTGCATGTAAGTACGTGTTAGTGCGTGTAAGTACGTGTAAGTATGTGTAAGTTCATGTAAGTGTGTGTAAGTACGTATAAGTGTGTGTAAATACATATACGTGCGTGTAAGTGCGGTTTATGTTTGTGTAAGTGCGTGTAAGTGCGTGTAAGTGTGTATCAGTGCGTGTTAGTGCGTGCAAGTGTGTGTAAGTGTGTGTAAGTGCATGTAAGTGTGTGTAAGTGCGTGTAAGTGCGTAGAAGTACATCTAAGTGCATGTAGGTATTTGCAAGTGTGTGTGAGTCTGTGTAAGTTTGTGTAAGTGCGTGTAAGTGCGTCTAAGTACGTGTAAGTGCGTATAAGTGCGTGTAAGTGCGTGTAAGTATGTGTAAGTGTAGTTTAAGTTCGTGTAAGTGCGTGTAAGTACGTGTAAATTCGTGTACGTGCATGTGAGTGGGTGTAAGTACGTGTAAGTACGTGTAATTATGTATAAGTACGTGTAAATGCAAGTAAGTGCATGTAAGTACGTATAAGTGCATGTAAGCACGTGTAAGTACGTGTTAGTACGTGTAAGTGCGTGTAAGTGGGTGTAAGCTCGTGTAAGTGCAAGTAAGTGTTTGTAAGTACGTGTAAGTGCGTGTAAGTACGTGTAAGTGCGTGTAAGTGTGTATAAGTGCATGTAAGTGCGTGTAAGTGCGTGTAAGTACGTGTAAGTACGTGTAAGTGCGTGTAAGTACGTGTAAGTGCGTGTAAGTGTGTATAAGTGCATGTAAGTGCATGTAAGTGCGTGTAAGTGCGTGTACGTACGTGTAAGTGTGTGTAAGTGCGTGTAAGTGCGTGTCAGTGCGTATAAGTGTGGTTTAAGTGCGTGTATTTTTGTGTAAGTTCGTGTGAGTGCGTATAAGTACGTGTAAGTGCGTCTAAGTGCGTGTAAGTGCGTGTAACTGCATGTAAGTGCGTGTAAGTGCGTGTAAGTGCGTGTAAGTGCGTATTAGTGCATGTAAGTGCGTGTAAGTGCATGTAAGTGGATATAGGTGCGTGTAATTTTGTGTAAGTGCGTGTAAGTGCGTGTTAGTGTGTATAAGTGCGTGTAAGTGTGTGTAAGTGCGTGTAAGT
>SZWC01000260.1:85768-97776 GCA_023375785.1 Penium margaritaceum | reverse complement strand
GTGTAAGTGCGTGTAAGTGCGTGTAAGTGCGTGTAAGTGCGTCTAAGAGCGTGTAAGTGCATGTAAGTGTGTGTAAGTACTCGTAAGTACGTGTAAGTGTGTGTAAGTGCGTGTAACTTTGTGTAAGTGCGTGTAAGTGTGTGTAAGTGCGTGTAAGTGCATGTAAGTGTGTGTAAGTGCGTGTAAGTACGTGTACGTACGTGTAAATGTGAGTAAGTGTGTTTTAGTGCGTGTAAGTGCATGCAGGTGCGTGTAAGTGTGTGTAAGTGCACGTAAGTTTGTGTAGGTACGGGTAAGTATGTGTAAGTGCGTGTAAGTTTGTGTAAGTGTGTGTAAGTGCATGTAAGTGCGTATAAATGGATATGAGTTTGTGTAAGAGCGTGTAAGTGCATATAAGTGCATCTAAGTGTGTGTAAGTGCGTGTAAGTGCGTATAAGTATGTGTAAGTGTGTGTAAGTGTGGGTAAGTACGTGTAAGTACGTGTAAGTATGTGTAAGTTTGTGTAAGTGTGTGTAAGTGCATGTAAGTGCATGTAAGTACGTGTACGTGCGTGTAAGTGGGTGTAAGTGCGTGTAAGTGCAAGAAAGTGCGTAAAAATGCATGGAAGTGCGTGTAAGTGCGTGTAAATGCATGTAAGTACGTGTAAGTCCGTGTAAGTGCGTGTAAGTGTGTGTAAGTACGTGTAAGTTTGTGTAAGTGTGTGTAAATGCATAAAAGTGCGTGTAAGTGTGAGTAAGTATGTGTAAGTGCGGTTTAACTTTGTGTAAGTGTGTGTAAGTACGTGTAAGTGCTTGTCAGTGCGTGTAAGTGCGGTTTAAGAGCGTTTATTTTTGTATACGTTCGTGTAAGTGTGTGTAAGTGCTTGTACGTGTGTGTAAGTGTGTGTAAGTACGTGTAAGTGCACGTAAGTGCGTGTAAGTGCGTATAAGTGCGTGCATGTGCGTGTAAGTGCGTGTTAGTGCGTGTAAGTGCGTGTAAGTGTGTGTAAGTACGTGTAGGTGCATGTAATTTTGTGTAAGTGCATTTAAGTGCGTGTTAGTGCGTATAAGTGCGTGTAAGTACGTGTACGTGCGTGTAAGTGTGTGTAAGTGCGTGGACATGCGTACAAGTGTGTCTAAGTGTGTGTAAGTTTGTGCAAGTACGTGTAAGTGTGTGTAAGTTCGTGTAAGTGCGTGTAAGTGGGTGTAAGTGCGTGTAAGTGCGTGTAAGTGCGTGTAAGTGCGTGTAAGTACGTGTAAGTGCAGTTTAAGTTTGTGTAAGTGCGTGTAAGTGCGTGTAGTGTGTAAGTGCGTGTAAGTGCATGTAAGTGCGTGTAAGTGCGTGTAAGTGCATGTAAGTGCGTGTAAGTGCGTGTAAGTGTGTGTAAGTGCGTATACGTGCGTGTAAGTGCGTGTAAGTGTGTGTAAGTGCGTATACGTGCGTGTAAGTGCGTGTAAGTGTGTGTAAGTGCGTATACGTGCGTGTAAGTGCGTGTAAGTGTGTGTAAGTGCGTATACGTGCGTGTAAGTGCGTGTAAGTGTGTGTAAGTGCGTATACGTGCGTGTAAGTGCGTGTAAGTGTGTGTAAGTGCGTATACGTGCGTGTAAGTGCGTGTAAGTGTGTGTAAGTGCGTATACGTGCGTGTAAGTGCGTGTAAGTGTGTGTAAGTGCGTATACGTGCGTGTAAGTGCGTGTAAGTGTGTGTAAGTGCGTATACGTGCGTGTAAGTGCGTGTAAGTGTGTGTAAGTGCGTATACGTGCGTGTAAGTGCGTGTAAGTGTGTGTAAGTGCGTATACGTGCGTGTAAGTGCGTGTAAGTGTGTGTAAGTGCGTATACGTGCGTGTAAGTGCGTGTAAGTGTGTGTAAGTGCGTATACGTGCGTGTAAGTGCGTGTAAGTGTGTGTAAGTGCGTATACGTGCGTGTAAGTGCGTGTAAGTGTGTGTAAGTGCGTATACGTGCGTGTAAGTGCGTGTAAGTGTGTGTAAGTGCGTATACGTGCGTGTAAGTGCGTGTAAGTGTGTGTAAGTGCGTATACGTGCGTGTAAGTGCGTGTAAGTGTGTGTAAGTGCGTATACGTGCGTGTAAGTGCGTGTAAGTGTGTGTAAGTGCGTATACGTGCGTGTAAGTGCGTGTAAGTGTGTGTAAGTGCGTATACGTGCGTGTAAGTGCGTGTAAGTGTGTGTAAGTGCGTATACGTGCGTGTAAGTGCGTGTAAGTGTGTGTAAGTGCGTATACGTGCGTGTAAGTGCGTGTAAGTGTGTGTAAGTGCGTATACGTGCGTGTAAGTGCGTGTCAGTGTGTGTAAGTGTGTGTAAGGACGTGTAAGTACGTGTAGGTACGTGTAATTTCGTGTAAGTACGTGTAAGTACGTGTTAGTGCGTGTAAGTGCATGTACGTACGTGTAAGTGTGTGTAAGTGCGTGTAAGTGTGTGTAAGTGTGTGTAAGTGCGTGTAAGTGTGTCTAAGTACGTGTACGTTCATGCAAATGCATGTAAGTACGTGTAAGTTTGTGTAAGAGTGTGTTAGTGTGTATAAGTGCGTGTAAGTGCGTGTTAGTGCATGTAAGAGCATATAAGTGCGTGTAAGTGCGTGGAAGTGCGTGTAAGTGCTTGTTAGTACGTGTAAGTGTGTGTAAGTGCGTGTACGTGCGTATAAGTGCGTCTAAGTGTGTGTAAGTTTGTGCAAGTGCGTGTAAGTGCGTGTAAGTTTGTGTAAGTGTGTATAAGTACGTGTAAGTACGTGTAAGTGCGTGTAAGTGCGTGTAGGTGCGTGTAAGTGCGTGTAAGTGCAGTTTAAGTTTGTGTAAGTGCTTGTAAGTACGTGTAAATTTGTGTAAGTGCGTGTAAGTGCGTGTAAGTGCATGTAAGTACGTATAAGTACGTGTAAGTACGTGTAAGTGCAAGTAAGTGCGTGTAAAAATGTGTAAGTGCATGTAAGCACGAGTCAGTTTGTGTAAGTACGTGTAAGTGCGTGTTAGTGGGTTTAAGTGCGTGTAAGTGCAAGTAAGTACGTGTAAGTACGTGTAAGTGCGTGTAAGTGCGTGTAGGTGCGTGTAAGTGCGTGTAAGTGCAGTTTAAGTTTGTGTAAGTGCTTGTAAGTACGTGTAAATTTGTGTAAGTGCGTGTAAGTGCGTGTAAGTGCATGTAAGTACGTATAAGTACGTGTAAGTACGTGTAAGTGCAAGTAAGTGCGTGTAAAAATGTGTAAGTGCATGTAAGCACGAGTCAGTTTGTGTAAGTACGTGTAAGTGCGTGTTAGTGGGTTTAAGTGCGTGTAAGTGCAAGTAAGTACGTGTAAGTACGTATAAGTGCGTGTAAGTGCGTGTAAGTGCGTGTAAGTGTCTGTAAGTACATGTAAGTGCGTGTAAGTGCATGTAAGTGCGTGTAAGTACGTGTACGTTTGTGTAAGTGCGTGTAACTGTGTGTAAGTGCGTATAAGTGTGTGTAAGTGCGTGTAAGTGCGGTTTAAGTTCGTGTAAGTGCGTATAAGTACATGTAAGTGTGTGTAAGTGTGTGTAAGTGCTTATAAGTATGTGTAAGTGCGTATCAGTGTGTGTAAGTACGTGTAAGTGCGTGTAAGTGCATGTAGGTGCGTGTAATTTCGTGTAAGTGTGTGTAAATGCGTGTTAGTACGTGTAAGTGCATGTACGTACATGTGAGTGCGTGTAAGTACGTGTAAGTGTGTGTAAGTATGTGTAAGTGCGTATAATTGTGTCTAAGTGCGTGTAAGTTTGTGCAAGTGCGTGTAAGTGCCTGTAAGTTCATGTAAGTGTGTGTAAGTGTGTGTAAGTGTGTGTAAGTGCGTGTTAGTGCATGTAAGTGCGTGTAAGTACGTGTAAGTTCGTGTATGTGTGTGTTAGTGCGTGTATGTTTGTGTGAGTACGTGTAAGTACGTGTAAGTACGTGTAAGTGCGTATAAGTGCATGTAAGTGCGTGTAAGTTTGCGTAAGTGCGTGTAAGTGCGTGTAAGTGCGTGAAAGTGTGTGTAAATGCGAGTAAGTGTGTGTAAATGCGTATAAGTGCGTGTAAGTGCGTGTAAGTGTATGTAAGTGCTCATAAGTGCGTGTAAGTTAGTGTGAGTGCGTGTAAGTGCGTTAAGTTTGTGTAAGTACGTGTAAGTGCGTGTAAGTGCGTACAAGTACGTGTAAGTGTATGTAAGAACGTGTAAGTGCATGTACGTGCGTGTAAATGCGTGGAAGTGTGTGTAAGTGCGTGTAAGTGCATGTAGGTATGTGTAAGTGCGTGTAAGTGCACGTAAGTTTGTGTAGGTGCGTATCAGTACGTGTAAGTGTGTGTAAGTATGTATAAGTGCGTGTAAGTGCGTGTAAGTGGATATAAGCTCATGTAAGAGTGTGTAAGTGCGTGTAAGTGCGTGTAAGTGCGTGTAAGTGCTTATAAATGTGTGTAAGATTGTGTAAGTGCGTGTAAGTGTGTGTAAGTGCTTGTAAGTGTGTGTAAGTGCGTATAAGTACGTGTAAGTGCGTGTAAGTGCGTGTAAGTGTGTGTAAGTGCGTGTAAGTGCGGTTTAAGTTCGTGTAAGTGCGTATAAGTACATGTAAGTGTGTGTAAGTGTGTGTAAGTGTGTGTACGTTCGCGTAAGTGCGTGTAAGTGCGTGTAAGTGCGTGAAAGTGTGTGTAAATGCGAGTAAGTGTGTGTAAGTGCGTATAAGTGCGTGTAAGTGCGTGTAAGTGGATATAAGCTCATGTAAGTGTGTGTAAGTGCGTGTAAGTGCGGTTTAAGTTCGTGTAAGTGCGTATAAGTACATGTAAGTGTGTGTAAGTGTGTGTAAGTGTGTGTACGTTCGCGTAAGTGCGTGTAAGTGCGTGTAAGTGCGTGAAAGTGTGTGTAAATGCGAGTAAGTGTGTGTAAGTGCGTATAAGTGCGTGTAAGTGCGTGTAAGTGGATATAAGTTCATGTAAGAGCGTGTAAGTGCGTGTAAGTGCGTGTAAGAGCGTGTAAGTGCTTATAAATGTGTGTAAGATTGTGTAAGTGCGTGTAAGTGTGTGTAAGTGCTTGTAAGTGTGTGTAAGTGCGTATAAGTACCTGTAAGTGCGTGTAAGTACATGTAAGTACGTGTAAGTGTATAAGTGCGTGTAAGTGCGTGTTTGTGCGTGTAAGTACGTGTAAGTGTGGGTAAGTGCCTATACGTTTGTGTAAGTACGTGTAAGCATGTGTTAGTGCGAGTTCGTACGTGTAAGTGCGTGTAAGTGTGTGAAAGTATGCGTAAGTGCGTGTAAGTGCGTGTAAGTACGTGTAAGTGCGTGAAAGTGTATGTAAGTGTGTGTAAGTGCGTATAAGTACGTGTAAATGCGTGTACGTTTGTCTTTGTGTATGTGCGTGAAAGGGTGTGTAAGTGTATGTAAGTATGTGTAAGTGCGTACAAGTGCGTGTCAATGCGTGTAAGTGCGTGTAAGTGCGTGTATATATGTATAAGTGCGTATAAGTGCGTATAAGTGTGTGTAAGTGTGTGTAAGTATGTGTAAGTGCGTACAAGTGCGTGTCAATGCGTGTAAGTGCGTGTAAGTGCGTGTATATATGTATAAGTGCGTATAAGTGCGTATAAGTGTGTGTAAGTGTGTGTAAGTGCGTGTAAGTGCGTGTAAGTGTGTATAAGTGCGTGTACTTGCGTGCACGTGTGTGTAAGTGTGTGTAAGTGTGTGTACGTTCGCGTAAGTGCGTGTAAGTGCGTGTAAGTGTGTGTAAGTGTGTAAGTGCGTGTAAGTGCTTATTAGTGCGTGTAAGTATGTGTAAGTGCGTGCAAGTTTGTATAAGTGCATGTAAGTTCGTGTAAGTGCGTGTAGGCATGTATAAGGGCGCCTTCATGTGTGTAAGTGCGTGTAAGTACGTGTAAGTGCATGTAAGTGCGCATAAGTTCATGTAAGTGCGTGTAAGTGCATATAAGTGTACATAAGTGCGTGTAAGTGCGTGTAAGTGCGTGTAAGTACGTGTAAGTGTGTGTAAGTATGTGCTAGTGCGTGTAAGTGCATGTAAGTGCGTGTAAGTGCGTGTAAGTATGTGTAAGTACGTGTAAGTGTGTGTAAGTATGTGTTAGTGCGTGTAAGTGCGTGTAAGTGCGTGTAAGTACGTGTAAGTGTGTGTAAGTATGTGCTAGTGCGTGTAAGTGCATGTAAGTGCGTGTAAGTGCGTGTAAGTATGTGTAAGTACGTATAAGTGTGTGTAAGTGTGTGATAGTACGTGTAAGTGTGTGTAAGTACGTGTATTCATGTGTAAGTGCGTGTAAGTACGTGTAAGTTCGTGTAAGTGCGTGTAAGTGTGTGTACGTTCGTGTAAGTGTGTGTAAGTGCGTGTAAGTATGTGTACATTTGTATAAGTGTGTATAAGTGTGTGTAAGTGTGTTTAAGTATGTGTTAGTGCATATAAGTACGTGTAAGTGCGTGTAAGTGCGTGTAAGTGTGTGTAAGTACATGTAAGTTTGTTAAAGTGCGTGTAAGTTCGTATAAGTGTGTGTAAGTGTGTGTAAGTACGTATAAGTGTGTGTCAGTGTGTGCAAGAGTGTGTAAGTGTGTGTAAGTGCGTGTAATTACAAGTAAGTCCGTGTAAGTACGTCTAAGTGTGAGTACATGTGTGTAAGTGTATGAAAGTGAGTATAAGTGCGTGGAAGTGCGTGTAAGTGCGTAAACGTGCATGTAAGTATGTGTAAGTTCGTGTACGTGCGTGTAAGTATGTGTAAGTGCTTCTAAGTGTGAGTAAGTGTGTGTAAGTGAGTATAACTGCAGTTTAAGTTCGTGTAAGTGCGTGTAAGTGCGTATACGTACGTGTAAGTGCATGTAAGTGTGTGCAAGTACATGCAAGTGTGTGTAAGTACGTGTAGGTGTGTGTAACTTTGTGTAAGTGCGTATAAGTACGTGTAAGTACATGCAAGTGCGTGTAAGTGTGTGTAAGTGTGTGCAAGTGCATGCAAGTATGTACAATTGCATGTAAGTACGTGTAAGTGCGTGTAAGTGTGTGTAAGTGCGTGTAAGTGTGTATAAGTACTCGTAAGCGTGTATAAGTGCATGTAAGTGCGTGTAAGTGTGTGTAAGTTTGTGTAAGTATGTGTGAGTGCGTGTAAGTGCGTGTATGTACATGTAAGTGTATGTAAGTGCGTGTAAGTGCGTGTAAGTACGTCTAAGTGTGTGTAAATGATTGTATGTGTGTGTAAGTGCATTTAAGTGCATATAGGTGCGTGTAAGTGTGTGTAAGTTTGTGTAGGTGGGTGTAAGTACATGTAAGTGTGTGTAAGAATGTGTAAGTGCGTGTAAGTGCGTGTAAGTGTGTGTCAGTGTGTGTAAGTACGTGTAAGTTGATGAAAGTTTGTTTAACAGCGTGTAAATGTTTATAAGTGCGTGTACGTGAGTGTAAGTGTGTGTAAATGCGTGTAAGTATGTGTAAGTGCGTGTAAGTACGTGCAAGTGTGTGTAAGTGCGTGCAAGTGCATGTAAGTGTGTGTAAGTGCGTGTAAGTGCGTGTAAGTGCATGTAAGTGCGTGTAAGTGTGTGTAAGTGTGTGTAAGTGCGTGTAAGTGCGTGTAAGTTCGTGTAAGTGTGTGTAAGTGCATGAAAGTGCGTGTAAGTGCGTGTAAGTGTATGTAAGTACATGTAGGTGCTTGTCAGTATGTGTAAGTGCGTGTAAATGTGTGTACGTTCGTGTAAGTACGTGTTGGTGCGTGTAAGTACGTGTAAGTATGTGTAAGTGCGTATAATTGCGTGTCAGTGCGTGTAAGTGCGTGTAAGTGCGTGTATGTACATATAAGTGCGTGTAAGTGCGTGTACGTACGTGTAAGTACATGTAAGTGCGCGTCAGTGCGTGTAAGTGTGTGTAAGTACGTGTAAGTGCGTATAAGTGTGTGTAAGTGCGTGTAAGTTCGTATAAGTGTGTGTAAGTGGCTGTAAGTGTGTGTAAGTATGTGTAAGTGCGTGTAAGTGCATGTAAGTACGTGTAAGTGCGTGTAAGTGTGTGTAAGTGTGTGTAAGTTTGTGTAAGTGTTAGTAAGTTTGTGTAAGTGCGTGTAAGTGCGTGTAAGTGTGTGTAAGTGTGTGTAAGTGCGTGTAAGTGCGTATAAGTGTGTGTAAGTGCGTGTAAGTGCGTGTAAGTGCATGTAAGTACGTGTAAGTGCGTGTAAGTGTGTGTAAGTGTGTGTAAGTTTGTGTAAGTGTGTGTAAGTTTGTGTAAGTGCGTGTAAGTGCGCGTAAGTGTGTGTAAGTGCATATAAATGCATGTAAGTGCGTGTAAGTGTGCATAAGTATGTGTAAGTGCATGTAAGTATGTGTAAGTGCATATAAGTACATGTAAGTGCATGTAAGTGTGTGTAAGTGTGTGTAAGTGCGTGTAAGTGCGTGTAAGTTCGTGTAACTTTGTGTAAGTACGTGTAAGTGCATGTAAGTGTGTGTAAGTGTGTGTAAGTGCGTGTAAGTGCGTGTAAGTTCGTGTAACTTTGTGTAAGTACGTGTAAGTGCGTGTAAGTACGTCTAAGTGTGTGTAAGTGCATGTAAGTGCGTGTAATTACGTGTAAGTGCATGTAAGTACGTGTAAGTGCGCATAAGTGCATGTAAGTATGGTTTATGTGGGTGTAATCTTGTGTAAGTTTGAGTAAATGCGTGTAAGTGTGTATAAGTGCGTGTAAGTGCGTGTAAGTATGTGTAGGTGCGTGTAAGTACGTGTAAGTGCGTGTAAGTGTGTGTAAGTACGTGTAAGTACGTGTAGGTGCGTACAAGTGCGTATAAGTGTGTATAAGTGCGTGAAAGTGCGTGTAAGTAAGTCTAAGTACGTATACGTGTGTGGAAGTGTATGTAAGTATATGTAAGTGCGTGTAAGTGCGTGTAAGTACGTGTAAGTGCGTATGAGTACGGTTTAAATGCGTGTAAGTTTGTATAAGTTCGTTTAAGTGCGTGTAAGTGTGTATGAGAGCGTGTAAGTATGTGTAAGTGCGTGTAAGTGCGTGTAGGTATGTGTAAGTGCGTATAGGTGCGTGTTAGTGCGTGTAAGTACGTGTCAGTGCGTGTAAGTACGTGTAAGTGTATGTAAGTGCTTGTAAGTATGTGTAAGTGCGTGTAAGTATGTGTAAGTGCGTATACATGCGTGAAAGTACATGTAAGTGCATGTAAGTTCATATGAGTACGTGTAAGTTTGTGTAAGTGCGTTGAAGTGCGTGTAAGTACGTGTAAGTACGTGTAAGTGTGTGTAAGTGAATGTAAGTACAAGTAAGTGTGTATAAGTACGTGTAAGTGCGTGTAAGTGCGTGTAAGTGTGTGTAAGTGCGTGTAAGTGCTGTTTAAGTGGGTCTAATTTCGTATAAGTTCGTGTAAATGTGTGTATGTCAGTTTAAGTTTGTGTAAGAGCGTGTAAGTGCGTGTAAGTACGTGTAAGTGTGTGTAAGTGTGTGTAAGTGCTTGTAAGCACGTGTAAGTACGTGTAAGTGCGTGGAAGTGCGTGTAAGTTTGTGTAAGTGCGTGTAAGTACGTGTAAGTGTGTGTAAGTGTGTGTAAGTGCTTGTAAGCACGTGTAAGTACGTGTAAGTGCGTGGAAGTGCGTGTAAGTTTGTGTAAGTGTGTGTGAATGCGTGTAAGTATGTGTAAGTGCATGTAAGTACGTGTAAGTACGTGTTAGTGTGTGTAAGTACGTATAAGTGTATGTAAGTGCATGTAAGTGCAAATAAGTGTGTGTAATTGCATGTAAGTGCGTGTAAGTGTGTGTAAGTACGTATAAGTGTATGTAAGTGCATGTAAGTGCAAATAAGTGTGTGTAATTGCATGTAAGTGCGTATAAGTGTGTGTAAGTATGTCTAAGTGCGTGTAAGTGCGTGTAAGTGTGTGTAAGTACGTGTACGTTTATGTAAGTGCGTGTAAGTGGGTATAAGTGCGTCTAAGTGCGTATAAGTGTGAATAAATGAGTGTAAGTGCAGTTTAAGTTCGTGTTAGTGTGTGTAAGTGTGTGTATGTGCGTGTACGTGCATGAAAGTGCATGTAAGTGCATGTAAGTAGATGTAAGTGCATGTAAGTGTGTGCAAGTGCGTGTAAGTGCATGTAGGTGCGTGTAAAAGTGTGTAAGTACGCGTAAATTCGTGTAGGTACGTATAAGTATGTGTAAGTGCGTGTAAGTATGTGTAAGTGTGTGTAAGTGCGTATAAGTCATGTAAGTAAGTGTAAGTGCGTGGAAGTATGTGGAAGTACGTGTAAGTGCTTATAAGTACGTGTAAGTTTGTGTAAATGAATGTCAGTTCGTGTAAGTGCATATCAGTGCGTGTAAGAGCGTGTAAATGCGTGTAAGTGCGTATAAGTGTGTGTAAGTGCGTGTACGTTCGTGTAAGTATGTATAAGTTTGTATAAGTACGTGTAAGTATGTGTAAGTGCGAGTTCGTGTGTGTAAGTGTGTGTAAGTGCGTATAAGTGCATGTATGTATGTATAATTATGTGTAAGTTCCTGTATGTGCGTGTACCTGTGTGTAAGTACGTGTAAGTGCGTGTAAGTGTGTGTAAGTACGTGTAAGTGCGTGAAAGTGCATGTAAGTACGTGTAAGTGTGTTTAAGTGTGTGTAAGTGCGTGTAAGTGCGTGTAAGTGCATGTTAGTGCGTGTATGTGCATGTAAGTGCGTGTAAGTGCGTGTATGTGCGTGTAATTTTGTGTAAGTACGTATAAGTGCGTATTAGAGCGTGTAAGTGTGTGTAAGTGTGTATACGTGCATGTACGTGCATGTAAGTGTGTGTAAGTGTGTGTACGTGCGTCTAAGTGCGTCAGAGTTTGTCTAAGGTGGCTCAGAGTCAGCCGCGGTGCGATCCCGCAATATTTCATCGAATGTGGCACTGCGGCTCCGAACAATTTGTTGAGCCGTTGGGTCCCAGAGACGATATGACTGGCTGTTGTCGTTGTAGCCCACGAGGATGCCTTTCTTGGTGTGGGAGCCCAGTTTGTCGCGGGCTGACGGTGTGACCCAGGCATAGGCCGTACTGCCTAAGACTTTGAGATGGCCAACCTTGGGCTGACGGCCTGTCCAAGCTTTGTATGGAGTGCTTGTGCCTTTGAGGCGTTTGCAGGGAAGTCTGTTGAGGAGATAGCCTGCAGTATTGATCGCTTCGGCCCAAAAACCAGAGGGCAATCCCGCAGCATGAAGCATAGAGCGAGCTTTCTCCAAAAGAGTACGATTCATACGTTCAGCTTGCCCATTTTGCTGAGGTGTATGAGGTACAGTTCGCTGATGATGGATGCCGTGACTGGCATAAAAATCTGCAAGGGCTTTATTCACAAACTCTCCTCCACTGTCGGATCGTACAGTCTTCACCCGTTTGTCAGTTGCATTCTCAACCAGTTTGATCCAGGTGATGATGTGATCGGCGGCTTCTGATTTATGTCGGAGAAAGCGGAGCCACACATGATGAGTGAAATCATCTAGATGGACAAGAAAGTAGTGCTTCCCTGAGATAGACGCATCCTTGATACAGCATAGGTCCATGTGAACAAGGTGAAGCTTGTCAGATGCGCTGACGTTGGAATGTGTGGGGAAGGGTTCCTGAGCTTGCTTGCCAGCGAGGCAGCCTTCACAGCAGAAGTTGGTGGGTTTGGTAAGATTTGCGGGGAAGGAATCCACCAATTGTGCACTGACATGGACAGAAGAGTTCCAAAACCAACATGCCCAAAACGTTGATGCCAGAGAATGGAGAGAGAATCGTGTTGGAGAGGTGGAGCAGGTGTGGAGCCCACTGCTGCCAGGGCAACTTTTGTAGTTCCTTCATCAGCTTCTGTGTCCAGTGTTGGTAAAATGGTAAGGTTGCCTTCCCTCTTGGCCTCCGCCACAATTTTGCCACCCTTGGCATAGATTCTGTAGCTGTGTTCTGCTTAAAAAATAGCTTGACAGCCTTTGTCGTTACGTCTGGTAACAGATAGAATATTTGCTGCAAGTTCTGGCACGAATAGGACATCAGAACAAAAACGGGAGGCCACTTTGCCTTCAAAGGAGATAGAGACTCGTACTGACCCAGCAACGATGGCAGGGATGATGCGGCCATCACCAAGTCGCACTGGCTTGGGTTTTTT
>SZWC01000260.1:70821-83383 GCA_023375785.1 Penium margaritaceum | reverse complement strand
CCCCCCCCCCCCCCCCCCGATGTCCGAACCCTGCCGTTACTCTTCTTTATGCGGACGGACAGTCCGGTCACTTGTGGCTCAACTTCTGCCAAGTGTGCCACGTCGGCCTCCTGCTTAGGTACCACCCAAGCTTCCGCAACACCGAACCACTTGAAGTAAGTACGCAATAATCCACTGGATATATGTCACGCGTCATTACTACACTTATCAAAATACAAGTACATCAGTGGGCAGGGGAGGCACGGCAATGTCCTATCTTCTGACCCCGGGCACGGGTAGTTGATAGGGTAGAGTAGGTCACGGAGGGGCAGGGGAGAGGTGTCAGTACCTCTCCCTTGCCTCTCTGTGGATTTTGCCTTTTTTGTGAAACTCATTTCCAACACGTGTAAGTGTGTGTACGTGCATGTAAGTGCGTGTAAGTGTGTGTAAGTGCGTGTAAGTGCGGTTTAAGTTCGTGTAAGTGCGTGTAAGTGCATGTAAGTGCGTGTCAGTGCGTGTAAGTACGGTTTAAGTGCGTTTAATCTCGTGTAAGTTCGTGTAAGTGTGTGTAAGTGCCTGTAAGTATGTGTAAGTGTGTGTAAGTGCGTGTAAGTGCATGTAAGTGCGTGTAAGTGAATATAAGTGCGTGTAAGTGCGTGTAAGTACGTGTTAGTGCGTGTAAGTGCGTGTAAGTGCATGTAAGTGCGTGTAGGTGCGTGTAATTTTGTGTAAGTGCGTATAAGTACCTGTTAGTACGTATAAGTGCGTGTAAGTGCGTGTAAGTGCGTGTACGTGCGTGTAAGTGTGTGTAAGTGCATGTACGTACGTATAAGTGCGTCTAAGTGTGTGTATGTTTGTGCAGGTGCGTGTAAGTGCGTGTAAGTGCGTATCAGTGCGTGTAAGTGTGTGTAAGTGCGTGTAAGTGTGTGTACGTACGTGTAAGTGTGTGTAAGTACGTGTAAGTGCATGTAAGTGCGTGTAAGTGCGTACAAGTTTGTGTAAGCGCGTGTAAGTGCGTGTAAGTGCGTGTAAATGCGTGGAAGTGTGTGTAAGTGCATGTAAGTGCATGTAGGTATGTGTAAGTGCGTGTAAGTGCATGAAAGTTTGTGTAGGTGCGTATCAGTATGTGTAAGTGCGTGTAAGTATGTATAAGTGCGTGTAAGTGCGTGTAAGTACGTGTAAGTGGATATAAGTTTGTATAAGAGTGTGTAAGTGCGTTTAAGTACGTGTAAGTGCGTGTAAGTGCTTGTAAATGTGTGTAAGATTGTGTAAGTGCGTGTAAGTGTGTGTAAGTGCTTGTAAGTGTGTGTAAGTGCGTAAAAGTACCTGTAAGTGCGTGTAAGTACATGTAAGTGCGTGCAAGTGTATAAGTGTGTGTAAGTGCGTGTTTGTGCGTGTAAGTGCGTGTAAGTGTGGATAAGTGCCTGTAAGTTTGTGTAAGTACGTGTAAGCATGTGTAAGTGCGAGTTCGTACGTGTAAGTGCATGTAAGTGTGTGTAAGTGCGCGTAAGTGCGTGTAAGTGCGTGTAAGTGTGTGTAAGTGTGTGTAAGTGCATGTAAGTGCATGTAAGTACGTGTATGTGCATGAAAGTGTAGGTAAGTGCGTGTAAGTGCGTGTAAGTGCATGTAAATGCGTGTAAGGTTGTGTTTGTGTATGTGCGTGAAAGTGTGTGTAAGTGTGTGTAGGTATGTGTAAGTACGTACAAGTGCGTGTCAATGCGTGTAAGTGCGTGTAAGTGCGTATATATATGTATAAGTGCGTATAAGTACGTATAAGTGCGTGTAAGTGTGTGTAAGTACGCGTAAGTGCGTGTAAGTCTGTATAAGTGCGTGTACTTGCATGTAAGTGCGTGTAAGTGTGTGTAAGAGCGTGTACGTTCGTGTAGGTGCGTGTAAGTGCGTGTAAGTTTGTGTAAGTGTGTTAGTGTGTGTAAGTGCGTGTCAGTGCGTGTAAGTATGTGTAAATGCGTGTAAGTTTGTATAAGTGCATGTAAGTTCGTGTAAGTGCGTGTAGGCATGTATAAGTACGACTTCGTGTGTGTAAGTGCATGTAAGTGCGTGTAAGTACGTGTAAGTGCGTATAAGTTCATGTTAGTACGTGTAAGTACGTATAAGTGCGTATAAGTGCGTGTAAGTGCGTGTAAGTATGTGTAAGTGTGTGTAAGTGTGTGTAAGTATGTACTAGTGCATGTAAGTACGTGTAAGTGCGTGTAAGTGCGTGTTAGTATGTGTAAGTGCGTATAAGTGTGTGTCAGTGCGTGTAAGTACGTGTAAGTGTGTGTAAGTGCGTGTAAGTGCGTGTAAGTACGTGTAAGTACGTGTAAGTGCGTGTAAGTGCGTGTTAGTATGTGTAAGTGCGTATAAGTGTGTGTCAGTGCGTGTAAGTACGTGTAAGTGTGTGTAAGTGCGTGTAAGTGCGTGTAAGTACGTGTAAGTACGTGTAAGTTCGTGCAAGTGTGTGTAAGTGCGTGTAAGTGCGTGTACGTGTGCGTAAGTGCGTATAAGTGCGTGTAGATTTGTATAAGTCTGTGTAAGTGTGTGTATGTGTGTTTAAGTATATGTAAGTGCGTATAAGTACATGTAGGTGCGTGTAAGTGCGTGTAAGTGTGTGTAAGTGTATGTAAGTTTGTATAAGTGTGTGGAAGTTTGTGTAAGTGTGTGTAAGTGCATGTAAGTGCGTATAAGTATGTGTCAGAACGTGCAAGAGCATGTAAGTGTGTGTAAGTGTGTGTAAGTACAAGTAAGTCCGTGTAAGTATGTGTAAGTGTGAGTAAATGCGTGTAAGTACGTGAAAGTGAGTATAAGTGCGTGGAAGTGCGTGTAAGTGCGTAAACGTGCGTGTAAGTATGTATAAGTTCGTGTAAGTGCGTGTAAGTACGTGTAAGTGCGTTTAAGTGTGTGTAAGTGTGTGTAAGTGAGTATAAGTGCAGTTTAAGTTCGTGTAAGTGCGTGTAAGTATGTTTAAGTATGTGTAAGTACGTGTAAGTGCGTGTAAATGTGTGTAAGTGTGTGTAAGTGCGTGTAGCTGCGTGTAACTTTGTGTAAGTGCGTGTAAGTATGTGTGAGTACGTATAAGTACGTGTAAGTGCGTGTAAGTGTGTGCAAGTGCGTGCAAGTGTGTACAATTGCGTGTAAGTACGTGTAAGTGCGTGTAAGTGTGTGTAAGTGCGTGTAAGTGTGTGTAAGTACTCGTAAGCGCGTGTAAGTGCGTGTAAGTGTGTGTAAGTGCATGTAAGTTTGTGTAAGTATGTGTGAGTGCGTGTAAGTGCGTGTATGTGCATGTAAGTGCATGTAAGTGCGTGTAAGTGCGTGTAAGTACGTCTACGTGTGTGTAAACTAGTGTATGTGCGTGTAAGTGCATTTAAGTGCATGTAGGTACGTGTAAGTCATGTAAGTTTGTGTAGGTGGGTGTAAGTACGTGTAAGTGTGTGTAAGTATGTGTAAGTGCTTGTAAGTGCGTGTAAGTGCATGTCAGTGCGTGTAAGTACTTGTAAGTTGATGAAAGTTTGGTTAAGAGCGTGCAAGTGCTTATAAGTGCGTGTACGTGAGTGTACGTATGTGTAAATGCGTGTAAGTTCGTGCAAGTGCGTGTAACTGCGTGCAAGTGTGTGTAAGTACGTGCAAGTGCATGTAAGTGTGTGTAAGTGCGTATAAGTGCGTGTAAGTGCGTATAAGTGCGTGTAAGTGTGAGTAAGTGTGTGTAAGTGCGTGTAAGTGCGTGTAAGTTCGTGTAAGTGCGTGTAAGTGCGTGAAAGTGCGTGTAAGTGCGTGTAAGTGCATGTAAGTGTATGTAAGTACGTTTAAGTGCTTGTCAGTACGTGTAAGTGCGTGTAAGTGTGTGTAAGTTCGTATAAGTACGTATTAGTGCGTGTAAGTACGTGTAAGTATGTGTAAGTGCGTATAATTGCGTGTCAGTGCGTGTAAGTGCGTGTTAGTGCGTGTATGTACATATAAGTGCATGTAAGTACGTGTAAGTACGTGAAAGTATGTGTAAGTGTGTGTAAGTGTGTGTAAGTGTGTGTAAGTATGTGTAAGTGCGTATAAGTGTGTGTAAGTGCGTGTGAGTTCGTGTAAGTGCCTGTAAGTGTGTGTAAGTGCGTGTAAGTATGTTTAAGTGTGTGTAAGTGCATATAAGTACGTGTAAGTGCGTGTAAGTGCGTGTAAGTGTGTGTAAGTTTGTGTAAGTGTGTGTAAGTTCGTGTAAGTGCGTGTAAGTGCATGTAAATGCGTGTAAGTACGCGTAAGTGCGTATAAGTACGTGTAAGTGCGTGTAAGTATGTATAAGTGCGTATAAGTACATGTAAGTGCGTGTAAGTGTATGTAAGTGTGTAAGTGCGTGTAAGTGCGTGTAAGTTTGTGTAACTTTGTGCAAGTACGTGTAAGTGCGTGTAAGTGCGTCTAAGTGTGTGTAAGTGCATGTAAGTGCGTGTAAGTACGTGTAAGTGCATGTAATTACGTGTAAGTGCGTATAAGTGCATGTAAGTACGTGTAAGTGCATGTAATTACGTGTAAGTGCGTATAAGTGCATGTAAGTATGGTTTATGTGGGTGTAATTTCGTGTAAGTTCGTGTAAATGCGTGTAAGTGTGTGTAAGTGCGTGTAAGTGCGTGTAAGTACGTCTAGGTGCGTGTAAGCGTGTATAAGTGCGTGTAAGTGCGTTTAAATACGTGGAAGTGCGTGTAGGTGCGTGCAAGTGCGTTTAAGTGTGTGTAAGTGCGTGAAAGTGCATGTAAGTGCGTCTAAGTACGTGTACGTGCGTGGAAGTGTATGTAAGTGTATGCAAGTGCGTGTAAATGCGTGTAAGTGCGTATAAGTGCATATAAGTATGGTTTAAGTGCGTGTAAGTTTGTATAAGTTCGTTTAAGTGCATGTAAGTGCGTGTAAGAGCGTAAAGTATGTGTAAGTGCGTGTAAGTGTGTGTAGGTGCGTGTAAGTGCGTATAGGCGCGTGTTAGTGCGTGTAAGTGCGTGTAAGTGCCTGTATGTGTGTGCACGTTTGTGTAAGTACGTGTAAGTGTGTGTAAGGGCGTGTAAGTGTGTGTAAGTGCGTGTAAGTGCATATAAGTGCGTGTAAGTGCGTGTAAATTTATGTAAGTTTGTGTAAACACGTTTAAGTGTGTGTACGTGCGTGTACGTGCATGGAAGTGCATACAAGTGCGTGTACGTGCATGGAAGTGCATACAAGTGCGTGTAAGTGCGTGTAAGTCCGTGTAAGTTTGTGTAAGTGCGTTTAAGTGCGTGTAAGTACGTGTAAGTACGTGTAAGTGTGTGTAAGTGTGTGTAAGTGCAAGTAAGTGTGTGTAAGTACGTGTAAGTGCGGTTTAAGTGGGTCTAATTTCGTATAAGTTCGTGTAAATGTGTGTAATTCAGTTTAAGTTCGTGTAAGTGCGTGTAAGTGCATGTAAGTACGTATATGTGCGTGTAAGTGCGTGTAAGTGCTTGTATGCGCGTGTAAGTACGTGTAAGTGCGTGTAAGTGTGTGTAAGTTTGTGTAAGTGTGTGTAAGTGCGTGTAAGTATGTGTAAGTGCATGTAAGTACGTGTAAGTACGTATAAGTATGTGTAAGTGTGTGTAAGTGTATGTAAGTGTGTGTAAGTGCAAATAAGTGTGTGTAATTGCGTGTAAGTGCGTATAAGTGTGTGTAAGTATGTCTAAGTGCGTGTAAGTGTGTGTAAGTGCGTGTAAGTACGTGTACGTTTATTTAAGTGCATGTAAGTGGGTGTAAGTGCGTCTAAGTGTGTACAAGTGTGGATAAATGAGTGTAAGTATAGTTTAAGTTCGTGTAAGTGCATGTAAGTGCATGTAAGTGCGTGTAAGTGCATGAAAGTGCGTATAAGTGCATGTAAGTACGTGTAAGTGCATGTAAGTTTGTGCAAGTGCGTGTAAGTACATGTAGGTGCGTGTAAAAGTGTGTAAGTACGCATAAGTTTGTGTAGGTGCGTATACGTACGTGTAAGTGCGTGTAAGTATTTGTAAGTGCGTGTAAGTGCGTATAAGTGCGTGTAAGTAAGTGTAAGTGCATGTAAGTACGTGGAAGTACGTGTAAGTGCTTATAAGTACGTGTAAGTTCGTGTAAATGAATATCAGTTCGTGTAAGTGTGTATCAGTGGGTGTAAGAGCGTGTAAGTGCGTGTAAGTGCGTATAAGTGTGTGTAAGTGCGTGTAAGCTTGTGTAAGTATGTGTAAGTTTGTGTAAGTACGTGTAAGTATGTGCAAGTGCGAGTTCATGTGTGTAAGTGTGTGTAAGTGCGTGTAAGTGCATGTATGTATGTATTAGTACGTGTAAGTTCCTGTATGTGCGTGTCAGTTTGTGTAAGTACGTGTAAATGTGTATAAGTGCGTGTAAGTACGTGTAAGTGCGTGAAAGTGCATGTAAGTACGTGTAAGTGCGTGTAAGTTTGTATAAGTGCGTGTAAGTGCGTGTAAGTGCATGTTAGTACGTGTATGTACATGTATGTGCGTGTAAGTGCGTGTAGGTGCGTGTAATTTTGTGTAAGTACGTATAAGTGTGTGTTCGGGAGTGTAAGTGTGTATAAGTGCGTATACGTGCGTGTACGTACATGTAAGTGTGTGTAAGTGTGTGTACGTGCGTCTATGTGTGTCTAAGTATGTGTAAGTTCATGCAAGTGTGTGTTAGTGCGAGTAAGCTTGTGTAAGTGCGTGTAAGTGCGTGTAAGTGCGTATAAGTGCGTGTACGTACGTGTAAGTGTGTGTAAGTGCGTGTAAATGTAGTTTAAGTTTATGTAAGTGCGTTTAAGTTTGTGTAAGTGCTTGTAAGTGCATGTAAGTACGTGTAAGTATGTGTAAGTGCGTGTTAGTGGGTGTAAGTACGTGTAAGTGCAAGCAAGTGCATGTAAAGTCGTGTAAGTGTGTGTAAGTGCGTGTCAGTGTGTGTAAGTGCGTGTAGGTGCGTGTAATTTTGTGTAAGTGCATGTACGTGCGTGTTAGTGCGTGCAAGTGCATGTACATACGTATAAATGTGTGTAAGTATGTGTAAGTGTGTGTAAGTGTGTGTAAGTGCGTGTAAGTACGTCTAAGTGCGTGTAAGTTTGTGCAAGTGCGTGTAAGTGCGTGTAAGTTTGTGTAAGGGCGTGTAAGTGCGTGTAAGTGCGTGTTAGTACATGTAAGTGCGTGTAAGTGCGTATAAGTTTGTGTAAGTGCGTGTTAGTGCGTGTACGTTNTGCGTGTAAGTTTGTGTAAGTGCGTGTAAGTGCATGTAAGTACGTGTAAGTATGTGTAAGTGCGTGTTAGTGGGTGTAAGTGCGTGTAAGTGCAAGTAAGTGCATGTAAAGTCGTGTAAGTGCGTGTAAGTGCGTGTCAGTGTGTGTAAGTGCGTGTAGGTGCGTGTAATTTTGTGTAAGTGCATGTACGTGCGTGTTAGTGCGTGCAAGTGCATGTACATACGTGTAAATGTGTGTAAGTATGTGTAAGTGTGTGTAAGTGTGTGTAAGTGCGTGTAAGTACGTCTAAGTGCGTGTGAGTTTGTGCAAGTGCGTGTAAGTGCGTGTAAGTTTGTGTAAGGGCGTGTAAGTGCGTGTAAGTGCGTGTTAGTACATGTAAGTGCGTGTAAGTGCGTATACGTTTGTGTAAGTGCGTGTTAGTGCGTGTACGTTCGTGTAAGTGCGTATAAGTGCGTGTAAGTACATGTAAGTGTGTGTAAGTGCGTGTAAGTTTGTGTAAGTGCGTGTAAGTACGTGTAAGTGCGTGTAAGTGCGTGTAAATGCGTGTAAGTGTGTGTAAATACGTGAAAGTGCATGTAAGTGCCTGTAAGTGTGTGTTAGTGCTCGTAAGTACGTGTAAGTGCGTGTAAGTGCGTGTAGGTACGTGTAAGTTTGTGTAAGTATGTGTAACTACGTGTAAGCACGTGTAAGTGCGTGTAAGTGCATGTAAGTACGTGTAAGTACGTGTAAGTGTGTGTTAATGCGTGTAAGTGTGTGTAAGTGCGTGTAAGTGCATGTAGGTACGTGTAAATGCGTGTAAGTGCACGTAAGTTTGTGTAGGTGCATGTAAGTACGTGTAAGTGCGTGTAAGTATGTGTAAGTACGTGTAAGTGCGTGTAAGTACGTATAAGTGGATATAAGTTCGTATAAGAGCGTGTAAGTGTGTATAAGTGCATATAAGTGTGTGTAAGTGCTTGTAAATGCATGTACGTTTGTGTAAGTGTGTGTAAGTGCGTGTAAGTACTTGTAAGTGCGTGTAAGTACGTATAAGTACGTGTAAGTACGTGTAAGTGCATGTTAGTGCGTGTAAGTGCGCGAGTGCGTGTAAGTACGTGTTTGTACGTATAAGTGCGTGGAAGTGTGTGGAATTGCATGTAAGTTTGTGTAAGTGCGTGTAAGCATGTGTAAGTGCGAATTTGTGCGTGTAAGTGCGTGTAAGTGCGTGTAAGTGCGTGTAAGTTCGTGTAAGTATGTGTAAGTATGTGTAAGTGTGTGTAAGCGTGTGTAAGTGTGTGTAAGTGCGTGTAAGTGCGTGTAAGTGCGTGTAAGTTCGTGTAAGTATGTGTAAGTATGTGTAAGTGTGTGTAAGCGTGTGTAAGTGTGTGTAAGTGCGTGTAAGTGCGTGTAAGTACGTGTAAGTGCGTGTGAGTGCATGTAAGTTTGTGTAAGTGCGTGTAAGTGAGTGTAAGTGTGTGTAAGTATGTGTAAGTGCGTACAAGTGCATGTCAGTGCGTGTAAGTGAGCGTATACATGTATAAGTATGTGAAAGTGCGTATAAGTGTGTATAAGTGTGTGTAAGTGCGTGTAAGTGTGTGTAAGTGCATGTATGTGTGTTTAAGTGCGTGTAAGTGTGTGTAAATTTGTGTAAGTTTGTGTAAGTGTGTGTAAGTGCGTGAAAGTGTGTGTATGTCTGTAAGTACGTATTAGTGCGTGTTAGTGTGTGTAAGTATGTGTAAGTCCGTGTTAGTTCGTATAAGTGCATGTAAGTTTGTGTAAGTGCGTGTAGGCATATATAAGTGTGAGTTCATGTGTGTAAGTGCGTGTAAGTGTGTGTAAGTGTGTTTAAGTTCGTGTGAATACATGTAAGTGCGTGTTAGTGCGTGTAAGTGCGTGTAAGTGCATGTAAGTGGGTGTAAGTACGTGTAAGTATGTGTAAGTGCGTGTAAGTGCGTGTAAGTACATGTAAGTGCGTGTAAGTACGTGTAAGTGTGTGTAAGTACGTGTAAGTTTGCATAAGTGCGTATAAGTGTGTATAAGTGTGTTTAAGTATGTGTAAGTATGTATAAGTGCGTGTAAGTGCATGTAAGTACGTGTAAGTGTGTGTAAGTGCGTGTAAGTGCGTGTAAGTGCGTGTAAGTGCGTGTAAGTGCGTGTAAGTGCATGTAAGTGCGTGTAAGTACGTGTAAGTATGTGTAAGTGCGTGTAAGTGCGTGTAAGTACATGTAAGTGCGTGTAAGTGCGTGTAAGTGCGTGTAAGTACAAATAAGTACGTGTAAGTACGTGTAAGTGCGAGTAAGTACGTGTAAGTGCATGAAAGTACGTGTAAGTGCATGGAAGTGCGTGTAAGTGCATGCAAGTGCGTATAAGTACGTGTAAGTTTGTGTAAGTGCGTGTAAGTGCGTGTAAGTACGTCTAAGTGTGTGTAAGTCTGTGTAAGTGAGTATAAGTGCGGTTTAAGTTTGTGTAAGTGCGTGTAAGTGCGTGTAAGTACGTGTAAGTGTGTGTAAGTGCGTGTAAGTTTGTGTAAGTGCGTGTAAGTGCGTGTAAGTACGTCTAAGTGTGTGTAAGTCTGTGTAAGTGAGTATAAGTGCGGTTTAAGTTTGTGTAAGTGCGTGTAAGTGCGTGTAAGTGCGTGTATGTGCGTTCAAGTGCGTGTAAGTGCGTGCAAGTTTGTGTAAGTACGTGTAAGTGTATGTAAGTACAAGTAAGTGCGTGTAAGTACGTGTAAGTGTGAGCAAGTGCGTGTAAGTACGTGAAAGTACGTGTAAGTGCGTGGAAGTGCATGTAAGTACGTGTAGGTGCGTGTAAGCACCTGTAGGTTCGTATAAGTGCGTGTAAGTGCGTGTAAGTGCGTCTAAGTGCGTGTAAGTCTGTGGAAGTGAGTATAAGTGTGGTTTAAGTTTATGTAAGTCCGTATAAGTGCATGTAAGTGCGTGTAAATGCATGTAAGTGCGTGTAAGTGCGTATAGGTACGTGTAACTGTGTGTAAGTATGTGTAAGTGTGTGTATGTATGTATAAGTACGTGTAAGTGCGTGTAAGTACGTGTAAGTGCGTGTAAGTGCGTGTAAGTGCGTGTAAGTGTGTGTAAGTGCGTATAAGTGCGTATAAGTACGTGTAAGTGCGTGTAAGTACGTGTAAGTGCGTGTAAGTGCGTGTAAGTGCGTGTAAGTGTGTGTAAGTGCGTATAAGTGCGTATAAGTGTGTGTAAGTGTGTGTAAGTTTGTGTAAGTGTGTGTAAGTGAGTGTAAGCGCATGTAAGTGTGTATAAGTGCGTGTAAGTGCGTGTAAGTATGTGTAAGTGCGTGTAAGTGTGTGTAAGTGTGTGTAAGTTTGTGTAAGTGTGTGTAAGTTCGTGTAAGTGTGTCTAAGTACGTGTATGTGCGTGTAAGTGCGTGTAAGTACGTGTAAATGCGTGTAAGTGCGTGTAAGTGTGTGTAAGTGTGTATAAGTGCGTGTAAGTATGTGCAAGTGCGTGTAAGTGCATGTAAGCATGTGTAAGTGTGTGTAAGTGCGTGTAAGTGCGTGTAAGTACGTGTAAGTGCGTCTAAGTGCGTGTAAGCTCATGTAAATGAGTTTAAGTGCTGTTGAAGTTCGTGTAACGCGTGGAAGTGCATGTAAGTGCGTGTAAGTGCAGGTAAGCACATGTAAGTGCGTACAAGTGCGTGTAAGTGCGTGTAAGTATGGTTTAAGTGGGTGTAATTTTGTATAACTTCGTGTAAATGCATGTAAGTATGTGTAAGTAAGTGTAAGTGCGTGTAAGTGCGTATAAGTGTGTGTAAGTGCATGTAAGTGCGTGTAAGTGGGTGTAAGTGCATGTAAGTACGTGTAAGTGTGTGTAAGTGCGTGTAAGTACGTATAAGTGCGTGTTATCAGCGTAAGTGTGTATAAGTGCGTGTACATGCGTGTAAGTGTGTGTAAGTACTTGTTAGTGCGTGTAGGTGCGTGTAAGTGTGTGTAAGTGTGTGTAAGTACGTGTAAGTACCTGTAAGTGCGTGTAAGTGCGTGGAAGTATGTATAAGTGTGTGTTAGTGCGTGAAAGTACGTGTAAGTACGTCTATGTACGTGTACGTGTGTGGAAGTGCATGTAAGTGTGTGTAAGTACTTGTAAGTGTGTGTAAGTGCGTGTAAGTGTGTATAAGTATGGTTTAAGTACGTGTAAGTTTGTGTAAGTTCATGTAAGTGCGTGTAAGTACGTGTAAGTACGTGTAGGTGCGTGTAAAAGCGTATAGGTCCGTGTAAGTGCGTGTAAGTACGTGTAAGTGCGTGTAAGTGTGTGTAAGTGCGTATAAGTGCGTGTAAGTGCGTGTAAGTACAAATAAGTACGTGTAAGTACGTGTAAGTACGTGTAGGTGCGTGTAAAAGCGTATAGGTCCGTGTAAGTGCGTGTAAGTACGTGTAAGTGCGTGTAAGTGTGTGCAAGTGCGTATAAGTGCATGTAAGTGCGTGTAAGTACGTGTAAGTACGTGTAAGTGCGTGTAAGTACGTGTAAGTGCATGTAAGTGTGTGTAAGTGCGTGTAAGTGCGTGTAAGTGTGTATAAGTGTGTGTAAGTTTGTATAAGTGCGTGTTAGTGCGTGTAAGTACGTGTAAGTATGTGTAAGTGCGCATAATTGCGTGTCAGTGTGTGTAAGTGCGTGTAAGTACGTGTATGTATGTATAAGTGTGTGTAAGTACATGTAAGTACATGTAAGTGCGTGTAAGTACGTGTAAGTGCGTGAAAGTGTGTATAAGTACGTGTAAGTGTGTATAAGTGTGTGTAAGTGGGTGTACGTTTGTGTAAGTACGTGTAAGTGTGTGTAAGTGTGTGTAAGTATGTATAAGTGCGTGTAAGTGCGTGTAAGTACGTGTAAGTGCGTATAAGTTTGTGTAAGTTTGTGTAAGTGTGTGTAAGTTTGTGTAAGTGTGTGTATGTGCATGTAAGTGCGTGTAAGTGCGTGTAAGTGCGTGTAAATACGTGTAAGTGCATTTAAGTGCGTGTAAGTACGTGTAAGTGCGTGTAAGTACATGTAAGTGCGTATAACTATGTGTAAGTGCGTATAAGTGTGTGTAAGTACGTGTAAGTGCGTGTAAGTACATGTAAGTTTGTGTAAGTTTGTATAAGTGCGTGTAAGTACGTGTAAGTGCATCTAAGTGCGTGTAAGTTTGTGTAAATGAGTTTAAGTGCTGTTGAAGTTCGTGTAAGTGCATGTAAGTGCGTGTAAGTACATGTAAGTGCATGTAAGTGCGTGTAAGTGCGTGTAAGTGCGTGTAAGTATGGTTTAAGTGGGTGTAATTTCGTATAAGTTCATGTACATGCGTGTAAGTGTGTGTAAGTACGTGTAAGTACATGTAAGTGCGTGTAAGTGTGTGTAAGTGTGTATAAGTGCGTGTATGTGCATGTAAGTGCATGTAAGTGCGTGTAAGTGCGTGTAAGTGCGTGTAAGT
>SZWC01000260.1:51682-70579 GCA_023375785.1 Penium margaritaceum | reverse complement strand
TGGGTGTAATTTTGTATAAGTTCGTGTAAATGCGTGTAAGTGTGTGTAAGTACGTGTAAGTACATGTAAGTGCGTGTAAGTGTGTGTAAGTGTGTATAAGTGCGTGTATGTGCATGTAAGTGCATGTAAGTGCGTGTAAGTGCGTGTAAGTGCGTGTAAGTGCGTGTTCGTATGTATAAGTGCGTGTTAGTACGTGTAAGTGTGTATAAGTGCGTATAAGTGCGTGTAAGTGTGTGTAAGTGTATGTAAGTGCGTGTAAGTGCGTCTAGGTACGTGTAAGTGCGTGTAAGTGCTTGTAAGTGCTTGTAAGTGCGTGCAAGTATGTATAAGTGTGTGTAAGTGCGTGAAAGTGCGTGTAAGTGCGTCTAAGTGCGTGTACGTGCGTGGAAGTACATGTAAGTGTGTGTAAGTACGTGTAAGTGCATGTACATGTGTAAGTGTGTATAAGTACGGTTTAAGTGCGTGTAAGTTTGTGTAAGTTTGTGTAAGTGCGTGTAAGTGCGTGTAAGTGCGTGTAAGTATGTGTAAGTGCGTGTAAGTGTGTGTAGGTGCATGTAAGTGCGTATAGGTGCATGTAAGTGCGTGTAAGTGCGTGTAAATACGTGTAAGTGTGTGCAAGTGCGTATAAGTGCATGTAAGTGTGTGTAAGTATGTGTAAGTACGTGCAAGTGCGTGTGAGTGTGTGTGTAAGTGCATGTAAGTGCGTATAAGTGCGTGTAAGTGCGTGTAAGTCCGTACAAGTGTGTGTAAGTGCATGTAGGTGCGTGTAAGTACGTTTAAGTGTGTGTAAGTACGTGCAAGTGCATATAAGTGCGTGTAAGTGCTCGTAAGTACGTGTAAGTGTGTGTAAGTACGTGTAAGTGTGTGTAAGTACTTGTAAGTATGTGTAAGTACGTGTAAGTACGTGTACGTGCATGTAAGTGCATGTAAGTACATGTAAGTGTGTGTAAGTACGTGTAAGTGTGTGTAAGTACTTGTAAGTATGTGTAAGTACGTGTAAGTACGTGTACGTGCATGTAAGTGCATGTAAGTACATGTAAGTTCATATATGTGCATGTAAGTTTGTGTAAGTGCGTTTAAGTGCGTGTAAGTGTGTGTAAGTGTGTGAAAGTGTGTGTAAGTAAGTGTAAGTACAAGTTAGTGCATGTACGTACGTGTAAGTGCGTGTAAGTACGTGTAAGTGCGTGTAAGTACGGTTTAAGCGGGTCTGATTTCGTGTAAGCTCGTATGAATGCGTGTAAGTACATGTTAGTGTTTGTAAGTATGTGTAAGTACGTGTAAGTGCATGTAAGTGTGTGTAAGTGCGTGTAAGTACGTGTAAGTGCTCGTAAGCACGTGTAAGTGCATGTAAGTGCGTGTAAGTGCGTGTAAGTTTGTGTAAGTGTGTGTAAGTGTGTGTAAGTGCATGTAAGTGCATGTAAGTACGTGTAAGTGCGTGTAAGTGTGTGTAAGTGCATGTAAGTGCATGTAAGTACGTGTAAGTGCGTGTAAGTGTGTGTAAGTGTGTATAAGTGCATGTAAGTGTATGTAAGTGTGTGTAAATGAGTATAAGTGCAGTTTCAGCTCGTTTAAGTGCGTGTAAGTGTGTGTAAGTACGTGTAAGTATGTGTAAGTATGTGTAAGTGTATATAAGTGCGTGTAAGTGCGGTTTAAGTGGGTGTAATTTTGTGTAAGTTCGTGTAAATGCATACAAGTGCATGTAAGTACGTGTAAGTGCGTGTAAGTGCGTGTAAGTGTGTGTAAGTGCATGTAAGTGCATGCAAGTACGTGTAAGTGCATGTAGGTGCGTGTAAACGCATGTAAGTACGCATAAGTTAGTGTAGGTGCGTGTAAGTACGTTTAAGTGTGTATAAGTATGTGTAAGTGTGTGTAAGTGCGTGTAAGTAAGTGTAAGTGCGTGTAAGTACGTGGAGGTGCGTGTAAGTGCTTATAAGTACGTGTAAGTTCGTGTAAGTGAATGTCAGTTTGTGTAAGTGCGTATAAGTATGTGTAATTGCGTGTAAGTTTGTGTAAGTACGTGTAAGTTTGAGTAAGTGCGTTTAAGCATGTGTAAGTGCGAGTTCGTGTGTCTAAGTGTGTACAAGTGCGTGTAAATGCGTATATGTATGTATAAGTGCATGTAAGTGCGTGTAAGTATGTGTAAGTGTGTGTAAGCACGTGTAAGTGCGTGTAAGTGCATGTAAATGCGTGTATGTATGTGTAAGTACGTGTAAGTGCGTGTAAGTATGTGAAAGTGTGTGTAAGTGTGTGTAAGTACATATAAGTGCGTGTAAGTACGTACAAGTACGTGTAAGTTCATATACGTGCGTGAAAGTGCGTTTAAGTGTGTATAAGTGCGTTTAAGTGCGTGTAAGTGTGTGTAAGTATGTGTAAGTGCGTGTAAGTGCGTGTAAGTACGTGTAAGTGCGTGTAGGTACGTGTAAGTGCGTGTAGGTGTGTGTAAGTATGTGTAAGTGCGTGTAAGTGCGTGTAAGTGTGTACAAGTGCATATGAGTGCGTGTAAGTGGAAGTAAGTCATGTAAGTACGTGTAAGTGCGTGTAAGTGCATGTAAGTGCGTGTAAGTACGTGTAAGTGTGTGTAAGCGCGTGTAAGTGCGTGTAGGTACGTGTAAGTACGTTTACGTGCATGTAAGTGCGTGTAAGTATGCGTAAATGCATGTAAGTGCGTGTAAGTACGTGTAAGTGCGTGTAAGTGCGAGTAAGTGTGAGTAAGTGCTTGTAAGTATGTGTAAGTGCGTGTAAGTATGTGTAAGTGTGTGTAAGTGCGTGTAAGTGTATGTAAGTGCGTGTAAGTGCATGTAAGTGCGTGTAAGTACGTGTAAGTGCGTGTAAGTATGTGTAAGTGTGTGTAAGTGCGTGTAAGTGTATGTAAGTGCGTGTAAGTGCATGTAAGTGCGTGTAAGTACGTGTAAGTGCGTGTAAGTATGTGTAAGTGTGTGTAAGTGCGTGTAAGTGTATGTAAGTGCGTGTAAGTGCATGTAAGTGCGTGTAAGTACGTGTAAGTGTGTGTAAGCGCGTGTAAGTGCGTGTAGGTACGTGTAAGTACGTTTACGTGCATGTAAGTGCGTGTAAGTATGCGTAAATGCATGTAAGTGCGTGTAAGTACGTGTAAGTGCGTGTAAGTGCGAGTAAGTGTGAGTAAGTGCTTGTAAGTATGTGTAAGTGCGTGTAAGTATGTGTAAGTGTGTGTAAGTGCGTGTAAGTGTATGTAAGTGCATGTAAGTTCATGTAAGTGCGTGTAAGTTTGTGTAAGTGTGTTTAAGTGCGTGTAAGTGTGTGTAAGTGTGTGTAAGTGTGTGTAAGTGCATGTAAGTGCAAGTAAGTGCGTGTAAGTACATGTAAGTGTGTGTAAGTGCGTGTAAGTGCGTGTAAGTGCATGTAAGTGCGGTTTAAGTTGGTCTAATTTCGTGTTAGTTCATGTAAATGCGTGTATGTGTGTGTAAGTACGTGTAAGTACGTGTAAGTGCGTGTAAGTGTGTGTAAGTGTATGTAAGTGTGTGTAAGTGTATGTAAGTGCGTGCAAGTGTGTGTAAGTATGTGTAAGTGTGTGTAAGTTTGGGTAAGTGCGTGTAAGTGCGTGTAAGTGTGTGTAAGTACGTGTAAGTGCATGTAAGTACGTGTAAGTGCGTGTAAGTGTGTATAAGTGCGTGTAAGTGTGTGTAAGTACGTGTAAGTGTAAATAAGTGTGTGTTTGTATGTGTAAGTATGTGTAAGTGTGTGTAAATACGTGTAAGTGCGTCTAAGTGCATGTAAGTGCGTGTAAGTGCGTGTAAGTGTGTATAAATGAGTGTAAGTGTGGTTTATGTTCGTATACGTGGGTGTAAGTGTGTGTAAGTACGTGTAAGTGTGTGTAAGTGCGTATAAGTACGTGTAAGTACGGTTTAAGTGATTGTAGTTTTGTGTAAGTTTGCATAAATGCGTATAAGTGCAGGTAAGTGCATGTAAGTATGTGTAAGTACGTGTAAGTGTGTGTAAGTGCATGTAAGTGCGTGTAAGTGCGTGTAAGTGCATGTAGGTGTGTGTAAAAGCATGTAAGTGTGCGTAAGTTTGTGTAGGTGCGTGTAAGAACGTGTAAGTGCGTGTAAGTATGTGTAAGTGCGTGTAAGTATGTGTAAGTTCGTATAATTAAGTGTAAGTGTGTGTAAGTGCATGGAAGTGCGTATAAGTGCTTATAAGTACGTATAAGTTCGTGTAAGTGAATGTCAGTTTGTATAAGTGCGTATAATTGCGTATAAGAGCGTGTAAGTATGTGTGTAGGTGCGTATAAGTGCATGTAAGTGCGTGTAAGTTCGTGTAAGTATGTATACGTTTAGGTAGGTACGTGTAAGAATCTGTAAGTGTGAGTTCGTTTGTGTAAGTACGTGTAAGTACGTGTAAGTGCGTGTAAGTACGTGTAAGCATGTGTAAGTGCGAGTTCGTACGTGTAAGTGCATGTAAGTGTGTGTAAGTGCGCGTAAGTGTGTGTAAGTGCGTGTAAGTGCGAGTACGTACGTGTAAGTGTGTGTAAGTACGTGTAAGTGCATGTAAGTGCGTGTAAGTGCGTACAAGTTTGTGTAAGCGCGTGTAAGTGCGTGAAAGTGCATGCAAGTACGTGTAAGTACATGTAAGTACGTGTAAGTGCGTGTAAGTGCGTGTAAATGCGTGGAAGTGTGTGTAAGTGCGTGTAGGTGCATGTAGGTATGTGTAAGTGCGTGTAAGTGCATGAATGTTTGTGTAGGTGCGTATCAGTATGTGTAAGTGCGTGTAAGTATGTATAATTGCGTGTAAGTGCGTGTAAGTACGTGTAAGTAGATATAAGTTTGTATAAGAGTGTGTAAGTGCGTGTAAGTGCGTGTAAGTGCGTGTAAGTGCTTGTAAATGTGTGTAAGATTGTGTAAGTGCGTGTAAGTGTGTGTAAGTGCTTGTAAGTGTGTGTAAGTGCGCGTAAGTGTGTGTAAGTGCGTGTAAGTGCGTGTACATACGTGTAAGTGTGTGTAAGTACGTATAAGTGTATGTAAGTGCGTGTAAGTTGGTACAAGTTTGTGTAAGCGCGTGTAAGTGCGTGAAAGTGCATGCAAGTAGGTATAAGTACATGTAAGTACGTGTAAGTGCGTGTAAGTGCGTGTAAATGCGTGGAAGTGTGTGTAAGTGCGTGTAAGTGCATGTAGGTATGTGTAAGTGCGTGTAAGTGCATGAAAGTTTGTGTAGGTGCGTATCAGTATGTGTAAGTGCGTGTAAGTATGTATAAGTGCGTGTAAGTGCGTGTAAATGCGTGGAAGTGTGTGTAAGTGCGTGTAAGTGCATGTAGGTATGTGTAAGTGCGTGTAAGTGCATGAAAGTTTGTGTAGGTGCGTATCAGTATGTGTAAGTGCGTGTAAGTATGTATAATTGCGTGTAAGTGCGTGTAAGTATGTGTAAGTGGATATAAGTTTGTATAAGAGTGTGTAAGTGCGTGTAAGTGCGTGTAAGTGCATGTAAGTGCTTGTAAATGTGTGTAAGATTGTGTAAGCGCGTGTAAGTGTGTGTAAGTGCTTGTAAGTGTGTGTTAGTGCGTAAAAGTACCTGTAAGTGCGTGTAAGTACATGTAGGTACGTGCAAGTGTATAAGTGTGTGTAATTGCGTGTTTGTGCGTGTAAGTGTGTGTATGTGTGGATAAGTGCCTGTAAGTTTGTGTAAGTACATGTAAGCATGTGTAAGTGCGAGTTCGTACGTGTAAGTGCATGTAAGTGTGTGTAAGTGCGCGTAAGTGCGTGTAAGTGCGTGTAAGTGTGTGTAAGTGTGTGTAAGTGCATGTAAGTGCATGTAAGTACGTGTATGTGCATGAAAGTGTAGGTAAGTGCGTGTAAGTGCGTGTAAGTGCATGTAAATGCGTGTAAGTTTGTGTTTGTGTATGTGCGTGAAAGTCTGTGTAAGTGTGTGTAAGTATGTGTAAGTACGTACAAGTGCGTGTCAATGCGTGTAAGTGCGTGTAAGTGCGTATATATATGTATAAATGCGTATAAGTACGTATAAGTGCGTGTAAGTGTGTGTAAGTGCGCGTAAGTGGTGTAAGTCTGTATAAGTGCGTGTACTTGCGTGTAAGTGCGTGTAAGTGTGTGTAAGTGCGTGTACGTTCGTATAGGTGCGTGTAAGTGCGTGTAAGTGTGTGTAAGTGTGTTAGTGCGTGTAAGTGCGTGTTAGTGCGTGTAAGTATGTGTAAATGCGTGTAAGTTTGTATAAGTGCATGTAAGTTCGTGTAAGTGCGTGTAGGCATGTATAAGTACGACTTCGTGCATGTAAGTGCATGTATGTGCGTGTAAGTACGTGTAAGTGCGTATAAGTTCATGTTAGTACCTGTAAGTACGTATAAGTGCGTATAAGTGCGTGTAAGTGCGTGTAAGTATGTGTAAGTGTGTGTAAGTGTGTGTAAGTATGTACTAGTGCATGTAAGTGCGTGTAAGTGCGTGTAAGTGCGTGTAAGTATGTGTAAGTGCGTATAAGTGTGTGTCAGTGCGTGTAAGTACGTGTAAGTGTGTGTAAGTGCGTGTAAGTGCGTGTAAGTACGTGTAAGTACGTGTAAGTGCATGCAAGTGTGTGTAAGTGCGTGTAAGTGCGTGTAAGTGTGCGTAAGTGCGTATAAGTGCGTGTAGATTTGTATAAGTCTGTGTAAGTGTGTGTAAGTGTGTTTAAGTATGTGTAAGTGCGTATAAGTACGTGTAAGTGCGTGTAAGTGCGTGTAAGTGTGCGTAAGTGCGTATAAGTGCGTGTAGATTTGTATAAGTCTGTGTAAGTGTGTGTAAGTGTGTTTAAGTATGTGTAAGTGCGTATAAGTACGTGTAGGTGCGTGTAAGTGCGTGTAAGTGTGTGTAAGTATATGTAAGTTTGTATAAGTGTGTGTAAGTTTGTGTAAGTGTGTGTAAGTGCATGTAAGTGCGTATAAGTGTGTGTCAGAACGTGCAAGAGCATGTAAGTGTGTGTAAGTGTGTGTAAGTACAAGTAAGTCCGTGTAAGTACGTGTAAGTGTGAGTAAATGCGTGTAAGTACGTGAAAGTGAGTATAAGTGCGTGGAAGTGCGTGTAAATACCTAAACGTGCGTGTAAGTATGTATAAGTTCGTGTAAGTGCGTGTAAGTACGTGTAAGTGCGTCTAAGTGTGTGTAAGTGTGTGTAAGTGAGTATAAGTGCGGTTTAAGTTTGTGTAAGTGCGTGTAAGTGCGTATAAGTACGTGTAAGTGCGTGTAAGTGCGTGTAAATGTGTGTAAGTGTGTGTAAGTGCGTGTAGGTGCGTGTAACTTTGTGTAAGTGCGTGTAAGTATGTGTAAGTGCGTGTAAGTGTGTGTAAGTGCGTGTAGGTGCGTGTAACTTTGTGTAAGTGCGTGTAAGTATGTGTAAGTACGTATAAGTACGTGTAAGTGCGTGTAAGTGTGTGCAAGTGCGTGCAAGTGTGAACAATTGCGTGTAAGTACGTGTAAGTGCGTGTAAGTGTGTGTAAGTGCATGTAAGTGTGTGTAAGTACTTGTAAGCGCGTGTAAGTACGTGTAAGTGTGTTTAAGTGCATGTAAGTTTGTGTAAGTATGTGTGAGTGCGTATAAGTGCGTGTATGTGCATGTAAGTGCATGTAAGTGCGTGTAAGTGCGTGTAAGTACGTCTACGTGTGTGTAAATTAGTGTATGTGCATGTAAGTGCATTTAAGTGCATGTAGGTACGTGTAAGTCATGTAAGTTTGTGTATGTGGGTGTAAGTACGTGTAAGTGTGTGTAAGTATGTGTAAGTGCGTGTAAGTGCGTGTAAGTGCATGTCAGTGCGTGTAAGTACTTGTAGGATGATGAAAGTTTGTTTAAGAGCGTGTAAGTGCTTATAAGTGCGTGTACGTGAGTGTACGTATGTGTAAATGCGTGTAAGTTCGTGCAAGTGCGTGTAACTGCGTGCAAGTGTGTGTAAGTACGTGCAAGTGCGTGTAACTGCGTGCAAGTGTGTGTAAGTACGTGCAAGTGCATGTAAGTGTGTGTAAGTGCGTATAAGTGCGTGTAAGTGCGTGTAAGTGCGTGTAAGTGTGAGTAAGTGTGTGTAAGTGCGTGTAAGTGCGTGTAAGTTCGTGTAAGTGCGTGTAAGTGCGTGAAAGTGCGTGTAAGTGCGTGTAAGTGCGTGTAAGTGTATGTAAGTACGTTTAAGTGCTTGTCAGTACGTGTAAGTGCGTGTAAGTGTGTGTAAGTTCGTATAAGTATGTATTAGTGCGTGTAAGTGCGTGTAAGTATGTGTAAGTGCGTATAATTGCGTGTCAGTACGTGTAAGTGCGTGTAAGTGCGTGTATGTACATATAAGTGCATGTAAGTGCGTGTAAGTACGTGTAAGTATGTGTAAGTGTGTGTCAGTGCGTGTAAGTGTGTGTAAGTATGTGTAAGTGTGTGTAAGTGCGTGTAAGTGCGTGTATGTACATATAAGTGCATGTAAGTGCGTGTAAGTACGTGTAAGTATGTGTAAGTGTGTGTCAGTGCGTGTAAGTGTGTGTAAGTATGTGTAAGTGTGTATAAGTGTGTGTAAGTGCGTGTGAGTTCGTGTAAGTGCGTGTAAGTGTGTGTAAGTGCGTGTAAGTATGTTTAAGTGTGTGTAAGTGCATGTAAGTACGTGTAAGTGCGTGTAAGTGTGTGTAAGTGTGTGTAAGTTTGTGTAAGTGTGTGTAAGTTCGTGTAAGTGCGTGTAAGTATGTTTAAGTGTGTGTAAGTGCATGTAAGTACGTGTAAGTGCGTGTAAGTGTGTGTAAGTGTGTGTAAGTTTGTGTAAGTGTGTGTAAGTTCGTGTAAGTGCGTGTAAGTGCCTGTAAGTGCGGGTAAGTGCGTGTAAGTACATGTAAATACGTGTAAGTACGTGTAAGTGTGTATAAGTACGTGTAAGTGCGTGTAAGTATGTATAAATGCGTATAAGTACATGTAAGTGCGTGTAAGTGTATGTAAGTGTGTGTAAGTGCGTGTAAGTGCGTGTAAGTGTGTCTAGGTGCGTGTAAGCGAGTATAAGTGCGTGTAAGTGCGTATAAGTACGTGGAAGTGCGTGTAGGTGCGTGCAAGTGCGTATAAGTGTGTGTAAGTGCGTGAAAGTGCATGTAAGTGCGTCTAAGTACGTGTACGTGCGTGGAAGTGTATGTAAGTGTATGCAAGTGCGTGTAAGTGCGTGTAAGTACGTGTAAGTGCGTGTAAGTGTGTATAAGTGCGTTTAAGTGCATGTAAGTGCGTGTAAGAGCGTGTAAGTATGTGTAAGTGCGTGTAAGTGCGTGTAGGTGCGTGTAAGTGCGTATAGGCGCGTGTTAGTGCGTGTAAGTGCGTGTAAGTGCCTGTAAGTGTGTGCACGTTTGTGTAAGTACGTGTGAGTGCGTGTAAGTGCGTGTAAGTGTATGTAAGTGCGTGTAAGTGCGTATAAGTGCGTGTAAGTGCGTGTAAATTTATGTAAGTTTGTGTAAATACGTGTAAGTGTGTGTACGTGCGTGTACGTGCATGGAAGTGCATACAAGTGCGTGTAAGTGCGTGTAAGTGCGTATAAGTGCGTGTAAGTGCGTGTAAATTTATGTAAGTTTGTGTAAATACGTGTAAGTGTGTGTACGTGCGTGTACGTGCATGGAAGTGCATACAAGTGCGTGTACGTGCATGGAAGTGCATACAAGTGCGTGTAAGTGCGTGTAAGTCCGTGTAAGTTTGTGTAAGTACGTTTAAGTGCGTGTAAGTACGTGTAAGTACGTGTAAGTGTGTGTAAGTGTGTGTAAGTGCAAGTAAGTGTGTGTAAGTACGTGTAAGTGCGGTTTAAGTGGGTCTAATTTCGTATAAGTTCGTGTAAGTGCGTGTAAGTGCGTGTAAGTACGTATAAGTGCGTGTAAGTGCGTGTAAGTGCTTGTAAGCGCGTGTAAGTACGTGTAAGTGCGTGTAAGTGTGTGTAAGTTTGTGTAAGTGTGTGTAAGTGCGTGTAAGTATGTGTAAGTGCATGTAAGTACGTGTAAGTACGTGTAAGTATGTGTAAGTGTGTGTAAGTGTCTGTAAGTGTGTGTAAGTGCAAATAAGTGTGTGTAATTGCGTGTAAGTGCGTATAAGTGTGTGTAAGTATGTCTAAGTGCGTGTAAGTGCGTGTAAGTGCGTGTAAGTACGTGTACGTTTATTTAAGTGCATGTAAGTGGGTGTAAGTGCGTCTAAGTGTGTATAAGTGTGGGTAAATGAGTGTAAGTATAGTTTAAGTTCGTGTAAGTGCATGTAAGTGCGTGTAAGTGCGTCTAAGTGCATGAAAGTGTGTATAAGTGCATGTAAGTACGTGTAAGTGCATGTAAGTGCGCGCAAGTGCATGTAACTACATGTAGGTGCGTGTAAAAGTGTGTAAGTACGCATAAGTTTGTGTAGGTGCGTATACGTACGTGTAGGTGCATGTAAGTATGTGTAAGTGCGTGTAAGTGCGTATAAGTGCGTGTAAGTAAGTGTAAGTGCATGTAAGTACGTGGAAGTACGTGTAAGTGCTTATAAGTACGTGTAAGTTCGTGTAAATGAATATCAGTTCGTGTAATTGCGTATCAGTGGGTGTAAGAGCGTGTAAGTGCGTGTAAGTGCGTATAAGTGTGTGTAAGGGCGTGTAAGCTTGTGTAAGTATGTGTTAGTACGTGTAAGTACGTGTAAGTATGTGTAAGTGCGAGTTCGTGTGTGTAAGTGTGTATAAGTGCGTGTAAGTGCATGTATGTATGTATTAGTACGTGTAAGTTCCTGTATGTGCGTGTAAGTTTGTGTAAGTACGTGTAAGTGTGTATAAGTGCGTGTAAGTACGTGTAAGTGCGTGAAAGTGCATGTAAGTACGTGTAAGTGCGTGTAAGTTTGTATAAGTGCGTGTAAGTGCGTGTAAGTGCATGTTAGTACGTGTATGTACGTGTAAGTGTGTGTAAGTGCGTGTAGGTGCGTGTAATTTCGTGTAAGTACGTATAAGTGTGTGTTCGAGAGTGTAAGTGTGTATAAGTGCGTATACGTGCGTGTACGTACATGTAAGTGTGTGTAAGTGTGTGTACGTGCGTCTATGTGTGTCTAAGTACGTGTAAGTTCATGCAAGTGCGTGTTAGTGCGAGTAAGCTTGTGTAAGTGCGTGTAAGTGCGTGTAAGTGCGTATAAGTGCGTGTACGTATGTGTAAGAGTGTGTAAGTGCGTGTAAATGTAGTTTGAGTTTATGTAAGTGCGTGTAAGTTTGTGTAAGTGCGTGTAAGTGCATGTAAGTACGTGTAAGTATGTGTAAGTGCGTGTTAGTGGGTGTAAGTACGTGTAAGTTCAAGCAAGTGCATGTAAAGTCGTGTAAGTGCGTGTAAGTGCATGTCAGTGAGTGTGAGTGCGTGTAGGTGCGTGTAATTTTGTGTAAGTGCATGTACGTGCGTGTTAGTGCGTGCAAGTGCATGTACATACGTGTAAATGTGTGTAAGTATGTGTAAGTGTGTGTAAGTGTGTGTAAGTGCGTGTCAGTGTGTGTAAGTGCGTGTAGGTGCGTGTAATTTTGTGTAAGTGCATGTACGTGCGTGTTAGTGCGTGCAAGTGCATGTACATACGTGTAAATGTGTGTAAGTATGTGTAAGTGTGTGTAAGTGTGTGTAAGTGCGTGTAAGTACGTCTAAGTGCGTGTAAGTTTTTGCAAGTGCGTGTAAGTGCGTGTAAGTTTGTGTAAGGGCGTGTAAGTGGGTGTAAGTGCGTGTTAGTACATGTAAGTGCGTGTAAGTGCGTATAAGTTTGTGTAAGTGCGTGTTAGTGCGTGTACGTTCGTGTAAGTGCGTATAAGTGCATGTAAGTACGTGTAAGTGTGTGTAAGTGCGTGTAAGTTTGTGTAAGTACGTGTAAGTACGTGTAAGTGCGTGTAAGTGCGTGTAAATGCATGTAAGTGTGTGTAAATACGTATAAGTGCGTGTAAGTGCCTGTAAGTGTGTGTTAGTGCTCGTAAGTATGTGTAAGTGCGTGTAAGTGCGTGTAAGTACGTGTAAGTTTGTGTAAGTATGTGTAAGTACGTGTAAGTACGTGTAAGTGCGTGTAAGTGCATGTAAGTACGTGTAAGTACGTGTAAGTGTGTGTTAATGCGTGTAAGTGTGTGTAAGTGCGTGTAAGTGCATGTAAGTACGTGTAAGTACGTGTAAGTGCGTGTAAGTGCATGTAAGTACGTGTAAGTACGTGTAAGTGCGTGTAAGTGCATGTAAGTACGTGTAAGTACGTGTAAGTGCGTGTAAGTGCATGTAAGTACGTGTAAGTACGTGTAAGTGCGTGTAAGTGCATGTAAGTACGTGTAAGTACGTGTAAGTGCGTGTAAGTGCATGTAAGTACGTGTAAGTACGTGTAAGTGTGTGTTAATGCGTGTAAGTGTGTGTAAGTGCGTGTAAGTGCATGTAGGTACGTGTAAGTGCGTGTAAGTGCACGTAAGTTTGTGTAGGTGCATGTAAGTACGTGTAAGTGCGTGTAAGTATGTGTAAGTACGTGTAAGTGTGTGTAAGTACGTATAAGTGGATATAAGTTCGTATAAGACCATGTAAGTGTGTATAAGTGCATGTAAGTGTGTGTAAGTGCTTGTAAATGCGTGTAAGTTCGTGTAAGTGTGTGTAAATGCGTGTAAGTACTTGTAAGTGCGTGTAAGTACGTATAAGTATGTGTAAGTACGTGTAAGTGCATGTTAGTGCGTGTAAGTACGTGAGTGCGTGTAAGTGCGTGTTTGTACGTATAAGTGCGTGGAAGTGTGTGGAAGTGCATGTAAGTTTGTGTAAGTGCGTGTAAGCATGTGTAAGTGCGAATTTGTGCGTGTAAGTGCGTGTAAGTGCGTGTAAGTGCGTGTAAGTTTGTGTAAGTATGTGTAAGTATGTGTAAGTGTGTGTAAGCGTGTGTAAGTGTGTGTAAGTGCGTGTAAGTACGTGTAAGTACGTGTAAGTGCGTGTAAGTGCATGTAAGTTTGTGTAAGTGCGTGTAAGTGAGTGTAAGTGTGTGTAAGTATGTGTAAGTGCGTACAAGTGCGTGTCAGTGCGTGTAAGTGATCGTATACATGTATAAGTATGTGAAAGTGCGTATAAGTGTGTATAAGTGTGTGAAAGTGCGTGTAAGTGTGTGTAAGTGTGTGTATGTGCGTTTAAGTGCGTGTAAGTGTGTGTAAATGTGTGTAAGTTTGTGTAAGTGTGTGTAAGTACGTATAACTACGTGTTAGTGTGTGTAAGTATGTGTAAGTGCGTGTTAGTTCGTATAAGTGCATGTAAGTTTGTGTAAGTGCGTGTAGGCATATATAAGTGTGAGTTCGTGTGTGTAAGTGCGTGTAAGTGTGTGTAAGTGCGTTTAAGTTCGTGTGAATACATGTAAGTGCGTGTTAGTGCGTGTAAGTGCGTGTAAGTGCATGTAAGTGGGTGTAAGTACGTGTAAGTGCGTGTAAGTATGTGTAAGTGCGTATACGTGTGTGTCGGTGCATGTCAGTGCGTGTAAGTGCGTGTAAGTGTGTGTAAGTGCGTGTAAGTACGTGAAAGTGCGTGTAAGTGCGTGTAAGTACATGTAAGTGTGTGTAAGTACGTGTAAGTGTGTGTAAGTACGTGTAAGTTTGCATAAGTGCGTATAAGTGTGTATAAGTGTGTTTAAGTATGTGTAAGTATGTATAAGTGCGTGTAAGTGCATGTAAGTACGTGTAAGTGTGTGTAAGTACGTGTAAGTTTGCATAAGTGCGTATAAGTGTGTATAAGTGTGTTTAAGTATGTGTAAGTATGTATAAGTGCGTGTAAGTGCATGTAAGTACGTGTAAGTGTGTGTAAGTGCGTGTAATTTTGTGTAAGTGCGTGTAAGTTCGTGTAAGTGTGTGTAAGTGCGTGTAAGTGCGTTCAAGTGCGTGTAAGTGCGTGCAAGTGCGTGTAAGTGCGTGTAAGTGCGTGTAAGTACAAATAAGTACGTGTAAGTACGTGTAAGTGTGTGTAAGTACGTGTAAGTGTATGTAAGTACAAGTAAGTGCGTGTAAGTACGTGTAAGTGCGAGCAAGTGCGTGTAAGTACGTGAAAGTACGTGTAAGTGCGTGGAAGTGCATGTAAGTACGTGTAGGTGCGTGTAAGTACGTGTAGGTTCGTATAAGTGCGTGTAAGTGCGTGTAAGTGCGTCTAAGTGTGTGTAAGTCTGTGGAAGTGAATATAAGTGTGGTTTAAGTTCGTGTAAGTCCGTATAAGTGCATGTAAGTGCGTGTAAATGCATGTAAGTGCATGTAAGTGCGTATATGTACGTGTAACTGTGTGTAAGTATGTGTAAGTGTGTGTATGTATGTATAAGTACGTGTAAGTACGTGTAAGTACGTGTAAGTGCGTGTAAGTGCGTGTAAGTGCGTGTAAGTGCGTGTAAGTGCGTATAAGTGCGTATAAGTGTGTGTAAGTGCGTGTAAGTTCGTGTAAGTGTGTGTAAGTGAGTGTAAGTGCGTGTAAGTATGTATAAGTGCGTGTAAGTGCGTGTAAGTATGTGTAAGTGCGTGTAAGTGTGTGTAAGTGCGTGTAAGTTTGTGTAAGTGTGTGTAAGTTCGTGTAAGTGTGTCTAAGTACGTGTAAGTGCGTGTAAGTGCGTGTAAGTGCGTATAAGTGCGTGTAAGTATGTGTAAGTGCGTGTAAGTGTGTGTAAGTGCGTGTAAGTTTGTGTAAGTGTGTGTAAGTTCGTGTAAGTGTGTCTAAGTACGTGTAAGTGCGTGTAAGTGCGTGTAAGTACGTGTTAATGCGTGTAAGTGCGAATAAGTGTGCGTAAGTGTGTATAAGTGTGTATAAGTATGTGTAAGTGCGTGTAAGTGCATGTAAGTACGTGTAAGTGTCTGTAAGTGCGTGTAAGTGCGTGTAAGTGCGTGTAAGTGCGTGTAAGTGCGTGTAAGTGCGTGTAAGTGTGTGTAAGTGCCTCTAAGTTTGTATAAGTGCGTGTTAGTGCGTGTAAGTACGTGTAAGTATGTGTAAATGCGCATAATTGCGTGTCAGTGTGTGTAAGTGCGTGTAAGTACGTGTATGTATGTATAAGTGTGTGTAAGTACATGTAAGTACATGTAAGTGCGTGTAAGTGCGTGTAAGTACGTGAAAGTGTGTATAAGTACGTGTAAGTGTGTGTGAGTGCGTGTAAGTTTGTGTAAGTACGTGTAAGTGTGTGTAAGTGTGTGTAAGTATGTATAAGTACGTGTAAGTGCGTGTAAGTACGTGTAAGTGTGTATAAGTGCGTATAAGTTTGTGTAAGTTTGTGTAAGTGTGTGTAAGTTTGTGTAAGTGTGTGTATGTGCATGTAAGTGCGTGTAAGTGCGTGTATGTGCGTGTAAATGCGTGTAAGTGCATTTAAGTGCCTGTAAGTACGTGTAAGTACGTGTAAGTACGTGTAAGTGCGTATAACTGTGTGTAAGTGCGTATAAGTGTGTGTAAGTACGTGTAAGTGCGTGTAAGTACATGTAAGTTCGTGTAAGTTTGTGTAAGTGTGTGTAAGTACGTGTAAGTGCATCTAAGTGCGTGTACGTTTGTGTAAATGAGTTTAAGTGCTGTTGAAGTTCGTGTAACGCGTGAAAGTGCATGTAAGTGCGTGTGAGTACATGTAAGTGCATGTAAGTGCGTGTAAGTGCGTGTAAGTGCGTGTAAGTATGGTTTAAGTGGTTGTAATTTCGTATAAGTTCGTGTAAATGCGTGTAAGTGTGTGTAAGTATGTGTAAGTACATGTAAGTGCGTGTAAGTGTGTGTAAGTGTGTATAAGTGCGTGTATGTGCATGTAAGTGCATGTAAGTGCGTGTAAGTGCGTGTAAGTGCATGTACATATGTATAAGTGCGTGTTAGTACGTGTAAGTGTGTATAAGTGCGTATAAGTGCGTGTAAGTGTGTGTAAGTGCATGTAAGTGCGTGTAAGTGCGTCTAGGTACGTCTAAGTGCGTGTAAGTGCTTGTAAGTGCTTGTAAGTGCATACAAGTACGTATAAGTGTGTGTAAGTGCGTGAAAGTGCGTGTAAGTGTGTCTAAGTGCGTGTACGTGCGTGGAAGTACATGTAAGTGTGTGTAAGTACATGTAAGTGCATGTACGTGTGTAAGTGTGTATAAGTACGGTTTAAATGCGTGTAAGTTTGTGTAAGTTTGTGTAAGTGTGTGTAAGTGCGTGTAAGTACGTGTAAGTATGTGTAAGTGCGTGTAAGTGCGTGTAGGTGCGTGTAAGTGCGTATAGGTGCATGTAAGTGCGTGTAAGTGGGTGTAAATACGTGTAAGTGTGTGCAAGTGCGTATAAGTGCATGTAAGTGTGTGTAAGTACGTGTAAGTACGTGCAAGTGCGTGTGAGTGTGTGTAAGTGCATGTAAGTGCGTATAAGTGCGTGTAAGTGCGTGTAAGTCCGTACAAGTGCGTGTAAGTGCATGTAGGTGCGTGTAAGTACGTTTAAGTGTGTTTAAGTACGTGCAAGTGCATATAAGTGCGTGTAAGTGCGCGTAAGTACGTGTAAGTGTGTGTAAGTACGTGTAAGTGTGTGTAAGTACTTGTAAGTATGTGTAAATACGTGTAAGTACGTGTACGTGCATGTAAGTGCATGTAAGTACATGTAAGTTCATATATGTGCATGTAAGTTTGTGTAAGTGTGTTTAAGTGCGTGTAAGTGTGTGTAAGTGTGTGTAAGTGTGTGTAAGTGCGTGTAAGTACAAGTTAGTGCATGTACGTACGTGTAAGTGCGTGTAAGTATGTGTAAGTGCGTGTAAGTACGGTTTAAGCGGGTCTAATTTTGTGTAAGCTCGTATGAATGCGTGTAAGTACATGTTAGTGTTTGTAAGTATGTGTAAGTACGTGTAAGTGCATGTAAGTGTGTGTAAGTGTGTGTAAGTACGTGTAAGTGCTCGTAAGCACGTGTAAGTGCATGTAAGTGCGTGTAAGTGCGTGTAAGTTTGTGTAAGTGTGTGTAAGTGTGTATAAGTGCATGTAAGTGTATGTAAGTGTGTGTAAGTGCGTGTAAGTACGTGTAAGTACGTGTAAGTACGTGTAAGTACGTGTAAGTACGTGTAAGTACGTGTAAGTACGTGTAAGTACGTGTAAGTACGTGTAAGTACGTGTAAGTACGTGTAAGTACGTGTAAGTACGTGTAAGTACGTGTAAGTACGTGTAAGTACGTGTAAGTACGTGTAAGTACGTGTAAGTACGTGTAAGTACGTGTAAGTACGTGTAAGTACGTGTAAGTACGTGTAAGTACGTGTAAGTACGTGTAAGTACGTGTAAGTACGTGTAAGTACGTGTAAGTACGTGTAAGTACGTGTAAGTACGTGTAAGTACGTGTAAGTACGTGTAAGTACGTGTAAGTACGTGTAAGTACGTGTAAGTACGTGTAAGTACGTGTAAGTACGTGTAAGTACGTGTAAGTACGTGTAAGTACGTGTAAGTACGTGTAAGTACGTGTAAGTACGTGTAAGTACGTGTAAGTACGTGTAAGTACGTGTAAGTACGTGTAAGTACGTGTAAGTACGTGTAAGTACGTGTAAGTACGTGTAAGTACGTGTAAGTACGTGTAAGTACGTGTAAGTACGTGTAAGTACGTGTAAGTACGTGTAAGTACGTGTAAGTACGTGTAAGTACGTGTAAGTACGTGTAAGTACGTGTAAGTACGTGTAAGTACGTGTAAGTACGTGTAAGTACGTGTAAGTACGTGTAAGTACGTGTAAGTACGTGTAAGTACGTGTAAGTACGTGTAAGTACGTGTAAGTACGTGTAAGTACGTGTAAGTACGTGTAAGTGCATGTAAGTACATGTAAGTTCATATATGTGCATGTAAGTTTGTGTAAGTGTGTGTAAGTGTGTATAAGTGCATGTAAGTGTATGTAAGTGTGTGTAAATGAGTATAAGTGCAGTTTCAGCTCGTTTAAGTGCGTGTAAGTGTGTGTAAGTACGTGTAAGTACGTGTAAGTATGTGTAAGTGTATATAAGTGCGTGTAAGTGCGGTTTAAGTGGGTGTAATTTTGTGTAAGTTCGTGTAAATGCATACAAGTGCATGTAAGTACGTGTAAGTGCGTGTAAGTGCGTGTAAGTGCGTGTAAGTGCATGTAAGTGCATGCAAGTACGTGTAAGTGCATGTAGGTGCGTGTAAACACATGTAAGTACGCATAAGTTAGTGTAGGTGCGTGTAAGTACGTATAAGTGTGTATAAGTATGTGTAAGTGTGTGTAAGTACGTGTAAGTAAGTGTAAGTGCGTGTAAGTTCGTGTAAGTGAATGTCAGTTCGTGTAAGTGCGTATAAGTATGTGTAATTGCGTGTAAGTTTGTGTAAGTACGTGTAAGTTTGAGTAAGTGCGTGTAAGCATGTGTAAGTGCGAGTTCGTGTGTCTTAGTGTGTATAAGTGCGTGTAAATGCGTATATGTATGTATAAGTGCATGTAAGTGCGTGTAAGTATGTGTAAGTGTGTGTAAGTACGTGTAAGTGCGTGTAAGTGCATGTAAATGCGTGTATGTATGTGTAAGTACGTATAAGTGCGTGTAAGTACGTACAAGTACGTGTAAGTTCATATTAGTGCGTGAAAGTGCGTTTAAGTGTGTGTAAGTGCGTGTAAGTGCGTGTAAGTGTGTGTACGTATGTGTAAGTGCGTATAAGTGCGTGTAAGTACGTGTAAGTGCATGTAGGTACGTGTAAGTGCGTATAGGTGTGTGTAAGTATGTGTAAGTGCGTGTAAGTGCGTGTAAGTGTGTACAAGTGTATATGAGTGTGTGTAAGTGGATGTAAGTCATGTAAGTACGTGTAAGTGCGTGTAAGTGCATGTAAGTGCGTGTAAGTACGTGTAAGTGCGTGTAAGTATGTGTAAGTTTATTTAAGTTTGTGTAAGTACATGTAAGAGCCTGTAAGTGCGTGTAAGTGCATGTAAGTGTGTGTAAGTGCGTGTAAGTGCGTGTAGGTACGTGTAAGTACGTTTAAGTGCGTGTAAGTGCGTGTAAGTATGCGTAAATGCATGTAAGTGCGTGTAAGTACGTGTAAGTGCGTGTAAGTGCG
>SZWC01000260.1:27243-51571 GCA_023375785.1 Penium margaritaceum | reverse complement strand
GTGTAAGTGTGTGTAAGTGCGTGTAAGTGCGTGTAGGTACGTGTAAGTACGTTCAAGTACGTGTAAGTGCGTGTAAGTATGCGTAAATGCATGTAAGTGCGTGTAAGTACGTGTAAGTGCGTGTAAGTGCGAGTAAGTGTGAGTAAGTGCTTGTAAGTATGTGTAAGTGCGTGTAAGTATGTGTAAGTGTGTGTAAGTGCGTGTAAGTGCCTGTAAGTGCATGTAAGTTCATGTAAGTGCGTGTAAGTTTGTGTAAGTGTGTTTAAGTGCGTGTAAGTGCGTGTAAGTGTGTGTAAGTGTGTGTAAGTGCATGTAAGTGCAAGTAAGTACGTATAAGTACGTGTAAGTGTGTGTAAGTGCGTGTAAGTGCGTGTAAGTGCGTGTAAGTGCGGTTTAAGTTGGTCTAATTTCGTGTTAGTTCATGTTAATGCGTGTATGTATGGTAAGTACGTGTAAGTACGTGTAAGTGCGTGTAAGTGTGTGTAAGTGTGTGTAAGTGCATCTAAGTGCTCATAAGCGCGTGTAAGTGTGTGTAAGTATGTGTAAGTGTGTGTAAGTTTGGGTAAGTGCGTGTAAGTACGTGTAAAAGTGTGTAAGTGCGTGTAAGTGCATGTAAGTACGTGTAAGTGCGTGTAAGTGTGTATAAGTGCGTGTAAGTGTGTGTAAGTACGTGTAAGTGTAAATAAGTGTGTGTTAGTACGTAAAAGTATGTGTAAGTGTGTGTAAGTGCGTGTAAGTACGTCTAAGTGCATGTAAGTACGTGTAAGTGCGTGTAAGTGTGTATAAATGAGTGTATGTGTTGTTTAAGTTCGTATAAGTGGGTGTAAGTGTGTGTAAGTACGTGTAAGTGTGTGTTAGTGCGTATAAGTACGTGTAAGTACGGTTTAAGTGATTGTAGTTTTGTGTAAGTTTGCATAAATGCGTATAAGTGCAGGTAAGTGCATGTAAGTATGTGTAAGTACGTGTAAGTGTTTGTAAGTGCATGTAAGTGCGTGTAAGTGCGTGTAAGTGCATGTAGGTGTGTGTAAAAGCGTGTAAGTGTGCGTAAGTTTGTGTAGGTGCGTGTAAGAACGTGTAAGTGCGTGTAAGTATGTGTAAGTGCGTGTAAGTACGTGTAAGTTCGTATAATTAAGTGTAAGTGTGTGTAAGTGCGTGGAAGTGCGTATAAGTGCTTATAAGTTTGTATAAAATCGTGTAAGTGAATGTCAGTTCGTATAAGTGCGTATGATTGCGTATAAGAGCGTGTAAGTATGTGTGTAAGTGCGTATAAGTGCGTGTAAGTGCGTGTAAGTTCGTGTAAGTATGTATACGTTTAGGTAGGTACGTGTAAGAATCTGTAAGTGTGAGTTCGTTTGTGTAAGTACGTGTAAGTACGTGTAAGTGCGTGTATGTATGTATAAGTGTGTGTAAGTGCGTGTAAGTGCGTGTAAGTGTGTGTAAGTGTGTGTAAGTGTGTGTAAGTGCGTGTAAGTGCGTGTAAGTGTGTGTAAGTGCATGTAAGTGTGTGTAAGTGCGTGTAAGTTCGTGTATGTACATGAAAGTGTGTGTAAGTGCGTGTAAGTATGTGTAAGTGCGTGTAAGTGCGTGTAAGTACGTGTAAGTGCATGTAAGTGCGTGTAAGTATGTGTAAGTGTGTGTAGGTGCGTGTAAGTGCATGTAAGTGCATGTAAGTGTGTGTAAGTGCGTGTAAGTGCGTATAAGTGCGTGTAAGTGCATATAAGTGCGTATAAGTACGTTTAAGTGCGTCTAAGTGCGTGTAAGTGCGTGTGAGTACGTGTAACTGTGTGTAAGTATGTATCAGTGCGTGTAAGTGCGTGTAAGTGCGGTTTAAGTGCGTGTAAGTTCGTGTAAGTTCTTTGTGTAAGTGCGTGTAAGTACGTGTAAGTGCGTGTAAGTGCGTGTAAGTTCGTGTAAGTGTGTGTAAGTGCGTATAAGTGCATGTAAGTGCGTGTAAGTACGTGTAAGTGCGTTCAAGTGCAAGTAAGTATGTATTAGTAAGTGTAAGTGTGTGTAAAAGCGTGAAAGTGTGTGTAAGTGCATGTAAGTACATGTAAGTATTTGTAAGTGCGTGCAAGTGCGTATAAGTACGTGTAAGTGTATGTAAGTATGTGTAAGTGTGTGTAGGTGCGTGTAAGTGCGTGAAGGTGCATGTAAGTGCGTGTAAGTGCGTATAAGTGCGTGTAAGTATGTGTAAGTATGTGTAAGTGTGTGTAAGTGTGTGTAAGTGTGTGTACGTGTGTGTAAGTACGTACAAGTACGTGTAAATTCATGTGAGTGCGTGAAAGTGTGTTTAAGTGTGACTAAGTGCGTGTAAGTGCGTATAAGTATGTGTAAGTGCGTATAAGTGCATGTAAGTGTGTGTAAGTGCACGTAGGTACATGTAAGTACGTTTAAGTACGTGTTAGTGTGTGTAAGTACGTGTAAGTGCGTATAAGAGCGTGTAAGTGCGTGTAAGTACGTATAAGTGTGTGTAAGTACTTGTAAGTATGTGTAAGTGCGTGTAAGTATGTATAACTGCATGTGAGTGCATGTAAGTGCGTGTAAGTACATGTAAGTTCGTGTAAGTACGTGTAAGTTTGTGTAAGTGCGTTAAAGTGCGTGTAAGTGCATATAAGTAGGTGTAAATGTGTGTAAGTGTGTGTGAGTGCAAGTAAGTGCGTGTAAGTACGTGTAAGTTTGTGTAAGTGCGTGTAAGTACGTGTAAGTGCGGTTTAAGTGGGTGTAATTTTGTGTACGTTCATGTAAATGCGTGTAAGTACGTATAAGTGCGTGTAAGTATGTTTAAGTATGTATAAGTGCGTGTAAGTGCATGTAAGTGCGTGTAAGTGCGTGTAAGTGCTTGTAAGCACGTGTAAGTGCGTGTAAGTGTGTGTAAGTGTGTATAATTTTGTGTAAGTGCGTGTAAGTGCATGTAAGTAGGTGTAAGTGCGTGTAAGTGCATGTAAGTGTGTGTAAGTGTGTGTAAGTGCATGTAAGTGTGTGTAAGTACGTGTAAGTGTGTGTAAGTACGTGTAAGTGCATGTAAGTGTGTGTAAGTGTGTATACGTTCGTGTAAGTATGTGTAAGTGTGTCTAAGTGCGTGTAAGTATGTATAAGTGCGTACAAGTGCGTGTAAGTATGTGTAAGTGCGTGTAAGTGCGTGTAAGTGCGTGTAAGTTTTGTCACGAAAATGAGGGCACTGGAATAGGTAGAGGAGTAGGTGGTGAGGAAGTAGCCAGGAAGGAGCGGAAGGCTGACGGAGGGTGACATCACAGTAGCACCAGAAGTATACCGACAGGGGAGAACTGCGCAAGGAGCGAGAGCGACGAAGCGGTGATCATGAGCAATCAAGAGAGACATTGATAGTAAGGAAGCAAGGCTGATAGCCGAAGCGCGTTGATGCCGGGTACTGCGGTTTGGGTTCCTTGGAGGATGGATCCTTCAAGGAGTGTAAAATACAGGTGATGATTAGGCAACAGCTTGGAACTGATGGATAACTGAGCGGAGTCAATGATTAGTGTGATGAAGGCAACGGAGCAAGAAACGGCAATTGAGCGGAGGCAATCAATGAAGGATATTGAAGAGGTAATGATTGAGGAATGAATAACTGAGGCAATTGGGTACATGGATCCTATTGCTATTAGTGCTAGTCTAGGGAGCTAGGTTACAAGTGTCTACACCCATCAGGGTGGATGGTGCGAGACGTGAAGCCGGAGCCGCCATTGTGCTATTGCTGCGGCTGCTGTGTCTGTGCGGTGCGAGGAAGCGATGCGGCTCCACTTTGTCTTATGGTTTTGGGAGTTCTCCCATGTTAGGCGGGGAACGTGCTTCTTCTCTTGATCCTTGGATGTTGCCACGGAGAACAGACCGGGGAGCAGGATTCCTGTCGGCAGATCTTGCTGGCCGATACGTGGTGTCGGGGTTTGTTGGCGTTGGACGTGGTGTGTTTGGACGGCCGGATGATCAGACCAGATGAATCTGATTGGTTATGCCTTCCGAGCCGTTTGGGCAGCAGGACTTGGGAGGTGAACCGGGTTCCATCTGACTTTTCCTTTTCCCGTTGGGTGAACTCTCCAGAGACGATTGAGTTATACCAGGGTGACCTTGGCAGAGCCGTGTGGTTCTTGATGTAGATTCCGACAGCCCCCTTCAAGAGCACACGGCTTGCAAGAAAGAGACCAAGGATTGTCTTCAGTTGCTTTTCAGCAGCCCAGTGATGATGTGGAGTTTGAGTGATAGCAGGTTGCACAGGTTGGAGAATCTGAAAGGGAGGAGCTGTTGAACTGGTGGAGCCCTGTGTCCATGTTGTTAAAGATTGTTCGCGCAGGTGCGAAGGAGGGATTGAGTCAGAGGCAGTTTCAGTGGAAGGGTGATAGCATAGTGACAGCAGTTGGGTGGTGGTGATGGGATCCCGGACGGGCGACGGTTGCGGAGGTGTGATGCTTCGCAGAGATGGGGGAAGGAGAAAGGACTCAAGGGATGTTGTCAGAGAAGTTTGTTCTGGTAGCAGGTATGTCATCAATGCGGAGAGTTGGATTGCAGAGAGGTTGAGGGATGATAGCCAGATGGATTCGGGTTGAGAAACGGGAGAGGTTGTACTTGGAGGTTCCGTAGGTGATGGATAAATTGATGATGACTCCGGTGGGATTTCAGAGATTTCAGCTGCTAGTTTCTCAGGAGCGTTTGGAGGCAGGTGAGAAGTCGTCTGATATCTGCAGGGCAGGTTTACTGAGAGAGGAGGAGCAATGCAGGTGTTTGAGTGAAATGTGTCAACCTGTGATGATGGGGAAGGGCATGTTGTTTGAGAAAAACCAGGTGGAACTGCAGGACCAGGTGCTGGTGATGTCATATCAGTTGGGGAAGTACAGGCTCTTAGTAGAGCGGGTGTTGGTGTGGACTGGAGGTTGTCAGCTGGTAGTGAAGCGGGAGTATTGGAGGATGCAATTTTCTCACAGGAGTCTTTGGGATTGAGGATGGTGGAGGGAGTTGCAGCAGTCATGGTTGAGGTGTTTTTGAGCAGTTGTGCTCGTTTTTGTGGCGGGATGTAGCGATCTGTTGTCTTGGTGACAGAAGGTGATTGTGATGCTGATTTATTCGCGAGGGGAAGCCTGACTTGTGATGGTGGAGGCGTGATGGTAGAGTGAACGTTGGGCTGCTGCGTGGTGATTCCTCCAATGGAGGTGCCGTAGTTGCGAAGCATGAACTCGTTTAGCTCTTTGCAAGAGAAGATTGGAGTGTCGGAAAAGAGAAGAAGACCCATAGTGGCGGTAGGGTCATGAACTTCAGTTGAGGGGTCGTCTTGAGGCGAGTGGAATGGTTCATCAGGATAGAGGTCATCATCGAAGTAGTAGTCCAGGTAATCGTCCTAGAAGGGAGGAAGGACATCTGAAGGAGATGGAGTGTATTCGAAGGTCATGATATTGCTGGCATCGTTTGCAGAGGAAGGTGTGGTTGTTGAGGTGATGGTTTTCCACGAGGAAGAGGGTGTCACAGGTGCAGGAGGGGTTTGGCTGGATGATGCGGATGATCGACTTTTCCTGGTAGTTGCTTGTTTGGGCAGGGGCACCAGAAGTAATCCAACAACCAGAAGAAGTGCCATGATTCCAGAGCAGATGAGTTTGAGAGTGAGGCTGTAGTTGAGGCGAGGGATATAACCGATGAGGGCTGCGAGTGCGAAGAGGAGGCATCCAAGCGCCTCCTCTGTGTCTTGAGAGAATCTCATGATGAAGGATGGCAGAGTTTTAGTGAATGAGGAGGCATGTCATTACTACTGCGAGAGTTTTGATTCTGCTGGTGCTGGGAAGGCGGTGACTGCTGCTGCTTGTTTTGTTGTGCGTAGCACCGCTACTGAGCCGTGCCCACACACGGTTCAAGAGTGGTGGTGACACACTGGCTGGAGCAGGAGGAGGCTTTGTGTGTGGGAAGCAGGTGTTGCTGCTGCGGAGGAGATGATAGTTGTTGAATGACCAGGGTGCGACGGAGTGATGGGCTTCGAGCGACAGGAGGCGATGAGCTTTGGCTGAAGTTGACTGCAGTGTCTTGAGCGCTGCGCCCATACACAGCGTTGAGGATACTGCAGGTCGTTGACGAGGGAAGTGACAGCGGTGCGGCTGGCTTGCGCGGCTCGACGTGGCGGTCTAGGCGTCAGCGAATAAGGCGGAGGTGATGATGGCGCCAGAGTCTTTTGCTGGGCTCTGATACCATGTGAGGAAAATGAGGGCACTGGAATAGGCAGAGGAGCAGGTGGTGAGGAAGTAGCCAGGAAGGAGCGGAAGACTGACGGAGGATGACGTCACAGTAGCACCAGAAGTATACCGATAGGGGAGAACAGCGCGAGGAGCGAGAGCGACGAAGCGCTGATCATGAGCAATCAAGAGAGACACTGATAGTGAGGAAGCGAGGCTGATAGCCAAAGCGCGTTGATGCCGGGTACTGCGGTTTGAGTTCCTTGGAGGATGGATCCTTCAAGGAGTGTGAAATACAGGTGATGATTAGGCAACAGCTTGGAACTGATGGATAACTGAGCGGAGTCAATGATTAGTGTGATGAAGGCAACGGAGCGAGAAACAGCAATTGAGCGGAGGCAATCGATGAAGGATATTGAAGAGGCAATGACTGAGGAATGAATAACTGAGGCAATTGGGTACATGGATCCTATTGCTATTAGTACTAGTCTAGGGAGCTCGGTTACAAGTGTCTACACCCATCAGGGTGGATGGTGTGAGACGTGAAGCCAGAGACGCCATTGTGCTGTTGCTGCGGATCCTGTGTCTGTGCGGTGCGAGGAAGCGATGCGGCTCCACTTCGTCTTATAGTTTTGGGAGTTCTCCCATGTTAGGTGGGGAACGTGCTTCTTCTCTCGATCCTTGGATGTTACCACGGAGAACAGACCAGGGAGCAGGATTCCTGTCGGCAGATCTTGCTGGCCGATACGTGGTGTCGGGATTCCGTTGGCGTTGAACGTGGTGTGTTTGGACGGCCGGATGATTAGACCAGATGAATCTGATTGGTTATGCCTTCCGAGCCGTTTGGGCAGCAGGACTTGGGAGGTGAACCGGGTTCCGTCTGACTTTTCCTTTTCCCGTTGGGTGAACTCTCCAGAGACAATTGAGTTATACCAGGGCGACCTTGGCAGAGCCGTGTGGTTCTTGATGTAGATTCCGACAAGTTTATGTAAGTGCGTGTACGTTTGTGTAAGTGTGTAAAAGTGCCTGTAAGTGCGTGTAAGTGCGTGTAAGTGCGTGTAAATACGTGTAAGTGCATGTCAGTGCGTGTAAGTGCGTGTAAGTGCGTGTAAGTACGTGTAAGTGCGTGTAAGTGTGTGTAAGTGCGTGCAAGTACGTATACGTGTGTGTAAGTACGTGTAAGTGTGTGTAATTACCTGTAAGTTCATGTAAGTTTGTGTAAGTGCGTGTATGTACGTGTAAGTGCGTGTAAGTACGTATACGTGTGTGTAAGTACGTGTAAGTGTGTGTAATTACCTGTAAGTTCATGTAAGTTTGTGTAAGTGCGTGTATGTACGTGTAAGTGCGTCTAAGTACGTGTAAGTTTGTGTAAATGAGTTTAAGTGCTTTTGAAGTTCATGTAACGCGTGTAAGTGCATTTAAGTGTGTGTAAGTGCATGTAAGTGCATGTAAGTGCATGTAAGTGCGTATAAGTGTTTGTAAGTATGGTTTAAGTGGGTGTAATTTTGTATAAGTTTGTGTAAATGCGTGTAAGTGTGTGTAAGTACGTGTAAGTACATGTAAGTACGTGTAAGTGTGTGTAAGTACGTGTAAGTGCGTGTATGTGCATGTAAGTACATGTAAGTGCGTTTAAGTGCGTGTAAGTGCGTGTACGTATATATAAGTGCGTGTTAGTACGTGCAATTGTGTATAAGTGCGTATAAGTGCGTGTAAGTGTGTGTAAGTGCATGTAAGTACGTGTAAGTTGATGTAAGTGCGTGTAGGTGTGTGTAAGTGCGAGTAAATGCGTATAAGTGCGTGTAAGTACATGTAAGTGCGTGTAAGCGTGTGCAAGTACGTATAAGTGTGTGTAAGTACGTGAAAGTGCGTGTAAGTGCGTCTAAGTGCGTGTACGTACGTGGAAGTGCATGTAAGTGTGTGTAAGTACTTGTAAGTGCGTGTACGTGCGTATAAGTGTGTATAAGTACGTTTTAACTGCGTGCAAGTTTGTGTAAGTTTGTGTAAGTGCGTGTAAGTGCGTGTAAGTACGTGTAAGTATGTGTAAGTGCGTGTAAGTGCGTATAGGTGCGTGTAAGTGCGTATAGGTGCGTGTAATTGCGTGTAAGTGCGTGTAAGTACGTGTAAGTGTGTGCAAGTGCGTATAAGTGCATGTAAGTGCGTGTAAGTGTGTGTAAGTACATGCAAGTGCGTGTAAGTGCGTGTAAGTGCATGTAAGTGCGTGTAAGTGCGTGTAAGTATGTGTAAGTGCGTGTAAGTTTATGTAAGTTCGTGTAAGTACGTGTAAGTACATGTAAGTGTGTATAAGTGTGTGTAAGTGCCTGTAAGTCTGTATAAGTGCGTGTAAGTGCATGTAGGTGCGTGTAAGTACGTTCAAGTGTGTATAAGTACGTAAAAGCGCATATAAATGCGTGTAAGTGTGTGTAAGTATGTGTAAGTATGTGTAAGTATGTGTAAGTGTGTGTAAGTACTTGTAAGTATGTGTAAGTACGTGTAAGTACGTGTACGTGCATGTAAGTGCATGTAAGTACATGTAAGTTCATATAAGTGCGTGTAAGTACGTGTAAGTACGTGTACGTGCATGTAAGTGCATGTAAGTACATGTAAGTTCATATAAGTGCGTGTAAGTTTGTGTAAGTGCGTTTAAGTGCGTGTAAGTGCGTGTAAGTGCGTGTAGGTGTGTGTAAGTGCATGTAAGTACAAGTGAGTGCATGTACATACGTGTAAGTGCGTGTAAGTACGTGTTAGTACGTGTAAGTACGGTTTAAGTGGGTATAATTTTGTTTAAGTTTGTGTAAATGCGTGTAAGTACGTGTAAGTGTGTGTAAGTATGTGTGAGTACGATCAATAGAAGTAAAAGTCACTTGGATACATTTGTGGTCATGATCAGTGGCACATGCCAACTTTGTCAAGGCATTGCACTCAATAGCCACACCGAGCCACCAGTATTCTATCGTGTTTATAGCAGCAAGGTCATGCCCAGTCTATCTGAACTCTGATTGGGTACTCTGACTGTGGCTGACTGTTAATGATGTTTTGTTCATCCACCGGAGTATGGGGGGAGGAAGGAGCTGGGCCCGGGTTCAAGAGGAAGAAGGGGAGGTCGACGAATCATCCGACGGCCGCTCAATCGAGGACAGAAATTGCGAGAAGGGCAGTTCAATTCCGGGAAGCAATGGGGCGCGAAGGAAGATATTTCCGTGGACGCCGTGACCCGACCAGACCTGCCGAGAGGAAGGGAAGGCGGCCCGAGGCTGGCTTGATGGTAGCGGAACCGCGTCCGAACCTCAAAAGGAGGAGCGGTACTCGAGGCGCCTTATCCAAAGGCGTTTTGATGTGCGAGCCGCGAAAGGGGCTAGCCAGCGGGATGGGATATTGGGAAGCGGTGCGAGGAGAAGATAAGAAGAGGAGGACGAGAAGAGGACTGACTGCTGACGAGAACCCACTGCTAATGCAATACCGTTGATCCTGAGCTGCAAAGACGCTGAAGCTGATGGTGGAACACTGACATTGGATGCTTCTGCTCCCAAATCGCGAGATGGCGTTCACCATTGGCGAGCGACGTTGCTGACCCCTCGCGTGACCCGGGTGTGGGAGGCTGGCCCTGCAGCCGTCGGCCGGACTGAGAGATTGCTGTCCCTCATTCAAACCAGACCGTCGAGCGGGACCCGCGTCCCGTCTCGCGACAAGTTAGAGTAGGGAAGCTATACCGGATCAGGAGTGTAGGAGAAGTGTGTGTGTATGAGAGGGTGTGCTGCCATCCCCGGATGGGAAGGCCGCTTCGTGAGGAGTACATCACGGAGCCATCATCGCCTGGACCTGAGTTCCCACGGGAGCACCAGCCACCCAGCTCCAGGCGCGGTCCCCGAGACTCTCCAGTGTCCTTCTACGCCATCTGCAACTGCTGCAATGTGTCCCGTCGGCTTGGCACACGCACGGTTCTAGGAGTGATACAATGGTCCCATCATCCCGCCGATGGAGTCGTGGAGCAGTTCTGGCAACCGTAGTAGCAGAGACTTCCCCGTGATGATGAGCCCCACAGCGTGGAGAGCTAGCAAGAGGTCGCGCGTGACGTCGGGCGGCGTGCTGCAGAGGCGGCTGAAGAGCGGGCCGAGGTGTACCAAGCATACCAGCGCTACCAACAGGAGCTCGCCCGCCTGCAAGAGGAGGACTCGGCACGTGCCCGTTCCCGTGCAGGTCGACGTACTGACGGACCACTGGAGTTACATCGGGCCGTTCCATGGGTGAACAACGAAGGCGGTGTGCACCGCACGGTGCTTGTGCAAAGACCAGCACCGGTCGATGATCCGGTGACTGAGGAAGCTTACGGTTTGCTTGTTCTGCTTGATGACGCCTAGGGTACTGATTGTGTGGTTAGCAGAGAAATGCTGATTGATTATACTCCCACTTTTGTTTGAAGGTAATTACTTTGATTGTTCAAAGTCATCTCGTTTGGGTCGTTAGGAGGAATTCTCTCAGTGAGTGTCATGTTGTCCGATGCATGATTGACCGTTGGTGATTAATTTAAGTGAGTGAATCTAACAGTTAGAATAACCACACTGATTGTCTTGAGATTAGTCAAAATCCCGGCCAGAGAAGTACGCGTCATTAGGAGAAGGAGTGTGTGTGTGATATATTCCCAGCACTAATTTGGTGGATGATCCGTCGAGTGATTAAGAAAATTTACCCGGTCAATGAAACGTGCTTTGATCAAACTGGAGCAAAAAGTGTGATACAGGACAGGGCAGAGTTGGAAGAGGAAACTAAGCAAAGCCGCAGGGATAGCGCAGACGAACGACACCCAAGGAGCTGATCCTCGTATGCTGTCAGACCCGATTCCGGCGGAAGGCGACAAAGGGCATAACAGTGTCAATGGTACGGTGAGTGTGGACTCACTTATTTTCTGTAACGAGTGTGATATTCACCTGCAGATCAGTCTATAATTCAAAGCGCGGTCTCTAAGGAGGGAGCTGTCGAATCTTCCACCGGACGGAGGACACCGCAGGCGACCCATGACCGCAACCCCAACGATTTCCCTGATAACGGTGGTGTCTCCATGCCAACCTACGAGGCGTGAGGATAGAGCGACCGTGCCGGTAAATCATTTGGCTGTACCATTGGCAACGCAAAGATGAGCCCCAATGCACTCTACATCCTTGAAAAAGAAAGGATGAGGCAAACCGCCGCCGCGCATCATTACGAGAGAAGCCCAGAAGATCCTCCGGGGCTCGACCCTAGATTTGAGTGGGATCCGGTGGATGATCAGTCCCCGCAGTTGTACAACAAAGGAGACGAGATGGACCCCGACCAAGAAGAAGCATTTCACCTGCGACGGCTTGAGGAACTCCGTGAATGGAAGGCTATCCGACAGGCATGGTTGGCCAATCCCTCCCAGGAGGACACAGACGAAGACGACATGCGCCACCCAGACGGGCGGCGGGACTCCATGCAGGTGGAAGACTATGTATCAGACAAAGAGCATGAGCTTGAGGCGGATGAAGGGCCCGTCTTGCTCCATAAAGTCACGACGCCAGATGGAAGGACCGTTCACAAGGCACAGGACATGATGCCAACGCAGGACGCACCGCGGCGCCTTGAGTTCTCTACCCCAAGGGCGTCCTCACCTGCACCTTCTGTCACCCATGACGGGGATTGTGCAGACCTGGATGATGCCCAGGAGGACCAAGCAGAGGAAGAAGAAGTATTGTTGGATCACCCTTCGGTGCAGGCTTTACACACCCTGCATCAACACGTCACCTTCTGTCCTCAGGCATTCCCCTCTCGTCCAACCGTTCACCCTCGTCGACCGGCCTCGGACAGCGGTGTGTCTCCACCACGAACAAAGACGAACTTGGAGGCGGTGGGAGAATGGCCAAGGGAAACCCGACGGGAAGGCCCATCCATCGTGAATTCACGTCGCCCAGTTGCTGGACAACAACCTCAACACCAGCAGCAAACGAGCAAGGCATCCTCCATTTTGGGAGCGTCGCACCGCCGAGAAGTCCCGGCTCAAGGAGGAATCAATGCTTCATCCACGGCTGGACCCACCAGACAAGTACGAGCCTTGGGGGACACACACATCCCAACAGGGGCTCCGTCAACCAAACATACAATACCACCTGTCCAGTCAAAGATGCAGTCATCTCATTATCAAGCAAGCAAGACATCGGCCAGACCTGTGGCAGGAAGACTCTAGCAAAGACCCCGAGTGACGGGTGGTTCAACCGGAACTGGACAAGGATCAGTGGCTCATGGAGGCAAGATTTTATTGTACTAGTACAAGCGAGTTCAGCAAGATAGCACATGGGAAGTTCCGGAGTGGGAGGAACCGATGCAGGACGTGCTCGACCAAGAGGAGCAGTAGTCGCTTCATCGGCTAGTACTAGGGCAGTTGGCCTGGCGTTAGCACATCGATCCCACCTGGGGGCCCCGTCACGGGCGCAGGTGCTAATGGTGCCTCCGCAGGAACTGCCTTCGAACCCAGCGGCGAAGGCTTCTTACACTCTCCCAAAGCTCAACGTCTTCAAGGGTGAACCAAAGGAGGACGCGGCCATGTGGCTGTTCAAGTTGGGTACTTGTCTTGATTATGGGTTGTTATCTCCTGACTACATTGTCCCAGTGCTGCACCTAGCGCTACAAGGGAAAGCTTTGGAGTGGGTCACTACACAGCATAAGGAACGTCCTTTTGCTGACTTTGATGATTTGGCGAATAGGATGACCAAGCGTTTTGACCTCATGAGCCTGGAAGAAGCAGAGCTCCAGATTCGTACCATCCGCATGAAGGCTGGAGAAAACATCAAGTTACACAACGACAAGTTTACCAAGATCTCGGTGCGATGTGTCGACATACCCTTGCGCATGATTAAGGAGTATTACCGGGATTCTCTTGTCCCAGCAATCGCTAAAACATTGGATTTACGACAGTTCAGCACACTAAAGGAGGAAGTTGAACATTAGCAAAGCGAAATCAAATGACGAGCGGCTCGAGAACAGCCCGTTCCAAAGGAACATGTGGCCCTACTATTCGCATGCCTGCAGGAGCTTCAACACCCAACCCGATGAATCCCCATAGCTACACACCTGAGAGTTGCTATGGATGGAGAGAATTCACCCATCGGCACCGAGAATGTCCCAATTCCACCCTAATGCCAGGCGTGCCACCTAGAGGAGGACAATACCAAGGACGCGGACCGGTTGGACCAGGACCTGCCGTTGCACGGCAAGCTGTTGGTCCCAACATCACTGCCCGTCCCTCTGGTCCGGTGGGCAATGAGCCGGCACAATGGAAGGCGTATGCGCAGCAAAGGGAGATGGGAGAGACACCAGCTGCTGCTCAGCCATCTACCTCAGACACGCCGGCACGGAATGTGAAGCTCAGTCTTTCCCGCTCCGAAGAACAGACCTTGGAGACTCCCCCGACGGCTGCAAAACGGGAACTGGTCACGGTGGCTCAAGTACAAGGTGTGGAAGGATGGTCGATTGCGCAAATGTATGAGCGCATGCGCATATATAAAGAGCAACAGGAACGGGCTGAAGCAGACCTGCAAACATGTGTCGAAGCGCGCTCGACTCGGTTACCAAGTCAGATTTTGGCGATGCCCCCGAAGCCCCCACCCAAACCGCGCACGCGCACTTCAAGGGGTCCCACGCCTGCACATCGCCAGAGGGTGACCTTTGCGCCTTCAGCATGCAACGAGCCCACGGCTAGTGCCCTGACCCCATTCCACCGCCCCTTTCAGGAGATATCCCTCGGTGAGTATCTACAACAACATTTCACTTGTCTCCTGGACTTCGCAGCGGTTCTGCAGGAATACGCCGAAAAGCTTCGACAAGCCGGCATTCGCCTTAGCTGCACTCAGGACCCACATGACCGACTCAGCCGGGTAGCCATTAGAGCTGAACCTGACACATGGGGGTGGCGACCCATGCCCCTTGCACCACCACGAACACAAGCTCCCCACCATGAAGTGGCTAGCTGTTATGTGTGGATATGTGGCAAGACGTTCCTAGCAATCTTCGCCCTTTGCGCCATCCATACCAAGGTGACACTTCAAGTCCTGCAAGTAGTCGACTGGCAGCACAAGATTCAACCAACAACCAACGTGTTCGTGAATGCATCCGGCGACATGGACGCAGGACACAGTGTCGTGCGTGGATGACCTTCCCCGGCAGGTGGGCCTCATGCACAAAGTTGTGCGGGTGCAGGTCACGGTGGCCGCACCTACGATGTCTTGCTAGGAACACATTATCGCATCCCCCGACAAGCGGGCCTCTTCTTGTCGAAATCTTGATCAAGACTCACACGGCTCAACCAGGTTCTCCCCTATCTTCCTTGAGCCCTCCAACTCTCCCTGGGATATCCACTCAGCAGAAAACGGAAAAGGCCGTCCAGACCCAGTTCACCTACCGCGTTCTGCCGCCTGAACAACTCAAATGGTATGCCCAATCAGACTGTTCCGGTTTGACCAGCCAGCTGTCCACACACACCACGTCCAATGCCAACGGACCTCTAACATCACGTATGGACCAGCAAGATCTGCCAACGGCAGCCCTGCTCCCTGGTCCGTTCTCCGTGGCAACATCCAAGGCTCGGCAAATGAAGCACGTCCTCACCTCAACCTGGGAAGGTTCCTAAGAACACAAGATCATGCGGAGTCGCACCGCGCCCACGCACCGCAAAGACACAGAAGCAGCAGCATCAGCACACTGTCGGTTGCGGCTGCACATCTCGCACCGCCCGCCCTAATGGGTGTAGGCTACTGTACTTTGTACTCTAGACTTAGACCTGTCTAGTAATAATAGCAGTAGAACTCATGTACTCAATTGCCTCAGTCAATTCCACCTCAATTTCCTTCATCATCATTCCCTCCGTTTAATTGCCGTTCCTCTCCTCATCGCTCTCATCACTTTGATCGTCGCATTCGCTCAATCATCTATCTGTTCAGCAAAGTGCATCGGGTCCAAAGTTGCCGTCTGATCTTCGCTCGCCTTTTTCACATCTCGGAGTGTTCATCCACTGTAGAGCTCGAACCGCGGTGGATTTCAGTCCGCGGTTTGGTTCCCAACCTCTCTTGACTACTAAGGGCGTTGCTCTTGATAACTCATCCTTAGCGCTTCGTTGCTTACGCTCCTCGCACTGTCTTCTCCTGTTTGAGTACTTCTGTTCTGCTGTGACGTCATCTTTTGTCAGCCTTCCGCATCTTCGTGGTAGCTTCTGCGCCACTTGCTCCTTTACATGCTTTGCTGCTCTCATTTTCCTGACATGGTATCAGAGCCCAGAGAAACATCCGGACATCGTCATCGTTGTCTCCTCCTTTGCTGACGCCTGAACCGCTGAGCCAAGCCGCGCCATCACTGATTGAATTACGCCATCACTTCAAACCAGCTACACTACTGTCGCCTTGTTCTTCTCCTTCCTGCAAAAGGCTAAGGAAACTATGTATGGGCACAGTCTCCAAAAGCTTTGCAACTTACACTCTCCAGCATAACAACAGCTGTCGGTTTCTCAGCAATAGTAGCATCTCCCTCCGCAGCAGTGATGACATCCGTGTCATTCTGAACTCCTGCCATCCTTCATCATGAGATTCTCTCAAGATAAAGAGGAGGCTCTTGGATGTGTTCTCTTCGGACTCGCAGCCTTCGTCGGCTACATCCCTCGTCTCAACTATAGCCTCACCCTCGATCTCATCTGCTCTGGCATCATTGGCATTCTCCTTGTTGTCGGATTTCTTCTGGTGCCACTGCCCAAACAAGCAACTGCTCAGAAATGTCGATCATTTACGTCATGCAGTCAAGCACCTCCTATACCTGTGACATCACCTTCCTCCCTGGAAACCACCGCCTCAGCAGCAGCGGCACCTTCCCCTGCAGCTTATGCCACTGACATCATGTTGACTTTCGAATGTACTCCACATCCTTCAGAAGTCATTCCTCCCTTCCAGGATGATTACCTGGACTACTACTACGACGACTACCTCTATCCTGATGAGCCATTCTTCTCGCCTCAAGTCGCCCCCTCAACTGAGGACTGCGACCCTACCGCCGCTATGGGTCTTCTCCTCTTTTCCGACACTCCAATCTTCTCCCGCGAGGAACTAAACGAGTTCATGCTCCACAACTACGGGATCGCCATTGGCGGCACCACCTTGCAGCAGACAAACACTTCCTCTGCCACCATGCCTCTGATACCACAACCCAAGCTTTTCTCTGCCAATGAACCCGCATCACGCTCGCCTCCTGTCACCAAGACAATAGATCGCTATATCCCGTCTCAAAAACGATCACAACTGTCCAGTAACATCTCAACCTTGTCATTACTAACTCCCTCCAACTCCAAGGTTTCCTGTGAGAGTACAGTACTCTCCAATACACTTGTTTCACTACCTGCTGACAAACTCCGCCCAACACCAACATCCACCCTACCAAGTCCTCTCACTTTCACAGCAGATATAACAGCATTACCGCCTGCCTCTGCTGTTCCTCCTGGTTTTTCTCAGCCAGCATCCCCTTCTCCAACATCACATGTTGACACATTATACTCAATCACTTCCATTGCTTCTCCCCTCTCAGCACACTTGTCCCGTAGCTGTTAGGCAACTTCTCATCTGGCTTTGAAGCCATCTAAAGCTCCTGAAGATCTAGTAGCATAAATCCTTGTAACCCCACTAGGGCCACCATCAGGCCATCTGCCTTCTGTAGGACTCCCAAGTGCAACCTCTCCCGTGCCTCAGCTCACTTCCGTCTAGCCATCCACTATTCAACGCTTCGCATTGACGGCATGCCTACTACCAGTACCAACTTCTCCGCCAAACTCACTTGAATCCTTTCTCCTCCCCCCAGCTCTCTGAAGCATCACGCCTTCACCACACACTTCACTCCTCTGGAACTCGATCACCACTACCCAGCTGCTGTCACTAGCATTTCATCCTTCCCCTGATTTCAGCGCTAATTCAACTATCTCTTCACACCTGCAGCCACCGACAGGATGGATGCACAGCCTCACCTCTCCAGCTACTCCTCTGGCTCTCCTCCACCTTCTCTGGATCATGCAAAAGGACTCTAACCTCCTCTCCTCTGGAGTTCTACCGAGAAGTAACCCTTCCGTCTGGGCAAATGAAAAGCAACTGGCCTCCCTCCTTGGCTTCTTTCTTGCAAGCCATGTGATCCTGAAGGGGGCTGTCAGAATCTTGATCAAGACTCACACGGCTCAACCGGGTTCTCCCCTATCTTCCTTGAGCCCTCCAACTCTCCCTGGTATATCCACTCAGCGGAAAACGGAAAAGGCTGTCTAGACCAGGTTCACCTACCGCGTTCTGCCGCCTGAACGGCTCAGATGGTATGCCCAATCAGACTGTTCCGGTCTGACTAACCAGCCGTCCAAACACACCACGTCCAACGCCAACAGACCTCCAACATCACGTATGGACCAGCAAGATCTGCCGACGGCAGCCCTGCTCCCTGGTCCGTTCTCCGTGGCAACATCCAAGGCTCGGCAGAAGAAGCACGTCCTTAACTCAACCTGGGAAGGTTCCCAAGATCACAAGTTCATGCGTAGTCGCACCATGCCCACGCACCGCGAAGACACAGAAGCAGCAGCAGCAGCACACTGTCGGTTGCGGCTGCACATCTCGCACCGCCCGCCCTAATGGATGTAGGCGACTGTACTCTGTACTCTAGACTTAGACCTATCTAGTACTAATAGCAGTAGAACTCATGTACTCAATTGCCTTAGTCAATTCCTCCTCAATTACCTTCATCATCATTGCCTCCATTCAATTGCCGTTCCTTGCCTCATCGCTCTCATCACTTTGATCATCGCCTTCACTCAATCATCTATCAGTTCAGCAAAGTGCATCGGGTCCAAAGTTGCCGTCTGATCCTCGCTCGCCTTTCTCACATCTCAGAGTGTTCATCCACAATGGAGCCCAAACCGCGGTGACCTTCAGTCCGCGCTTCGGTTCACAACCTCTCTTGATAACTCATCCTTAGCGCTTCATCGCTTCCGCTCCTCGCGATGTCTTCTCCTGTTCGAGTACTTCTGTTCTACTGTGACGTCATCTTTCGTCAGCCTTCCGCATCTTCGTGGTAGCTTCTGTGCCACTCGCTCCTCTGCATGCTTTGCTGCTCTCATTTTCTTGATAACTCTATGCGGACGGATTCATGCAGTTGACGTCATCAGGGTGTACTACCTGTACAGCTCTGATTGTGGGCCCAAGGACGTCAATGCCTACGAAGTTCGGTCACCCCTTCTCCCTGGAAGAAACCCGTGCTGAAGACCATGCAGCCAGGAATTCTATCCTGGCATTCTCCAAGCATGATGCTCCTTCCCTGATTGCGCCACAAGTCGAGGAAGAAGAGATGATGGATTGCACACCCACACCCCAGCAGCCATGCCTTGTACGAGCACAAGCTACTCAAACGGATGATCGACCGCAGCTCCCCATTGGACCGATACCCAAACCGTCAGCAGAATCCCCCACATGGCTGTTCCTTCCCACGACAAAACGCCACCCTGCTGACCTCAGTCGGGTCCCGATCACCTCACCTCATCAAGGGCCTCTTCAGGTGTCGATCCGCCCACTCGTACCGGTAACTGCGCAGCCAACAATACCAAACAATCTTGTCAAGGAGGCGAAGTGTAAAGGGAAAATGCTGGTGCGTGACAACGACACTGCCATCTATGAAGATGTCAGTTCAAAAGACTCAGACGAAGAACCCATGAGTGATGTTGGCTTGCTAGGCCTCGATGATGAGCCACCTCCACGTCAACCAAAGACCCTCACTATCTCCCCATGTGGCTCCCGCAATTTCAGCTTGCAGGTATATGATTATTGGCATCTTGACCCTGATCTCGAAGCCGGTCTGATGGGGGATGAAGAACTGCCACCACCCACAGTCCCACAATCCCAACGATGGGACCACATGCTCCATGAGCGCCTGACAGAGGAGCAGAGGCAGGAATCAATGAGCTTCTCATCTACCCTGAAGAAGTATTTGCAGGCAAGTCAACGGAGATGGGAGCACTCAACACGGTCCATGTCATTAACACAGGAGACGCATCTGCACATAAGCAGAAGGCTCGACGCCTGCTCTACGACCAGAAGGACAGCATCGATGAGGGCCTGTGTGAGCTCAAGGAACAGGGCGTGATTGTCAAAGTGAAAAGCCCATGGCGCTCCAATCTAGTGGTTGTGGGGAAACCAGACGGCACAAAACGGTTCTATGTTAACTTCCGTGACCTCAACAAGGTCACCATTGAAGATGCTTATCCCATGCCACTCATCGTCGACATCCAAGAACGACAGCGGAGAAAGAGTTGGTTTGCCAAGCGTGACGTCAAATCTGCCTTTCACACTTTTCCTATGGATCGAAACTCTATGCTAAAGACGGCTTTCATCAACCCGGATGGGCTATATGCCTTCACCCATATGCCCTTCGGATTGCACAATGCCAGTGCTAAGTTCAACGCGTAATGGACCAAGTGCTATGCAATGTTCCCAACGGATGTTGTTACGTGGATGACTTCATGGTCGCTGCGTTTAGCTTCCAAGAGTTGATGGCTTCTCTTGATGCCGTGTTTTCGGTCCTACGTTCCGCAAACCTTCGTTTGAAAGCCGCCAAGTGTATCATCGGGGCAGTTAGCATGGAGTTCCTGGGATTTATCATCAGTGCACAAGGAATATCTACAGACCTAGCCAAGATTGCAGCCGTCCGTGAGTGGAAGCACCAAATTACATCATCCCAGGTCAAGATCTTCCCGGGGTTCATCAGCTTCTACCGCAAGTTCGTCCGTGATCATGCTACGATTGTTCGTCCTTTGCAGTGCCTCACTCACCAAGATGAACCCTTAGAGTGGACGGAGGCCTGCCAGCTCGCATGGATCGAGATTAAGCATCACCTTATCACCGCGCCGATGCTGGAACTCCCAAACTTCAATCTGCCGTTATTCATCACAACAGATTTCTCACAGGAAGGTATTGGGGCTATCCTGTTTCAACGCAGAGACAACGGCATGATGAGGGTGGTCTGCTACGGCNCGCAAGTTCGTCCGTGATCATGCTACGATTGTTCGTCCTTTGCAGTGCCTCACTCACCAAGATGAACCCTTAGAGTGGACGGAGGCCTGCCAGCTCGCATGGATCGAGATTAAGCATCACCTTATCACCGCGCCGATGCTGGAACTCCCAAACTTCAATCTGCCGTTATTCATCACAACAGATTTCTCACAGGAAGGTATTGGGGCTATCCTGTTTCAACGCAGAGATAACGACATGATGAGGGTGGTCTGCTACGGCAGCCGCGCGCTCAACGACGCAGAAGCTAAGTATCCGTTTGTGAAAGGAGAATGTCTGGCGGTCTTATGGGCTATCCAGTTCTACAAAGATTACGTCAAGAATGGAAAACCCTTCACCATCCTCATAGATCATCAGGCCCTCTAATGGCTGCTTACGACACAAAACCACAAGGGAATTCTTGGCAATGGGCCCTACTTCTACAAGGACACAACCTCACGATCAAATATCAACCAGCATTTGCGCACCGCAATGAAGATGCTCTTAGCCGATTACTACGCGAAGGGTGGAAGGACCGCAGCTCCCACAAAACACCATCATATGGAGGTGGACCACCTCCACACGAGCCTCCTCCTGGTGGAAATGTTCTTTTTCAAGGCCAGGCGCACGACCTCACCGCTGAGGAGTACCGCTGGGTATACCCTCTTGACTTCCCTCAATACGACGTGAACGTAGGCCACATCAATGTGCGATGAAGAACCGACCTCTTCAAGAATGTGCCAGGATGGACGCACAAGGAATACAGGGATTGGCTTCACCGTATGCAACACGATCCTNTGGAAGTCCTTACTCATCTGCCGGGGAAAATTATACAACTTCAGACTTTCTTTGGGGAGATTAACGCTGCGCTGGCACCGTCCGGGTGGAGAGTGAACTGTAGGCTCGAATTGCCGGGTCACCGCATGATGAGGGATCATGTCGATGAAACTCGGCGGGCCGTTCACGACATTCTCCATGCGGGGGCCCTTGCATGGCGACCCATGACCCTGTGCCGCCAACCGTTGCCGGAGTACATATGTACAGTCATCTCATGCACTGTCTGGATCGCCGGGGTGAAATTCGTCGCTATTGTGGATACGGGGGCGACGCATACCACGGTCGCCATGCCCGTCATTCGGCGGCATAATTGGTCAAACCTCATCCGAGCCGTCGACCTCTGTTTTGGCAACGCGGGAGGGGAGATCACCCAATCCGAGGGCCAGATTGATTTTTTTCCCCATCAGGTCAAAAATAATTATCGGAGCTTGCCGGTCCAAGTGTGTGAAACGTCCACGTACGATGTCCTCCTCGTGAACGACTGGTTGACGGCATGCGACGTGATAATTTTGCTCGGGGGAAAATGCATGACATTGCACGACGATGACGGGGCGCCATCATACATCCTGCTTCAATTTGAAGAAATGGAAGTTCCACATCAGCAAAATGCTCGATTGCTGACGGGGCAGGCCTCCCCCACCACCCGCTCAGCGCATGCGGGCGATCGATCCACCGGAGCACGCTTCATGAGAATCGTCGTTGATGCACCGGCATCGTCCACGGACAGCAGCGACTCTCCGGAGGATCATGCACCATATCCAACGGAGGTGCATGCCCGCATCACACGACGCAGACAAACGACAACAGGAGCTTCAGAAGATATCGTCTTCTTAGGAGAACGCATCTCCATGCGATCACGGGGGATTCAAGGTGAGCGTCCAACACATCAACGTGACCTGGAACCTGGCATGCCCCTCGCCCTCCGACAACCACGGCGGCACGCCCATCCCGCCCGGCCGCCCCAGATCGCTCGGGTGCCCTCTCGCGGATCGGGACGGTGGCCCTCAAATTCTCGTTCACAAAGTTCACACCGTTTACGCAACCGCCAGTCAACGACAGAGACAACCACAGTTCTGGACACTCTGGAACACACTTACCACGCAACCACTACTGGAGAACAGTGACAGACCGACACCACCAGCCCCACGCCAGAGATGGCCCACACCGACTGGGCCCAGTACGAGTACGTACTCGCTGAACGCACGGTGAACACGGCTGTTGCTTTTGAGTTCGAGGCCCGCGCGCTCGTAGCGTTTCTCACTATGGCAGAAGCAGAAGACCTTCTCCACACCTTGTGTATGGATGACCCCTGCCCGGTACCCCCACCCTCACCGGAAGTACCTGACTCTCATAGCAACGAGGCACTGTGGCAAGCATTCGCGCTTCACATCACCCAAAATTGAGCATGGACAGTGAGAGTGGAGAGACTCTGGGAGCAGCACAGGACGTGGATGAGGACGTATGCGGACCATGTACGCAACTCTGCTGCCAACCTGGCTCAAGTGAGGAACGCCCTCGCTGCGTGCGAGTCCGCCCGCGCTGACAGACAACAGCAAGTTCAGGTCCAAGAAACTCGAGCAACGGCAATCCAAGCGAGACTCCAAGAGGTGCGACACCTGCAAGATGAATGGAACGAGGCTGCGGACAGAGGTGACAAGCCACCCGCAGCGGAAGGGCAGCGTCTTATTGACCAAAGAGCAGAGTTGGGCCGAACCCTCCGGATAACACGTGCAGAGATGGCTTGTTTGATTCCAGGACTGCAGCAGCTCGAGGTGCAGTTGCCAGATATGCAGCAGCTACAAACCGAGTGTGAGGAGGAGTGGGCAGCCGATCGTGCGCGACTGCAGGATATGTCGCAGCAACGGGCGAGGGTCCTGGCCCTCCGTGAGGATGTCTCCCAGCAATATTGTACCATCTGCACGCTCATTGATCAGGCCAAACAACTCATTGATGAGCGCACGCAGTACCTACAACAGCAATTGATCCGTAATGTGGCCCGCGTGTTCATCACCAGTGCCGTGCACAGGCTGGAGGACGAGTGGGACAAGTACCTCGAAGAATTGCGGCACCTCTATCCGCTGGACTGTTCCACTGCTGCCGGACCGGCAGCCTTCTGCTGTTTCCTACACTAGACCATGACCCCCACCCACCCAGAACGAACCCAGCCCAACGTCCTTCCATTCTTGGCATGGAGTTTTCATCTGCACCATCACCACTTCCTCCGCTTTCTTCACCCCCTCGACCTCTCTCTTCACTGCGGAGCGCGAGCTTTCCGCTGCTTTCTAGACTGGACGGTGTAGTATTGCCAGCAAGGTCCTCTTCCTACAAACCTGCATCCTTTTGCTCACCGTGGGATCATGCTGCGGACTTCATACTGCCATGAGGAGGTAGTTCGACAGGATCATGCGAGCCTCACAGTTATCTTCCCGGTACAAACAGTCGACCCTCCTGACGCGATGGCACTGAGGGTGCTCATGCGCTGGCTTTACCGTCAGCGGCACGGCCCTTCCTCCTCGGCATCTGATTCAAGCACCAGTGGTGAAGAATTGCTCCATGACTGTGAGGAGCATTCCTCAGCTGACCATCTACCATCGACTGCCGTCCCGCCCTCGGTGTCCACCCTTCCTCCCTTGACATCCACTCAGGTGGGGAGCATCACGGGTCAGCCGCACCCTCGACCCGCGCTGCCCGTGGCTGCTGTGACCACATCTCCAATGACTGCGTCGCCTCCGGTGGATCAGCTACCGACTTCTCTTGCTTCCCCTCCACCCTCCTCTCCTCATCTCCAAAGCGGGACTTAAACAGTGCTTCCAGTCTTCGTTCCTCTCCCCCGCCCGCTCTCTCCTCCCTCTTCCCCTAATGCTCCAGTCCCATCGGCATCCCCGGCGGCAGTGCTGCCGGTGGATCATCCACCGTCCCGAGGCGGACCGAGAGTTGCACCGGCCTCCCCTCCCCTCCCGGATTCGCCTGCCGCGCCGGGGGCAACACCAGCTTCGATGGATAATCCACCTTCCATCCCTGAGTTTGCGCATGCAGGAGTCCTCCCTACCGGGGCCAGCGGGCCATTGGTTGATGCGGCACCTGTCATGCCTCCAACACCGCGTGGCGCGCTTCCTCCCGCAGCCGGCGTCCGGTCACCACGACCTCCACAGGCACGGCAGACCCCACCATCACACGCAGCTCGTCCAGGCGCACACGGACTGACGCCGGACATCGCTATGAATCATAACACGAGTCAGCCACGGTCAGAGTGTCCAATCACAGTGCAGATATACTGGG
>SZWC01000260.1:0-19644 GCA_023375785.1 Penium margaritaceum | reverse complement strand
TGACCTTGCATGTATGGACAAGTTAAAAAACCAGTGGCTTGGCACGGCTATTGTGCGCAATGCCTTGACAAATTTGGCATGTGCCACTGACCATGACCACAAAGTTTACCAAGTACCTTAAACAGCTATGAATCATAACACGACTCAGCCACGGTCAGAGTGTCCAATCACAGTACAGATATATTGCGCATGACCTTGCAGGTATGAAAAAGTTAGAATACTGGTGGCTCGGTGTGGCTATTGTGCGCAATGCCTTGACAAAGTTGGCATGTGCCACTGACCATGACCACAAATGTATCCAAGTGAATTTTACCTCTACTGATCATAATACGAGTCAGCCACGGTCAGAGTGTCCAATCACAGTGCACATGACTAGGCATGATTTTGCAGGTACAAACAAGGTAGAATACTGGTGGCTTGGTGGCTATTGTGCGCAATGCCTTGACAAAGTTGGTATGTGCCACTGACCATGACCACAAAGTTTACCAAGTGACTTTAACCTCTACGAATCATAACTCGAGTCAGCCACGGTCCGAGTACCCAATCACACTGCACATCTTATATCCATGACCTTGCAGGTATAAGCAGGGTAAAAAACCGGTGTCTTGGCACGGCTATTGTGCGCAATGCCTTGACAAGGCAGGTATGTGCCACTGACCATGACCACAAAGTTTACCAAGTGACTTTAACTTTTACGAATCGTAACACAAGTCAGCCACAGTCAGAGTGCCCAATCACAAATCAGATGTACTAGGCATGACCTTGCAGGTATAAACAAGGTAAAAAACCCATGTCTTGGCACCGCTATTGTGCGCAATGCCTTGACAAAGTTGGCATGTGCCACTGACCATGACCACAAAGTTTACCAAATACCTTAAACGGCTATGAATTATAACACAAGTCAGCCACGGTCAGAGTGTCCAATCATAGTGCACATGTACTGGACATGACCTTACAGGTATAAACAAGGTAGAACTCTGGTGGCTTGGTGTTGCTACTGTGTGCAATGCCTTGACAAAGCTGGCATGTGCCACTGACCATGACCACAAATGTATCCAAGTGACTTTTACTTCTACTGATCATAACACGAGTCAGCCATGGTCAGAGTTTCCAATCACAGTGCAGATGTACTAGGCATGATCTTGCAGACACAAACTAGGTAGAATACTGGTGGCTCGGTGTGGCTATTGTGCGCAATGCCTTGACAAGTTGGCATGTGCCACTGACCATGACCTTAAAGTTTACCAAGTGACTTTAACTTCTACGGATTGAAACACGAGTCAGCCACATTGAGTGCCCAATCACAGTCCAGATGTACTAGGCATGACCTTGCAGGTACAAAACATGGTAAAAAACCGGTGGCTTTGCATGGCTATTGTGCGCAATGCCTTAACAAAGTTGGCATGTGCCACTGACCATGGCCACAAAGTTTACAAAGTACATAAAACCGCTATAAATCATAACATGAGTCAGCCACGGTCAGAGTGTCCAATCACAGTGCAGATATACTGGGCATGACCTTGCAGGTATAAACAAGGTAAAATACTGGTGGCTCGGTGTGGCTATTGTGCGCAATGCCTTGACAAAGTTGGCATGTGCCACTGACCATGACCACAAATGTATCCAAGTGACTTTTACTTCTGTTGATCATACCACGGGTCAGCCACGGTCAGAGTGTCCAATCACAATGTAGATGTACTAGGCATGATCTTGCAGGTGCAAACAAGGTGGAATACTGGTGGTTTGGCGTGGCTATTGTGCGCAATGCCTTGACAAAGTTGGCATGTGCCACTGACCATGACCAAAACGTTTACCAAGTGACTTTAACTTCTACGAATCATAACACGAGTCAGCCACAGTCAGAGTGCCCAATCACAACGCACATGTAATATGCATGACCTTGCAGGTAAAAACAAGGTAAAAAACCGGTGGCTTGGCACGGCTATTGTGCGCAATGCCTTGACAAAGTTGGCATGTCCCACTGACCATGACCACAAAGTTTTCCAAGTACATTAAACGGCTAAAAATCATAACATGAGTCAGCCACGGTCAGAGTGTCCAATCACAGTGCAGATATACTGGGCATGACCTTGCAAGTATAAACAAGGTAGAATACTGGTGGCTCCGTGTGGCTATTGTGCGCAATTCCTTGACAAAGTTGGCATGTGCCACTAACCATGACGACAAATGTATCTAAGTGGCTTTTACTTCTATTGATCATGACACGAGTCAGCCACGGTCAGAGTGTCCAATCACAGTGCAGGTGTACTAGGCATGATCTTGCAGGTACAAAAAAGGTAGCATACTGGTGGCTCGGTGTGGCTACTGTGCCCAATGCCTTGACAAAGTTGGCATGTGCCACTGACCATGACCACAAATGTATCCAAGTGACTTGTACTTCTATTGATCTCAACACGAGTCAGCCACGGTCAGAGTGTCCAATCACAGTGCAGATGTACTAGGCATGATCTTGCAGGTTCAAGAAAGGTAGAATACTGGTGGCTCGGTGTGGCTANGGCTATTGTGCGCAATGCCTTGACAAAGTTGGCATGTGCCACTGACCATGACCACAAAGTTTACCAAGTACATCAAACGGCTATGAATCATAACACGAGTCAGCCACGGTCAGAGTGTCCAATCACAATGCAGATATACTGGGCATGACTTTACAGGTATAAACAAGGTAGAATACTGGTGGCGCGGTGTGGCTATAGTGCGCAATTCCTTAACAAAGTTTGGCATGTGCCACTGACCATGCCCACAAATATATCCAAGTGACTTTTACTTCTATTAATCATAACACGAGTCAGGCACAGTCAGACTGTCCAATGACAGTGCAGATGTACTAGGCATGATCTTGCAGGTGCAAACAAGGTAGAATACAGGTGGCTCGGTGTGGCTATTGTGCGCAATGCCTTGACAAAGTTGGCATGTGCCACTGACCATGACCACAAAGTTTACCAAGTGACTTTAATTTCTACGAATCGTAACACGAGTCAGCCACAGCCAGAGTGCTCAATCACAGTTTACCTCTATTATGCATAGCCGTGCAGGTATAAACAAGGTGAAAAATTGGTGGCTTGGCACGGCTATTGTGCGCAATGCCTTGACAAAGTTGGCATGTACCACTGACCAAGACCACAAAGTTTACCAAGTGACTTTAACTTCTATAAATCGTAATACGAGTCAGCCATGGTCAGAGTGCCCAATCACAGTGCACATCTAATATGCATGACCTTGCAGGTATAGACAAGTTAAAAAACCGGTGGCTTGGCACGGCTATTTTGTGCAATGCCTTGACAAAGTTTGCCTGTGCCACTGACAATGACCACAAAGTTTACCAAGTACCTTAAACGGCTATGAATCATAACACGAGTCAGCCACGGTCAGAGTGTCCAATTTCAGTGCAGATATACTGGGCAACACCTTACAGGTATAAATAAGGTAGAATACTGGTGGCTCGGTGTGCCTATTGTCCGCAATGNGGCTATTGTGCGCAATGCCTTGACAAAGTTGGCATGTTCCACTACCACGACCACAAAGTTTACCAAGTACATTAAACGGCTATGAATCATAACACGAGTCAGCCACGGTCAGAGTGTCCAATTTCAGTGCAGATATACTGGGCATTATTTTACAGGTATAAATAAGGTAGAATACTGGTGGCTCGGTGTGCCTATTGTCCGCAATGCCTTGACAAAGTTGGCATGTGCCACTGACCATGACCACAAAGTTTAGCAAGTGACTTTAACTTCTACGAGTCGTAACACGAGTCAGCCACGGTCAGAGTGCCCAATCTCAGTGCACATCTGATATGCATGACCTTGCAGGTATAAACAAGTTAAAAAACCAGTGGCTTGGCACGGCTACTGTGCGCAATGCCTTGACAAAGTTGGCATGTGCCACTGACCATGACCACAAAGTTTACCAAGTACCTTAAACGGCTACGAATCATAACACGAGTCAGCCACGGTCAGAGTGTCCAATCACAGTGCAGATATACTGGGCATGACCTTGCAAGTATAAACAAGGTAGAATACTGGTGGCTCGGTGTGCCTATTGTGCGCAATGCCTTGACAAAGTTGCCATGTGCCACTGACCATGACCACAAATGTATCCAAGTGACTTTTACTTCTATTGATCATAACACGAGTCAGCCACGGTCAGAGTGTCCAATTTCAGTGCAGATATACTGGGCATTATTTTACAGGTATAAATAAATAAGGTAGAATACTGGTGGCTCGGTGTGCCTATTGTGCGCAATGCCTTGACAAAGTTGCCATGTGCCACTGACCATGACCACAAATGTATCCAAGTGACTTTTACTTCTATTGATCATAACACGAGTCAGCCACGGTCAGAGTGTCCAATTTCAGTGCAGATATACTGGGCATTATTTTACAGGTATAAATAAATAAGGTAGAATACTGGTGGCTCGGTGTGCCTATTGTGCGCAATGCCTTGACAAAGTTGCCATGTGCCACTGACCATGACCACAAATGTATCCAAGTGACTTTTACTTCTATTGATCATAACACGAGTCAGCCACGGTCAGAGTGTCCAATTTCAGTGCAGATATACTGGGCATTATTTTACAGGTATAAATAAATAAGGTAGAATACTGGTGGCTCGGTGTGCCTATTGTGCGCAATGCCTTGACAAAGTTGCCATGTGCCACTGACCATGACCACAAATGTATCCAAGTGACTTTTACTTCTATTGATCATAACACGAGTCAGCCACGGTCAGAGTGTCCAATTTCAGTGCAGATATACTGGGCATTATTTTACAGGTATAAATAAATAAGGTAGAATACTGGTGGCTCGGTGTGCCTATTGTGCGCAATGCCTTGACAAAGTTGCCATGTGCCACTGACCATGACCACAAATGTATCCAAGTGACTTTTACTTCTATTGATCATAACACGAGTCAGCCACGGTCAGAGTGTCCAATTTCAGTGCAGATATACTGGGCATTATTTTACAGGTATAAATAAATAAGGTAGAATACTGGTGGCTCGGTGTGCCTATTGTGCGCAATGCCTTGACAAAGTTGCCATGTGCCACTGACCATGACCACAAATGTATCCAAGTGACTTTTACTTCTATTGATCATAACACGAGTCAGCCACGGTCAGAGTGTCCAATTTCAGTGCAGATATACTGGGCATTATTTTACAGGTATAAATAAATAAGGTAGAATACTGGTGGCTCGGTGTGCCTATTGTGCGCAATGCCTTGACAAAGTTGCCATGTGCCACTGACCATGACCACAAATGTATCCAAGTGACTTTTACTTCTATTGATCATAACACGAGTCCGCCACAGTCAGAGTGTCCAATCACAGTGCAGATATACTAGGCATGACCTTACAGGTATGAACAAGGTAGAATAATGGTGGCTCGGTGTGGCTATTATGTGCAAGGCCTTGACAAAGTTGGCATGTGCCACTGACCATGACCACAAATGTATCCAAGTGACTTTTACTTCTATTGATCATAACACGAGTCAGCCACGGTCAGAGTGTCCAATCACATTGCAGATGTACTAGGTATGATCTTGCAGGTACAAACAAGGTAGAATACTGGTGGCTCGCTGTGGCTATTGTGCGCAATGCCTTGACAAAGTTGGCATGTGCCACTGACCATGACCAAAAAGTTTACCAAGTGACTTTAACTTCTACGAATCATAACACGAGTCAGCCACGGTCAGAGAAACCAATCAAAGCGCACATCTAATATGTATAACCTTGCAGGTATAAACAAGATAAAAAACTGGTGGCTTGGCACGGCTATTGTGCGCAATGCCTTGACAAAGTTGGCATGTGCCACTGACCATGACCACAAGCTGTACCAAGTACATAAAATGGCTATGAATCATAACCTGAGGCAGCCACAATCAGAGTGTCCAATCACACTGCACATATACTCGGCATGACCATACAGGTATAAACAAGGTAGAATAATGGTGGCTCGGGGTGGCTATTGTGCGTAATTCCTTGACAAAGTTGGAATGTGCCACTGACCATGACCACACATATATCCAAGTGACTTTTACTTCTATTGATCATAACACGAGTCAGCCACGGTCAGAGTGTCCAATCACAGTGCAGATCTACTAGGGATGATTGTGCAGGTGCAAACAAGGTAGAATACGGGTGGCTCGGTGTGGCTATTGTGCGTAATTCCTTGACAAAGTTGTCATGTGCCACTGACAATGACCACAAATGTACCCAAGTGACTTTTACTTCTATTGATCATAACACGAGTCAGCCACGGTCAGAGTGTTCAATCACAGTGCAGATGTACTAGGCATGAAGTTGCAAGTTCAAAAATGGTATAATACTGGTGGCTCGGTGTGGCCATTGTGCGCAATGCCTTGACAAAGTTGGCATGTGCCACTGACCATGACCACAAAATTTACCACGTGAATTAAACTTTTACGAATCTTAACACGAGTCTGCCATGGTCAGAGTGCCCAATCACAACGCACATTTAATATGCATGAACTTACATGTATAAACGAGGTAAAAAACCGGTGGCTTGGCACGGCTATTGTGCGCAGTGCCTATACAAAGTTGGCATGTGCCACTGCCATGACCACAAAGTTTACCAAGTACCTTAAACAGCTATGAATCATAACACGAGTCAGCCACGGTCAGAGTGTCCAATATCAGTGCAGATACATTGGACATGACCGTATAGGTATAAACAAGGTAGAATACTGGTGGCTCGGTGTGGCTATTGTGCGCAATGCCTTGACAAAGTTGGCATGTGCCACTGACCATGACCACAAGTGTATCCAAGTGACTTTTATTTCTATTGATCATAACACAAGTCAGCCACGATCAGAGTGTCCAATCACAATGCAGATGAACTAGGCATTATCTTGCAGGTGCAAACAAGATAGAGTACTGGTGGCTCGGTTTTGCTATTGTGCGCAATGCCTTGACAAAGTTGGCATGTGCCACTGACCATGACCACAAAGTTTACCAAGTGACTTTAACTTCTACAAATCGTAAATTGATTCAGCCACAGTAAGAGTGCCCAATCACAGTTCAGATGTACTAGGAATGACCTTACAGGTATAAACAAGGTAAAAAACCGGTGGCTTAGAACGGCTATTGTGCGCAATGCCTTGACAAAGTTGGCAGCTGCCACTGACCATGACCAGAAAGTTTACCAAGTACCTTAAACAGCTATGAATCATAACACGAGTCAGCCACGGTCAGAGTGTCCAATCACAGTGCAGATATACTAGGCATGACCTTACAGGTATGAACAAGGTAGAATAATGGTGGCTCGGTGTGGCTATTATGTGCAAGGCCTTGACAAAGTTGGCATGTGCCACTAACCATGACCACAAATGTATCCAAGTGACTTTTACTTCTATTGATCATAACACGAGTCCGCCACAGTCAGAGTGTCCAATCACAGTGCAGATATAATAGGCATGATCTTGCAGGTGCAAACAAGGTAGAATACTGGTGGCTTGGTGTGGCTATTGTGCGCAATACCTTGACAAAGTTGGCATGTGCCACTGACCATGACCACAAAGTTTACCAAATGACTTTAACTTCTACAAATCGTAACACGATTTAGCCACAGTCACAGTGCTCAATCACAGTTCAGATGTACTAGGCATGACCTTGCAGGTATAAACAAGGTAAAAAACCGGCGGCTTGGCACGGCTATTGTGGGCAATGCCTTGACAATGTTGTGATGTGCCACTGACCATGACCACAAAGATTACCAAGTACCTTAAACGGCTATGAATCATAACACGAGTCAGCCACGATCAGAGTGTCCAATAACAGTGCAGATATACTGGGCATGACCTTACAGGTATGAACAAGGTAGAATACTGGTGGCATGGTGTGGCTATTGTGTGCAAGGCCTTGACAAAGTTGGCATGTGCCACTGAGCATGACCACAAATGTATCCAAGTGACTTTTACTTCTATTAATCGTAACACGAGTCAGCCACGGTCAGAGTGTCCAATCACAGTGCAGATATAGTAGGCATGATCTTGCAGGTGCAAACAAGGTAGAATACTGGTGTCTCGTTGTGGCTATTGTACGCAATGCCTTGAAGAAGTTGGCATGTGCCACTGACCATGACCACAAAGTTAACCAAGTGACTTTAACTTCTACAAATCGTAACACGAGTCAGCCACAGTCAGAGTGCCCAATCACAGTTCAGATGTACTAGGCATGACCTTGCAGGTATGAACAAGGAAAAAACCGGTGGCTTGGCACGGCTATTGTGCGCAATGCCTTGTCAAAGTTGGCATGTGCTACTGACCATGACCACAAGGTTTACCAAGTACCTTAAACGGCTATGAATCATAACACGAGTCAGCCAAGAGCATAGTCTCCAATCACAGTGCAGATATACCGGGCATGACATTGCAGGTATAAACAAGGTAGAATACTGGTGGCTCGGTGTGGCTATTGTGCGCAATGCCTTGACAAAATTGACATGTGCCACTGACCATGACCACAAATGTATCCAAGTGACTTTACATCTATTGATCATAACACGAGTCAGCCACGGTCAGAGTGTCCAATCACAGTGTAGATGTACTAGGCATCATCTTGAAGGTTTAAACAAGGTAGAATACTGGTGGCTCGGAATGGCTATTGTGCGCAATGCCTTGACAATGTTGGCATGTGCCACTGACCATGACCACAAAGTTTACCAAGTGATTTTAACTTTTACGAATCGTAACACAAGTCAACCATGGTCAGAGTGCCCAATCACAGTGCACATCTAATATGCATGACCTTGCAGGTGTAAACAGGGTAAAAAAACCGGTGGCTTGGCACGGCTATTGTGCGCAATGCCTTGACAAAGTTGGCATGTGCCACGGACCATGACCACAAAGTTAACCAAGTGACTTTAACTTCTACGAATTGTAACACGAGTCAGCCACAGTCAGAGTGCCCAATCACAGTTCAGATGTACTAGGCATGACCTTGCAGGTATAAACAAGGTAAAAAACTGGTGGCTTGGCACGGCTATTGTCCGCAATGCCTTGACAAAGTTGGCATGTGCCACTGACCATGACCACAAAGTTTACCAAGTACCTTAAACGGCTATGAATCATAACACGAGTCAGCCATGGGCATAGTGTCCAATCATAATGCAGATATACTGGGCATGACCTTGCAGGTATAAACAAGGTAGAATACTGGTAGCTCGGTGTGGCTATTGTGCGCAATGCCTTGACAAAGTTGACATGTGCCACTGACCATGACCACAAATGTATCCAAGTGACTTTACATCTATTGATCATAACACGAGTCATCCACGGTCAGAGTGTCCAATCGCAGTGAAGATGTACTAGGCATGATCTTGAAGGTTCATACACGGTAGAATACTGGTGGCTCGGAATGGCTATTGTGCGCAATGCCTTGACAATGTTGGCATGTGCCACTGACCATGACCACAAAGTTTACCAAGTGATTTTAACTTTTACGAATCGTAATACAAGTCAACCATGGTCAGAGTGCCCAATCACAGTGCACATCTAATATGCATGACCTTGCAGGTGTAAACAGGGTAAAAAAACCGGTGGCTTGGCACGGCTATTGTGCGCAATGCCTTGACAAAGTTGGCATGTGCCACGGACCATGACCACAACGTTTACCAAGTGACTTTAACTTCTACGAATCGTAACATAAGCCAGCCATAGTCAGAGTGCCCAATCAAAGTTCGGATGTACTAGGCATGACCTTGCAGGTATAAACAAGGTAAAAAGCCGGTGGCATGGCACGGCTATTGCGCGCAATGCCTTGACAAAGTTGGCATGTGCCACTGACCATGACCACAAAGTTTACCAAGTACCTTAAACGGCTATGAATCATAACAGGAGTCAGCCACGCGCAGAGCGTCCAATCATAGTGCAGATATACTGGGCATGACCTCACAGGTATCAACAATGTAGAATACTGGTGGCTCGGTGTGGCTATTGTACGCAATGCCTTGACAACGTTGGCATGTGCCACTGAACATGACCACAAATGTATCCAAGTGACTTTTACATCTATTGATCATCACACGAGTCAGCCACGGTCAGAGTGTCCAATCACATTACAGATGTACTAGGCATGATCTTATAGGTTCAAAAGATGTAGAATACTTGTGGCTCGGAATGGTTATTGTGCGCAATGCCTTGACAATGTTGGCATGTGCCACTGATCATGACCACAAAGTTTAACAAGTGACTTTAACTTCTACGAATCGTAACACGAGTCAACTACGGTCAGAGTGCCCAATTATAGTGCACATCTAATATGCATGACCTTGCAAGTATAAACAAGGTACGAAACCGGTGGCTTGGCATGCCTATTGTGCGCAATGCCTTGACAAAGTTGCCATGTGCCACTGACCATGACCACAAAGTTCACCAAGTGACTTTAAATTCTACAAATCGTAACACGAGTCAGCTACAGTCAGAGTGCCCAATAACAGTTCAGATGTACTAGGTATGACCTTGCATGTATAAACATGGTAAAAAACTGGTGGCTTGGCACGGCTATTGTGCGCAATGCCTTGACAAAGTTGGCATGTGCCACTGACCATGACCACAAGGTTTACGAAGTACCTTAAATGGCTATGACTCATAACACGAGTCAGCCATAGTAAGAGTGTCCAGTCACAGTGCCAATGTACTAGGCATGATCTTGCAGGTACAAACAAGGCAGAGTACTGGTGGCTCAGTGTGGCTATTGTGCGCAATGCCTTGACAAAGTTGGCATGTGCCACTGACCATGACCACAAATGTATCAAAATGACTTTTTCTTCTATTGATAATAACACAAGTCAGCCATGGTCAGAGTGTCCAATCACAGTGCAGATGTACTAGGCATGATCTTGCAGGTACAAACAAGGTAGAATCCTGGTGTCTCGGTGTGACTATTGTGTGCAATGACTTGACAAAGTTGGCATGTGCCACTGACCATGGCCACAAAGTTTACCAGGTGACTTTAACTTCTACGAATTGTAACACGAGTCAGCCACAGTCAGAGTGCCAAATCACAGTGCACATCTAATATGGATGACCTCGTAGGTATGAAAAAGGTAAAAAACCGATGGCTTGCCACGGCTATTGTGCGCAATGCCTTGACAAAGTTGGCATGTGCCACTGACCATGACCACACTGTTTACCAAGTACATTAAACGGCTATGAATAATAACACGCATCACCCACAGTCAGAGTGTCCAATCACAGTGTAGATGCACTATACATTATCTTAAAGGTGCAAACAAGGTAGAATACTGGTGGCTCGGTGTGGCTATTGTGCATAATGCCTTGAAAACGTTGGCATGTGACATTGACCATGATCACAAAGTTTACCAAGTGACTTTTGTCAGAAATGAAGTCTTGACAAGAGAAGAAAACAATATCAAACGTCGCTCTTAATAACGGCTCAAGTCCACCGACTGAGCCACCTTGTCTAAACGGCTCTCTGGTCAGGCGACCGTTCGGATCCGTCAGTCAAGTTGTCCCCTAATAAAGTGAAACCTGTCACCCACGTTCGGCTAGTGGAAAGAAGCCGTTGCCTTGCTCATTTGTCCTGTTCTGACCTTTTATATCGAGGATGTTCACTCACTCGAGTTATCCAGAACAGTTTTACTCATGCTGTTCCCCTTTGGTTCTGCGGCTTCGCCGCCATGTCTTCGCTGTGCTCGCTCCTTGCATTCTTTGTCTTCGCCAGCACCTCTCAACGCTTCGCTCCGTCACTCTCGCTCCTTCGCTCAGCTCTCATACTACGCCAACCATCACTCATCTCGACAGCACTCTTTCTCACATCAACCGTCTACCTCAGCTATCTCGCCTCTCAGCTTCTATCAGCTTCCGCGACTAACTCCTCGGACCACTTTCGCCTACGTCACTTCGCTGACGTATGCTTGCGTGTTGTGACGCTTCTGCCTGCTTCTGCCATTGCTGTTCTCGTGCTTGTATTCTTCTGACATGGTATCAGAGCATCAGGCAACATCACGTGGTGCCTTGGAAGTGCATCATTATTCTCCTGCCATCTCTTCTCCAACTCTGCTCACATTCATCTGTCACCGCTGCCGTCACCCTGCGCCTCTCCACTTCGTCCACAGCTAACATCAGCAGCCCTACATGACAAGTTCTCCACGCTGAAGAAATGCCTTGTCATCCCAAGGAAGCCCTGCGCCCATCTCCGTGCCCGTGGCCAACTATTGGTGACTTGTCGCCCACATCAGCTGCAAGCAACTCTCAAGCCGCCGTCTGCCGTCAACTACGAAGAAGCTTCCTGCCGCCCGCCATCTGCTGCCCCTCATCACATTTGCCTCCGTAAGCACCTCCTCCTCTTTCATGCTGCCTTATCAGCCTCATTTTTCCTCCTCACTGTCATCCTCAGCCCGCCCGCGTCCATCATCTCGAACCGCTCTCTCGCATCGCCTCCTTGCCTCGTCAACAGCTGCAGCCAAAACTGTCGCCGTCAGGATATCGGACACCACCAGTCTTCCTGCTCCCACTTCCGAGCCAACTGGGGAACAATCCGTCACTCTCCTAACATCAGCCGTCTAGTGGACCTGCCCGCTGCTTGACTCCCTCTGCCGCAGCCACTGTCTTTCAACTGACAGAGTATCGGACACCACCAGTCTTCCTGCTCCCACTTCCGAGCCAACTGGGGAACAAGCGGTCACTCTCCTAAATGCAAGAAGAAGTGGTTGCGTCACTCCATCTCCTTGCCGCGACGCACCTCATCGCATCTTCCTCTGCCTACATCACTCCCTACCTCTCCTCTTCAGCATCATCATCAGCCTTCTGCTTCATCCTCATCTGCCCCCTTCTCCTCCTTGCTCCAGTCCTCTCAGCTCCGTCAGCTGCCCGTTCTTGCCTCATATTTGCCTCTCCATCATCAGCATCCTCCGCGCCGCGCCTGCATCAATCATCATTATCAGCATCATCCCTTCACACACGTGGTTCCGCCCCTGCACCCACTCATGAATCAATCACTTCCTCCGCTTCCGCAAATCGTCTTCAACTCGGCACAAGGATCCGCCCGATCGCATCACCCATTTCGCGACGACCTGCGCCCACGCCAAATACATCCGCAGCGTATGTGGTTAACCCCTGCGTCCACTCATCAATCAATCATTTCATTAGCTTCGCATCGCTCTCAGCTCGGCACAAGGATCCGCCCGGTCGCATTGCCTTTTCTGCAACGACCTGCGCCCACGCCAAAACTTACTGCAGTGCTCGCGGTTCGCCCCTGTGTCCACCTACAAATCAATCGTTTCCTCAGCTTCGCATCGCTCTCAGCTTGGCACAAGGATCCGCCTGCTTGCATCGCCTTTTCTGTGATGACCTGCACCCACGCCGATACTTCCTTCAGCGCACGCGGTTTGCCCCTGTGTCCACTCCATTATCCATCACTTCTCCTCTGTCATCCGCTTCCGCTCTGCTTGGCATACGGATCCGTCCTGTCATATGGCACGTTCCACGACGATTTGTGCCCACTTTTTCATCTGCTGTTTCCACTTTCTTCCGCTTCGTTCTCGATCTCGCTCTTCCCGCAGTACAACAGTCCGCTCCGTTGCATCACCACCGGCCCTCCTACAAAGACTAACTGGCCTCGTCTTCCTGCTCCTCTCCTTTCAATCAGCTGTCAACACTCCTCCTCCTCCATGGAAGAGGAACGACGCACCATTCTGATATACAATGGAGTTGCCTCCCTCACTGACAACATTTCCCCACTCTGCTTTGCACCCAATGGGAGTCACAACTTTGATCGATGGCGCCGCCAACTGCGGCGTGAAATCGCCACATTGGACATGTATGGATACAATCTCCTTGATGTACTACGAAATATTGGAAGCAGAGAAGCAGAGAACTGCACGTGGAAGAAAGGAGTACGGCATTGCCCAAACTCAACTGTGAGGACTTCTCTACATGAGCACATACGACGAATTTCATCCTATCTTCGCACCACATTGTCATCAGGCTGTCTTCCGGACCATACAAGCTCTCAGGGACTACTGCTCAAGCAGAGGAGCTGAACACCCTGACCCTCATCCAGCTGCCCTTAACCCTCCTCCATACAGTGAACTCCTAGAGGAACGACGATTCCAGCTGCAACCATTCATCAGAGATCACAGGAGAATGGAGGAAGAAGCAGAACTTTGAGCCATCGAAGAACAGCCTCATACTCCCCAATCTCCAACATCCTCTAATGGGGTGGAATAGTGGGAGTGCTACTACCCCTGATCTTCTCTGCCCGCTTATCTCTTGTCAAGCTTCAAGGGGGGTGTCAGAAGTGAAGTCTTGACAAGAGAAGAGAATAATATCAAACGTCGCTTTCAATAACAGCTCAAGTCTACCGACTGGGTCACCTTGTCTAAACGGCTCTCTGGTCAGGCGACCGTTCGGATCCGTCAGTCAAGTTATCCCCTAATGAAGTGACACCTGTCACCCACGTCCGGCTAGTGGTAAGAATCCGTTGCCTTGCTCATTTGTCTTGTTCTGATCTTTTATACCGAGGATATTCATTCCCTCGAGTTAACCAGAACAGTTATACTCATCCTGTTCCCCTTTGGTTCCGCGACTTTGCCACCGTGTCTTCGCTCTGCTCGCTCCTCGCATTCTTTGTCTTCGCCAGCACCTTTCAACGCTTCGCTCCGTCACTCTTGCTCCTTCGCTGAGCTCTCATACTCCGCCAACCACCACTCATCTCGACAGCACTCTTTCTCACATCAACAGTCTACCTCAGCTATCTCGCCTTTCAGCTTCTATCAGCTTCCACGACTAACTCCTCAGACCGCCCTCGCCTACGTCAGTTCGCACCACTCGGCAACCCGTTCGCACCACTCGGTAACCAGTTTTGACCACTCCGCAACCAGTTCGCACCACTCCGCAACCAGTTCGCACCACTCCGCAACCCGTTCGCACCACTCCGCAACCAGTTCGCACCACTCCACAAACATTTCGCACCACTCCACTACCAGTTCGCACCAATCCGCAACCACTTCGCACCACTCCGCAACCAGTTCGAACCGCTGCGCAGCCAGTTGGCACCACTCCGCAACCAGTTCGCACCACTCCGCAACCAGTCCTTACCACTCCGCAATCAGTGTGCACCACTCCCCAACCAGTTCAAACTTCTCCGCACCCTGTTCGCACCATTCCGCGACCAGTGACCACCACTCCGCAACCAGTTCGCACGACTCTGCAACCAGTTGGCACCACTCCCCAACCAGTTTGCACCACTCTGCAACCAGTTCTCACCACTCTGCAACCAGTTTGCACCACTCCGCAACCAGTTCGCACAACTCTGAAACCAGTTCACACCTCTCCGCAACCAGTTCGAACCACTCCGCAACCAGTTCGCACCACTCCGCAACCAGTTCGCTCCACTCCGCAACCAGTTCGCACCACTCCGCAACCAGTTTGCACCACTCCGTAACCAGTTCGCACCACTCCGCACCCAGTTCGCACCACTCCGCAACCAGTTCGCACCACTCCGCAACCAGTTCGAACCACTGCGCAGCCAGTTGGCACCACTCCGCAACCAGATCGCACCACTCCGCAACCAGTCCGTACCACTCCGCAACCAGTTTGCACCACTCCCCAACCAGTTCGCACCACTCTGCACCCTGTTCGCACCATTCCGCGACCAGTGACCACCACTCCGCAACCAGTTCGCACGACTCTGCAACCAGTTGGCACCACTCCACAACCAGTTTGCACCACTCTGCAACCGATTCGCACCACTCTCCAAACAGTTCGCACCACTCTGCAACCAGTTCCCACCACTCTGCAACCAGTCCGCACCACTCCGCAACCAGTTCGCACCACTCCGCAACAAGTTCGCACCACTCCGCAACCACTTCGCACCACTCTGCAACCAGTTCGCACCACTCCGCAACCAGTTCGCACCACTTCTCAACCAGTTCACACCACTCCGCAACCAGTTCTCACCACTACGCAACCAGTTCGCACCACTCCACAGCCAGTTGCCACCACTTCGCAACCAGTTCGCACCACTCCACAACCAGTTCATACCACACCGCAACCAGTTAACACCACTCCGCAACCAGTTCGCACCTATCCGCAACCAGTTCTCACCACTCCGCAACCAGTTTGCACCACTCCGCAGCCAGTTTGTCCCACTCCGAAACCAGTTCGCACCACTCCGCAACCAGTTCACACCACTCTGCAACCAGTTCGCACCACTCCGCAACCAGCTTGCACCACCTCGCAACCAATTCACACCACTCGGCAACCAGTTCACACCACTCCCCAACCAGTTTGCACCACTCCGCAACCAGTTCGCACCACTCTGCAACCAGTTCGAACCATTCTGCAACCAGTTCGCACCACTCCGCAACCGGTTCGCACCACTCCGCAACCAGTTGGCACCTCTCCACAACTCGTTCGCACCACTCCACAACCAGTTTGCACCACTCCGAAACCAATTCGTGCCACTCCGCAACCAGTTCCCACCACTCCCCAACCGGTTCGCACTACTCCGCAACCGGTTTGCACCAGCCCGCAACCAGTTTGCACCACTCCGCAACCAGTTCGCACCACTCCGCAACCAGTTCCCACCACTCCGTAACCCATTAGCAACACTCTATAATCAGTTTGCACCACTCCGCAACCAGTTCTCACCACTCCGCAACCAGCTCGCACCACTCCGCAACCAGATTGCACCACTCTGCAACCAGTTGTCTGCAACCAGTTTGCACCTCTCCGTACCCAGTTTGCACAGCTTTGCAACCAGTTTGCTACACTCCGCAACCGGTTTGCACCACTCCGCAACCAGTTCGCACCACTCCGCAACCAGTTCGCACCACTCCGTAACCAGTTCGCACCACTCCGCAACCAGTTCGAGCCACTCCGCAACCACTTCCGACCTCTCCGCAACCAGTTCGGACCACTTCACAACCAGTTCGCACCACTCCGCAACCAGTTCCCACCACTCTGCAACCAGTTCGCACATTTCCGCATCCAGTTCCCACCACTCCGCAACCCATTCCTACCCCTTCGCAACCAGTTGACACCACTCCGCTACCAGTTTGCACCAAACCGCAACCAGTTCGCACCACTCCCCAACCTGTTCCCACCACTTTGCAATCAGCTCACACCACTCCGCAACCAGTTCTCACCACTCCGCAACCAGTTCGCACCACTCCGCATTCAGCTCAAACCACTCCGCAGCCAGTATGCACCACACCGCAGTCAGTTTGCACCACTCTGCAACCAGTTCGCACCACTCCGCAACCAGTTCGCACCACTTGGCAACCAAATCGCACCTCTCCGCAACCAGTTCGCACCACTCCGCAACCAGTTTGCACCACTCTGCAACCAGTTTGCACCACTCCGCAACCGGTTCGCACCACTCCGCAACCGGTTTGGACCACTCCGCAACCGGTTCGCACCAGTCCGCAACCAGTTTGCACCACTCTGCAACCAGTTCAAACCACTCCGCAACCAATTCGCACCACTTTGCAACCAGTTTACACCATTCCACAAACCGTTCGCACCACTCCGCACGCACTTCACACCACTCCTAAACAAGTTTACACCACTCCGCATTCAGTTCGCACCCCTCCGCAACCAGTTCACACAACTCCACAACCAGTTCGCACCACTCCGCAACCAGTTTGCACCACTCCGCAACCATATCGCACCACTCCGCAACCAGTTCCGCCACCCCGCAACCAGTTCGCACCACTCCGCAACCAGTTCGCACCACTCCGCGACCAGTTCGCACCACTCCGCGACCAGTTCGCACCACTCCGCGACCAGTTCGCACCACTCCGCGACCAGTTCGCACCACTCCGCGACCAGTTCGCACCACTCCGCGACCAGTTCGCACCACTCCGCGACCAGTTCGCACCACTCCGCGACCAGTTCGCACCACTCCGCGACCAGTTCGCACCACTCCGCGACCAGTTCGCACCACTCCGCGACCAGTTCGCACCACTCCGCGACCAGTTCGCACCACTCCGCGACCAGTTCGCACCACTCCGCGACCAGTTCGCACCACTCCGCGACCAGTTCGCACCACTCCGCGACCAGTTCGCACCACTCCGCGACCAGTTCGCACCACTCCGCGACCAGTTCGCACCACTCCGCGACCAGTTCGCACCACTCCGCGACCAGTTCGCACCACTCCGCGACCAGTTCGCACCACTCCGCGACCAGTTCGCACCACTCCGCGACCAGTTCGCACCACTCCGCGACCAGTTCGCACCACTCCGCGACCAGTTCGCACCACTCCGCGACCAGTTCGCACCACTCCGCGACCAGTTCGCACCACTCCGCGACCAGTTCGCACCACTCCGCGACCAGTTCGCACCACTCCGCGACCAGTTCGCACCACTCCGCGACCAGTTCGCACCACTCCGCGACCAGTTCGCACCACTCCGCGACCAGTTCGCACCACTCCGCGACCAGTTCGCACCACTCCGCGACCAGTTCGCACCACTCCGCGACCAGTTCGCACCACTCCGCGACCAGTTCGCACCACTCCGCGACCAGTTCGCACCACTCCGCGACCAGTTCGCACCACTCCGCGACCAGTTCGCACCACTCCGCGACCAGTTCGCACCACTCCGCGACCAGTTCGCACCACTCCGCGACCAGTTCGCACCACTCCGCGACCAGTTCGCACCACTCCGCGACCAGTTCGCACCACTCCGCGACCAGTTCGCACCACTCCGCGACCAGTTCGCACCACTCCGCGACCAGTTCGCACCACTCCGCGACCAGTTCGCACCACTCCGCGACCAGTTCGCACCACTCCGCGACCAGTTCGCACCACTCCGCGACCAGTTCGCACCACTCCGCGACCAGTTCGCACCACTCCGCGACCAGTTCGCACCACTCCGCGACCAGTTCGCACCACTCCGCGACCAGTTCGCACCACTCCGCAACCAGTTGGCACCACTCCGCAACCAGTTCTCACCACTCCGCGACCAGTTCGCACAACTCTGTAACCAGTTCGCACCTCTCCGCAACCAGTTTTCACCACTCCGCAACCTGTTCGCACCATTCCGCAACCAGTTCCCACCTCTCCGCAACCATTTCGCACCACTCCGCTACCAGTTTGCACCACTCTTTAACCAGTTCGCACCACTTCGCAACCAGTTCGCACCACTCTACAACCTGTTTGCACCACTCCGCTACCAGTTCGCACCACTCACCAACCAGTTCACACCACTCTGCAACCAGTTCGCACCAGTCCACGACCAGTTCACATCACTCCGCCAGCAGTTCTCACCACTCCGCAACCAGTTTGCACCACTCCGCAACGAGTTCGCACCAGTCGGCAACCAGTTTGCACCACTCCGCAAGCAGTTCGCATCACTCCACAACCAATTCGCACCTCTCCGCAACCAGTTTGCACCACTCCGCAACCGGTTCGCACCACTCCGCAACCAGTTCGTACCACTCCGCAACCAGTTAACACCACTCCATAACCTGTTCGTACCACTCCGTAACCAGTTCACACCACACTGCAACCAGTTTGCACCACTCCGCGACCAGTTCGCACCACTCTGCGATCAGTTCGCACCACTCCGTAACCAGTTTGCACCACTCCGCAACCAGTTCGCACCACTCCACAACCAGTTCGCACCACTCCGCAACCAGTTTG
>SZWC01000259.1:486249-498261 GCA_023375785.1 Penium margaritaceum | reverse complement strand
GCCTCAAGAGGAAAGCGAAAGGCGGAAGAGGCAATGGCTGCGGAGCCACGGAGGCAAAAACAGCCCCGAACACACGAAGGCTCCAGCTCCAGCGTTACACCTGAGCAGTTGGCGTAAGCCAAGCGGGAGGCCGCGCAAGCAGTAGAACTCCTGATGGCAGTCTTCCGCAAGGTCCAGATGCTGGCGGAAATGGTGCTGGCCTCATTGCGGCCTGCCTTAGGGGAAACCGCTGTAGTAACCGTCCGCAATGGGGCAGAAAAGAGAGGGCGCGCAGAGAAGGAGACGACGGTGATGGTGGTCTCCGAGATCAGTGAATCACCGGGAGAGTCAATAGAAGAGCAGCCCCTCACACGCAGTCAGGGACTACTACGGGCCCCGGGAGCGGCCTCGCAGAAAAGGGAGGAAGTGATTGAGCTGCACCGCGTTGGCGGACGCGGCAGAAGACAAAGCGGCCCCACTGAAACAAGTTTGTGAGACCAGTGGGACGAAGGGGAACTACGAGCTGTAGGAATCCTCCGGCTATTCCCTGCACCCGATTCCTGAGAAAGAGAGCCACCAGTCTACGATGAGGACAACCGCAAGAAGTTTGAGGCGATGAAGGTAGAGCAGGATGAGAGGTGAGCGCGCGGACAGCCGGCAGGAGTGCTGGAGATAAAACGAAAGCCGGGGGAAGCGGGGGCAGAAAAAGCAGGGAGGAAGGGGCCCATGGAGACGCAGGACTGGCGGATCTGGAAAACCGCCCACATCCTTCTCCGCGCCAGCAGCAAGGAGCAGCAGAAGGTGGAGGCATAGAAGGTGTACGCAGATCTGGAGACACGGCTGGGTGTAGAGTTCGGCCGGAGGAAGAAGGATGATCCGGCCTGTCTGTGTGAGCACTATGCGTGGGAGGATGGCCGCCTCTGGAAACTAACTTCGCGCGTCTTGTGGGTGCCCCCGCCCATGTTGTAGAGGGCGGTGGTGGAGGCCTACCACCGCCATCACCACACCGGCACGCAGGCATTGAAGGACTGCCTAGCGCCCATCGTCCATGTGTCGAATCTCGCAGCCCTCATCAAGGAAATGGTGCAGCACTGTGCCCCCTGCGAGCGAGCGCGGAAGACCACACCACGGGACCAACCGCTGTTCCAACCCTCCCCCATTGGCGAGCCGCTGGAAAAGATCATTATCGACTTCCACGGCCCCCGCGCGCACCGCGACCAAGGGAACCAGTACTGAATCGCAACGGTGGATCACTTCACAAAGTACCTTTGGGTCCGCGCTGTGCCCAACAAGAGCTTTGCCACCGCGGCAACGTTCATCCGCGAGGAGATCTTCTACCGCTTTGGCAGATGCCGCGTGGTGCACAGCGACAACGGCACCGAATTCATGGGGGCCTTCAGAGAGGATCTGGAGGAATGGGGAATCCGCCACGTACACTCCGGGCGATACAGGCCAGAATCCCAGGGACAGGTGGAGCGGGTACATGAGATACTAGAGCGAGCAGTGGCCATTGCGGAGGGCAGCGGTTGGGTAGAAAAGCTGAAGAAGATGGCACACTTCATCAACACAATGCCCAGCCGTGTAACCTCCTTCTCGCCCCACATGCTGCTCTTTGGTCAACCATCGCGAGCGGCAATGGGCATGCCCCAAAAGCCGCTGAGGCTACCACTTGCTCCAGAAGAACAGGGCAAGCGCTCGGAGGAGGAAGACAGGGAGGTCGCGGAGTGGTTCCGCAAGCGTTGTGAAATGATGAAGGCCATGCGAGCAGAGGCGCGGTTGAGGGGTTCTATCGCTGCCTGGCACGGATGCGATGCAGCCAACCGACGGCTAAACCACGGGCCCAACGAAGAGGGCCACTTGGTGTATCGCCGCCCCTTCTCCAACGCGGGGCGAGAGGCAGGAGAACCGCGGGAGGTGTACCACGTGGCCAGCATCGAGGCAGGGCAAGTGTGGCTGGAGGGTCCGGAAAGGTTCAGCGACCACAGTTATCCGGCTACGGAGTTTGTGTTGCTGCCACCAGCGTGGCAAACGCACATTCCCGGGACGAGAAGTCGCCTACCGCCTCTGGGAAAGCGGAAGGGCTCGCGGGGATGGAGAGCGGAAGAGGTACTGGACGTCTGTGAAGAACAGGTGTCGCAGCAAGAGCAGGATTGGAGCCAGGAACCAGAGGAGGCGGAGGAGGAAGAGTCCGATGTCTGCGAACTGGCCGCATAGGAGGTAAGGAAGGAACCACGGCAAGAGTAGCCGCGGCGGGGACAACAGCTGGAGTAGCGGGAGGAGAGGCGGCAGGAACAGAGGGAATAGCAGGAGAGGGAGGAGCCTGAAGGTAGGCTTGAGCGACAACCCGAGCAAACCTCAGCTGGGGAGGCCCAGCAGCCGTCTAAGAGAGCACCACCGCGGACTAAGGTGCCAATGAGCCCCAAGAGCCTGGCCAACTACACCGGCCCATGTGTATGGTGCGGATAGAATCTCACTGCTGAACTACATCTAAATGTGGTGTACTAGGTGTGCGGGAATCCCGCACACCAGTATGCCGGTGGAGCCTCCAAGACCTGCATTGGACGAAATTGCACCTGCTTGCGGTGCCTGAGGGAGGCGGCTGAGGAGGAAGCCGCGAAGAAGCGGGAGAAGGAAGAAGGAGCGGGACCCGGCGCTGGGGGAGCACCACCGCGGAAGGTGGGATCCGGAGGAAGAGGAGGAAGAAGAGGAAGAAGAGGAGGGGCCCCCTGAGCGAAGGAAAGGTCTGCGCACGGTTTTCGGGGCCACGATGAAGCACTGGCAGGTGGAGGGACGGGTCGCGGCAGAAGAAAGAAGGCAGAAGGAGCTGGAGGAGAAGAAGTGTGCCCAATGCGGCCAATGGTGGGGAATAGTGGTGCAGGATTGTGGCGGATGCCTCCGCAAAATCTGTACTGACTGCCTAGCGCCACCTTGTGATGGGCGCAGAGGGCAAAGTGGGGCTGCGGTGTGCAGAAGGTGCAGAGAATAGATCGGAAAGCGCCGAGGTGTACGCAAGGCACCACGAGTGAATGAGGAGGAGGAAGAGGAAGAATCGGAAGAGGAAGAAGTACTGGGAGAGGAGGGGCATCAATCCGCAGCATGCCCCACATGCCTGAAGACGGTGCAGGATGGAGGAAGGTGTGCTGTCTGCACAAGGCCTGCCCACCGCGAATGCTTAGTGACGGGCAGCTCCGCCTTGAAGGGCTAATGTCACCAATGTGTGGGTGATGAGCTCCTGGAGATGGACTGCCACCTCAGCTTCATTGCAGAGACCCGAGAACCTGCATGCGCCGCCTGCCGGGAAGGGATGGCGGAGTTTGGGAAGAGATGTGGCATGTGCCTGAAGATGTGTCACCAGCGATGCGGCAAGAGGGGTAAGGAAGGAGTGTGGACCTGTCGCCGCTGCCTTGCTCAGCCCAGAAAAGAGGATTGGGGGACAGAAAATTCCGGGCTACATTGCTGTAGAGACGGATGCGGGGGGATCGTCACAGGGATGGCATGCCACTGTGAGCATTGCGGAGGATGGGCTCACGCGCAGTGTGCCGCGGAAGTGGGAAGGAATGAGGAAGGGCAGATGGTGTACCGCTGCACCAGTTGCAGAACGTATGAACGGATCCCACACTGCTCCACCTGCAAAAGAAGACTAGGCGCAGAGGACATCACTGCAGAAGCCCGATGCGAGGGGTGCTAGTTATATGTGCATCAAGAGTGCTCTGCAAGATACCAACGAGAGGGTGGGGAGGTTGAGACGTACTGCCGCCCTTGCCAACAACTGCAACGGCCGGGTCCCCAAGGGAAGTTCACGCTGCTGCGCTGACAAGACTTTGGGACAGAGTCTCAAAAGGGGGGGGGTTGGGGGCCTCAGTGTCAGAAAGAAATCCAACGCATCTCCGCTGGGAAGAAGGTGGATCCGCGGATCTGTCGTTGTAACCCACAAGTCCACGGTAAGAGATGGCCGCGACCACAGATCCGCGGAGGAGGAAGAAGGGAGGCCGCGGAGCACAGGAGGACGCGCAAGGGATGCTGGCTCCCGCAATAAACTTGCGGTAGAGCGTGGGGTGGCGCGAAATCTAGTGGCGGTGGAGGAAGACAGGCGGGAAAAATGGCAACCTGGGAACAGACGATCAACAGTGAATCCTCTACGGCTATCTCAAGTGCTTGTCGCGGAGGAGGAGAAAAGGGGCGGGATAGGCAGAGATGAAAGTCCGTGGTTGAAAGAGAACATGTGCCGAACCATGGAGAAGTGAGAGTGAAGCAGAAGCGTCGGGCGTGCGAAAATCCGCCGGCGGAACTGGATGACAGGAAGAGGGCGGCAGGAGCTCGGCCAATGAGAGCCCAGGGTGGGCGGCGGTAATCAAGGAGGAGGATCGGGAGAACGCCCTGCGCGAAAACGAAGATTCAAGGAATAATACAAGACTGCGAGCATCCAAGCCGCGGAGTGAGGGAAGATGTAGTAGTAGGGCAGAGGTGTAGAAGTACTCTGTTGTGTAATCAAGGACGAGACCCGCAGTGCGCGTAACGCAGCCCACGGAGTCCGAAGTAGAGGAAAGGATGTTGTAGGAAAAGATTTACAGAACCAGGTTGGGTGACTATAAAGTAGCGGTGCAGCGGAGGAACCAGTAGTGATGTGATATTGATCTGATCTTATAACCTCTGACTTGGTGCAAGTATCATTCCAATTGAAAGACTCAAGTCCTAACCCATTCAGATCCAGACTGCCGTCTCATGTATCATTGATCCGTGCACTAATCAATCAAGCTCTTACGTCCACTCCCGCTCCCTATCTGAGATCCGCCCCGTTATAGGAACGGGAAGAATACTCTCCGCGGCGGCGTTCCGCGGAGGACGGAGTCTTCTCGTCTGAGTGAATGCATGTCCCACTGGTCGCTCCGCTTCTGGTCTTGGGTCCTACAAGGATTCCGCTGGTGACTGCCACCACAAAGGGACGCAAGTAGGGTGAAGGGTGCTACCGGCGACGTCGCGTCCTTGCGCACGGCCGCGGAATGGGATTCCGCAGGCAAAGGAGTCAGAGGCCATGAGGTGGCGGACTCTCGTGCCGGCAAGGAGTGAACCGCGGAGCACTACCCACGCGCGAGGTCCTGAGGGTGTGAGGCATCCGCGGAAGACAAGGAGAAGCACCAAGCAACCGGTGAACAGGTGCACCGCGAAAATGCGGAACAGCGGAGACGTGGAGCAGGCCCGGCGCGGAACCAGTAGTGCGCGGAGGGAAAGCATTGCGCGATAAAATTGGGGGTATCACAAGTCGAAGACATCTGGAGCACGTCTAAGACAACTTGAGCAAGGCCAAGAAAACTCGAGCAAGCCCATGACAACTAGAGCATGCCCAAGACAACAGGAGCAGGCCCAAGACAACTCGAGGAAGGCCAAGACAACTGGAGCAAGGCCAAGACAACTGGAGCAAGGCCAAGACACTGGAACAAGGCCAAGACAGGTAGAGGAAGCCCAAGACAACTGGAGCAAGGCCAAGACAACTGAAGCATGCCCAAGACAACTAGAGCAGGCCCAAGACAAGTGGAGCAAGCCCAAAACAACTGGAGCAAGGCCAAGATAACTAGAGGAAGGCCAATACAACTGGACCAAGCCCAAGATGAGTGGGGCAAGCCCAAGACAACTCGAGCAGGTCCAAGACAGCTGGAGCAAGTCTAAGACAACAAGAGCAAGACCAAGACAACTGGAGCAATGCCAAGACAGTTGGAGCAAGCCCAAGACAACTGGAGCAAGGCCAAGACAACTGGAGGAACCCAAAGACAACTGGAGCAAGCCGAAGACAACAGGGGCAAGCCCAAGACGACTGGAGCAGGCCCAAGACAATTGAAGCAAGGCCAAGACAACTGGAGAAATCCAAAGAAAACTGGAGCAAGCCCAAGACAACTGGAGAAAGGCCAAGAAAACTAGAGCAAGTCCAAGACAACTGGAGCAAGCCCAAGACTACTGGAACAGGCCCAAGACAACTGGAGCAAGGCCATGATAACTGGAGCAAGCCCAAGGCAACTAGAACAGACCCAAGACAACTGGAGCAAGGCCAAGACAAGTGGAGCAAGGCCAAGACAGCTGGAGCAAGGCCAAGAAAACTGGAGCAATGCCAAGACAGGTGGAGCAAGCCGAGGACAACTAGAGCAAGGCAAAAGCAACTAGAGCAAGCCCAAGACAACTTGAGCAAGCCCAAGACAACTTGGGCAAGCCCAAGACAACTGGAGCAAGCAAAAGACAACTGGAGCAAGGCCAAGACAACTTGAGCAAGCCCTAGAAAACTGGAGCAAGCCCAAGACAACTGGAGCAAGGCCAAGAAAACTGGAGCAAGGCCAAGATAATTGTACCAAGCCCAATACACATGGAGCAAGCCCAAAATAACTGGAGCAAGGCCAAAGCAAATGGAGCAAGGCCAAGACAGCTAGAGCAAGCCCAAGACAACTAGAGCAAGCTCAAGACAACTGGAGCAAGACCAAGACAACTGGAGCAAGGCCAAGACAACTGGAGCAAGACGGAGACTACTGGAGCAAGCCCAAGACAATTGGAGCAAGCCAAAGACAACTGGAGCAAGGCCAAGACAACTGGAGCAAGGCGAAGAAAACTTGAGAAAGCCCAAGACAACTAGAGCAAGCCCAACACAGCTCGAGCAAGCCCAAGACAATTGGAGCAAGGCCAAGAAAAATGGAACAAGCCCAAGACACCTGGAGCAAGCCCAAGACAACTGGAGCAGGCCCAAGATAACTGGAGCAAGGCCAAGACAACTTGAGCAAGGCCAAGACAGCTGGAGAAATCCCAAGACAACTGGAGCAGGCCCAAGACAACTGGAGCAAATCCAAGACAACAGGAGTAAGCCCAATACAACTGGAGCAAGGCCAAGACAACTGGAGCATGGCAAAGACAGCTGGAGCAAGCCAAAGACAACTAGAGGAAGGCCAAGAAAACCGGAGCAAGTAGGAGACAACTGGAGAAGGCTCAAGGCAACTAGGGCAAGCCCAAGACAACTGGAGCAAGCCTAATACAACTCGAGTAATGCCAAGACAACTGGAGCAAGCCCAAGATAATTGGAGCAGGCCCAAGACAACTGGAGCAAGCCCAAGAAAAGTGGAGCAAGGCCAAGAAAGCTAGAGCAAGGCCAAGAGAACTGGAGCAAGACCGAGAAAACTGAAGCAAGGCCAAGACAACTGGAGCAATGGCAAGACAACTGGAGCAAGCCCAAGACAACTGGAGCACGGCCAAGACAACTAGAGCAAGCCCAAGAAAATCGCAGCAAGCCCAAGACAATTGGGGCAAGCCCAAGACGACTGGAGCAAGCCTAAGAAAACTGGAGCAAGGCCAAGACAGCTGGATCAAGCCCAAGACAGGTGGAGCGAGCCCAAGACAACTGGAGCAAGGCCAGGAAAATAAGAGCAAGCCCAAGACAACTGGAGCAAGTCCAAGACGAATGAAGCAGGCCCAATACAACTGGAGGAAGGCCAAGACAACTGGAGCAAGGCCAAGACAAAGAGAGCAAGCCCAAGACAACAGGAGTAGGCCCACAACAACTGGAGCAATGCCAAGACAAGTGGAGCAAGGCCAAGACAACTGGAGCAAGGCCAACATAACTTGAGCAAGGCCAAGATAGCTAGAGGAATCACAAGACAACTGGAGCAATGCCAAGACAAGTGGAGCAAGGCCAAGACAACTGGAGCAAGGCCAACATAACTTGAGCAAGGCCAAGATAGCTAGAGGAATCACAAGACAACTGGAGCAAGGCCAAGGCAACTGGAGCAAGCCCAAGATAAGAGGAGCAAGCCCAAGACAACTGAGGCAAGCGCAAGACAACTGGAGCAATCCCAAGACAATTGGAGCAAGGCCAAGACAACTGGAGCAAGCCTAAGACAACTAGAGCAAGCCCAAGGCAACTGGGGCACGCCCAAGAAAACTAGAGCAAGGCCAACAGAACTGGAGCAAGCCCAAAACACCTGGAGCAAGCCCAATACAACCAGAACAAGGCCATGATTACTGGACCAAGGCCAAGACAACTGGAGCAAGGCCAAGACAACTGGAGCAGGCATAAGAGAACTGGAGCAAGGCCAAGCCAACTGGAGCAAGGCCAAGACAACAGGAGCAAGCCCAAGACAACTGGAGCAGGCCCAAGAAAACTAAAGCAAGGCCAAGAAAACTAGAGCAAGGGCAAGAAAACTGGAGCAAGGTCAAGACAACTTGAGCAAGGCCAAGACAGCTAGAGCAAGCCCAGGACAACTGGAGCAAGGCCAATGCAACTGGAGCAAGCCTAAGACAACTGGATAAAGCCCAAGACAACTGGGGCAAGCCCAAGACAATTGGACCAAGCCTAAGACAACTGGAGCAAGGCTAAGAAAACTGGATGAAGCCCAAGACAACTGAAGAAAGTCCAAGAGAACTAGAGCAAGCCCAAGAAATCTGGAGCACCACCAAGACAACTAGAGCAAGCCCAAGACACCTGGAGAAAAATCAAAACAACTGGAGCAAGGCCAAGGTAACTGGAGCAAGGCCAAGACATCTGGAGCAAGCCCAGGACAACTGGAGCAAGCCCAAGACAACTGGAGCAAGGCCAAGACATCTGGAGCAAGCCCAGGACAACTGGAGCAAGCCCAAGACAACTGGTGCAAGTCCAAGACAACTGGAGCAAGGCCAAGACAACTGGAGCAAGCCCAAGACAACTGGAGCAAGCCCAAGACAACTGGAGCAGGCCAAAAACAACTGGAGCAAGGCCTGTACAACTTGAGCAAACCCAATAAAACTGGAGCAAGCCCAATACAACTGGATCAGGCCCAAGACAACTTGAGCAAGGCCAAGACAACTGGAGCAAGGCCAAGACAACTGGCGCAATGCCAAGACAGCTGGAGCAAGGCCAAGACAACTTGAGCAAACCCAATAAAACTGGAGCAAGCCCAATACAACTGGATCAGGCCCAAGACAACTTGAGCAAGGCCAAGACAACTGGAGCAAGGCCAAGACAACTGGCGCAATGCCAAGACAGCTGGATCAAGCCCCAGATAACTGGAGCAAGGCTGAGACAACTATAACAAGCCCAAGTAAACTGGAGCAAGCCCAAGACCAGAGGAGTAGGCCAAAGACAACCGGAGCAAAGGCCGAGGCAACTCGAGAAAGGCCAAGACAACTAGAGCAAGCCCAAGACAACTGGAGTAGGCCCAAGACAACTGGAGTAAGGCCAAGACAACTAGAGCAAGGCCAAGACAACTAGAGCAAGGCCAAGACAGCTGGAGCAAGCCAAAGACAACTAGAGCAAGGCCAAGCCAACTGGAGCAAGCCCACGACAACTAGAGAAAGCACAAGACAACGGGGGCAAGCCCAAGACAATTGGAGCAAGCCGAAGATAACTGGAGCAAGGCCAAGACAACTCGAGCAAGCCCAGGGCAACTGGAGCAAGCCTAAGAGAGCTGGAGCGAGCCCAAGAAAACTGGAATTAGGCCAAGACAAATGGATCAAACCTAAGACGAATGGAGCAAGCTCAAAACAGCTAGAGCAAGGCCAATATAACTGGAAGAAGGCCAAGACAACTGGACCAAGCCCAAGACAAGTGGAGCAAGCCCAATACAATTCGAGCAAGTCCAAGACAGCTGGAGCACGTCAAGACAACTGGAGCAAGGCCAAGACAACTGGAGCAATGCCAAGACAGTTAGAGCATGTCCAAGACAACTTTGAGCAAGCCTAGGACAACTGGAGAAAGCCCAAGACAACTGGAGCAAGCCCAAGACAGCAGGGGCAAGCCTAATACAACTGGAGCAGGCCTAAGCCAACTCGAGAAAGGCCAAGACAACTGGAGCAAGCCCAAGACAACTGGAGCAAGCCCAAGACAACTGGAGCAATGCCAGGAAAACTCGAGCAAGCCCAAGAAACCTGGAGCAAGCCCTAGACAAAGGAACAGGCCTAAGACAAATGGATGAAGGCCTAGACAACTGGAGCGAGGCCAAGATAACTAGAGCAAGCCCAAGAAAACTAAAGCAGGCCTAAGACAACTGGAGCAAGACCAAGACAACTGGAGCAATGCCAAGACAACAAGAGCAAGGCCAAGACAACTGGAGCAAGGCCAAGACAGGTCGAGCAAGTCCAAGAAAAGTGGAGCAAGGCCAAGACAACTGAAGCAAGCCCAAGACAACTAGAGCAGGACCAAGACAACTCGAGCAAGCCCAAAACAACTGGAGCAAGACCAAGATAACTGGAGGAAGGCCAAGACAACTGGACCAAGCCCAAGACAAGTGGAGCAAGCTTGCGACAACTCAAGCAAGTCCAAGACAGCTGGAGCAAGTGTAGAACAACAAGAGCAAGACAAAGACTACTAGAGCAATGCCAAGACGGTTGGAGCAAGCCCAAGACAACTGGAGCAAGGCCAAGAAAACTGGAGAAACCCCAAGAAAACTAGAGCAAGCCGAAGACAACAGGGGCAAACCCAAGACAACTGGAGCAGGCCTAAGACAACAAGAGCAAGGCCAAGACAACTGGAGCAAGCCCAATAAAACTGGAGCAAGCCCAAGACAACTGGAGAAAGGCCAAGAAAACTCGAGCAAGCCCAAGACAACTGGAGCAAGCCCAAGAAAACTGGAGCATGCACAAGACAACTGGAGCAAGGCCAAGACAACTGGAGCAAGCCCAAGACAACTGGAGCAAGCCCAAGACAATTGGAGCAAGGCCAAGACAACTGGAGCAAGGCCAAGACAACTGGAGCAAGCCCAAGACAACTAGAGCGAGGCCAAGACAACTGGAGCAAGCCCAAGACAACTAGAGCGAGGCCAAGACAACTGGAGCAAGCCCAAGACAACTAGAGCGAGGCCAAGACAACTGGAGCAAGCCCAAGACAACTAGAGCGAGGCCAAGACAACTGGAGCAAGCCCAAGACAACTAGAGCGAGGCCAAGACAACTGGAGCAAGCCCAAGACAACTAGAGCGAGGCCAAGACAACTGGAGCAAGCCCAAGACAACTAGAGCGAGGCCAAGACAACTGGAGCAAGCCCAAGACAACTAGAGCGAGGCCAAGACAACTGGAGCAAGCCCAAGACAACTAGAGCGAGGCCAAGACAACTGGAGCAAGCCCAAGACAACTAGAGCGAGGCCAAGACAACTGGAGCAAGCCCAAGACAACTAGAGCGAGGCCAAGACAACTGGAGCAAGCCCAAGACAACTAGAGCGAGGCCAAGACAACTGGAGCAAGCCCAAGACAACTAGAGCGAGGCCAAGACAACTGGAGCAAGCCCAAGACAACTAGAGCGAGGCCAAGACAACTGGAGCAAGCCCAAGACAACTAGAGCGAGGCCAAGACAACTGGAGCAAGCCCAAGACAACTAGAGCGAGGCCAAGACAACTGGAGCAAGCCCAAGACAACTAGAGCGAGGCCAAGACAACTGGAGCAAGCCCAAGACAACTAGAGCGAGGCCAAGACAACTGGAGCAAGCCCAAGACAACTAGAGCGAGGCCAAGACAACTGGAGCAAGCCCAAGACAACTGGAGCATGGTCAAGACAACTGGAGCAAGTCCAAGACAACTGGGGCAAGCTCAAGACAACAGGAGCAAGCCAAAGACAACTAGAGCAAGCCCAAGAGAACTGGAGCAAGGCCAAGAGAACTAGAGCAAGCGCAAGACACCTGGAGCAAGCCCAAAACAGCTGGAGCAAGGCCAAGATAACTGGAAGAAGGCCAAGACAACTGGACCAAGCCCAAGACAAGTGGAGCAAGCCCAAGACAACTCGAGCAAGTCCAAGACAACTGGAGCACGTATAAGAAAACTGGAGCAAGGCCAAGACAACTCGAGCAATGCCAAGTAAGTTGGAACAAGCCCAAGACAACTGAAGCAAGGCCAAGACAACTGGAGAAAGCCCAAGACAACTGGAGCAAGCCCAGGAAAACAGGGGCGAGCCCAAGACAACTAGAGCAGGCCTAAGACAACTGGAGCAAGGCCAAGACAACGGGAGTAAGCCCAAGACAACTGGAGTAAGCCCAAGACAATTGGAGCAAGGCCAAGAAAACTCAAGCAAGCCCAAGACAACTGGAGCAAGCCCAAGACAACAGG
>SZWC01000259.1:411563-451496 GCA_023375785.1 Penium margaritaceum | reverse complement strand
AATGCCTTGAAAAAGTTGGCATGTTCCACTGACCATGACCACAAAGTTTACCAAGTACCTTAAACGGCTATGAATCATAACACGAGTCAGCCATGGTCAGAGTGTCCAACCACAGTGCAGATGTACTAGGCATGATCTTGCAGGTTCAAAGAAGGTAGACCACTGGTGGCTCAGTGTGGCTATTGTGTGCAATGCCTTGACAAAGTTGGCATGTGCCACTGACCATGACCGCAAATGTATCCAAGTGACATTTACTTCTATTGATCATAACATGAGTCAGCCACGGGCAGAGTGTCCAATCACAGTGCAAATGTACTAGGCATGAACATGCATGTGCAAACAAGATAGAATACTGGTGGCTCGGTGTGGCTATTGTGCGCAATGCGTTGACCAAGTTGGCATGTGCCACTCACCATGACCACAAAGTTTACCAAGTACCTGAAACGGCTATGAATCATAACACGAGTCAGTCACGGTTAGAGTGTCCAATCATAGGGCAGATATACTGGGCATGATCTTGCAGGTACAAACAAGGTAGAATACTGGTGGCTTGGTGTTGCTATTGTGCACAATGCCTTGACAGGGTTGGTATGTGCCACTGACAATGACCAAAAATGTATCCAAGTGACTTTTACTTCTATTGATCATAACACGAGTCAGCCACGACCAGAGTGTCCATTCACAATGCTGATGTACTAGGCATGACCTTGCAGGTACAAACAAGGTAGAATACTGGTGGCTCAGTGTGGCTATTGTGTGCAATGCCTTGACAAAGCTGGCATGAGCCACTGACCATGACCACAAATGTATCCAAGTGACTTTTACTTCTATTAATCACAACACGAGTCAGCCATGGTCAGAGTGCCCAATCAGAGTGTAGATATACTGGACATGACCTTGTAGGTATAAAAAGGGTACAATACTTGTGGCTCGGTGTAACTAATATGCGCAATGCTTTCACAAAGTTGGCATGTACCACTGACCATGACCACAAATGTATCCAAGTGACTTTTACTTCAATTGATCATAACACGAGTCAGCCATGGTTAGAGCGTCCAATCCAAGTGCACATGTACTCGGCATGATCTTGCAGGTACAAACAAGGTAGAATACTGTGGCTCGGTGTGGCTATTGTGCGCAATGCCTTGACAAAGTTTGCATGTGCCACTGACCATGACCACAAATGTATCCAAGTGACTTTTACTTCTATTGATCATAACACAAGTCAGCCACGGTCAGAGTGTCTGATAACAGTACATATGTACTAGGCATGATCTTGAAGGCGCAAACAAGGTACAAGACTGGTGGCTCGGTGTGGCTATTGTGCGCAATGCCTTGACAAAGTTGGCATGTGCCACGGACCACGACCACAAAGTTTACCAAGTACCTTAAACGGCTATGAATCATAACACGAGTCAGCCATGGTCAGAGTGTCCAATCACAGTGTAGATCTACTAGGCATGATCTTGCAGGTTCAAACAAGGTAGACCACTGGTGGCTCAGTGTGGCTATTGTGTGCAATGCCTTGACAGAGTTGGCATGTGCCACTGACCATGACCACAAATGTATCCAAGTGACCTTTACTTCTATTGATCAGAACACGAGTCAGCCAGGGTCATAGACCCCAATCACAGTGCAGATATACTGGGCATGACCTTGCACGTATAAACAAGGTAGAATACAAGTGGCTCGGTGTGGCTACTGTGCACAATGCCTTGAAAAAGTTGGCATGTGCCACTAACCATGACCACAAATGTATCCAAGTGACTTTTACTTCTATTCATCATAACACGAGTCAGCCACGGTCAGAGTGTCCAATCATAGTGCAAATGTACTAGGCGTGATCTTGCACGTGCAAACAAGGTAGAATACTGGTGGCTCGGTGTGGTTATTTTGCGCAATGCCTTCACAAAGTTGACATGTGCCACTGACTATGACCACAAATGTATCCAAATGACTTTTACTTATATTGATAACAACACAAGTCAGCCACGGTCAGAGAGTCCAATAAGAGTGCAGATTTACTACGCATGATCTTGCTGGTACAAGCAAGGTTCAATGCTGGTGGCTCGGTCTGGCTATTGTGCGCAATGCCTTGACAAAGTTGGCATGTGCCACTGACCATGACCACAAAGTTTACCAAGTACCTTAAACGGCTATGAATCATAACACGAGTCAGCCACAGTCAGAGTGTCCAATCACAATGCAGATATACTGGGAATGACCTTGCATGTATAAACAAGGTACAATAGTGGTGGCTACGTGTAGCTATTGTGTACAATGCCTTGACAAAATTGGCATGTGCCACTGACCATGACCACAAATGTATCCAAGTGACGTTTACTTCTATTGATCAAAACACGAGTCAGCCACGGCGAGAGTGTCCAATCACAATGCACATCTAATATGCATGACCTTGCAGGTATAAACAAGGTAAAAACCCGGTGGATTGACACGGCTATTGTGCGCAATGCCTTGACAAAGTTGGCATGTGCCACTGACCATGACCAAAAAGTGTACCAAGTACCTTAAACGGCTATGAATCATAACACAAGTCAGCCACGGAAAGAGTGTCCAATCACAAATCAGATATACTGACCATGACCTTGCAGGTATAAACAAGGTAGAATGCTGGTGGCTCGGTGTGGTTATTGTGCACAATGCCTTGACAAAGTTGGCATGTTCCACTAACCATGACCACAAATGTATCCAAGTGACTTTTACTTATATTGAACATAACACAAGCCAGCTACGTTCAGAGTGTTCAATCACAGTGCATATGTACTAGGCATGATGTTGCATGTGTAAACAAGGTAGAACACTGGTGGCTGTGTGTGGCTAGTGTGCGCCGTGCCTTCACAAAGTTGGCATGTGCCACTGACCATGACCACAAAGTTTACCAGGTGACTTTAACTCCTATAAATCAGAACACGAGTCAGCCACGGTCAGAGTGTCCAATCACAGTGCAGATGTACTAGGCATGATCTTGCAGGTGCAAACAAGGTAGAATACTGGTGGCTCAGTGTGTATATTGTGCGCAATGCCTTGACAAAGTTGGCGTGTGCCACTGACCATGACCACAAAGTTTACCAAGTGACTTTAACTTCTACGAATCGAAACGCAAGTCAGCCACAGTCAGAGTGCCCAATCACAGTGCACATCTAATATGCATGACCTTGCAGGTATAAACAGGGTAAAAACCCGGTGGCTTGGCACGGCTATTCTGCGCAATGCCTTGACAAAAGTTGCATGTGCTACTGACTATGACCTCAAAGTTTACCAAGTACCTTAAATGGCTATGAATCATACCACGAGTCAGCCACAGTCAGAGTGTCCAATCGCAGTGGGGATATTATGGGCATGCCCTTGCAGGTATAAACAAGGCAGAATACTTGTGGCGCGGTGTGGCTGTTGTGCGCAATGCCTTGACAAAGTTGGCATGTGCCACTGACCATGACCACAAATGTATCCAAGTGACTTTAACTTCTACTGATCATAACACGAGTCAGCCATGGTAAGAGTGTCCAATCACAGTGCACATCTATTATTCATGACCTAGCAGGTAGAAACAAGGTAAAAAAGTGGTGGCTTGGCACGGCTATTGTGCTCAATGCCTTGACAAATTTGGCATGTGCCACTGACGATGACCACAAAGTTTACCAAGTACCTCAAACGGCTATGAATCATAACACGAGTCAGCCACGGTCAGAGTGTACAATCACAGTGCAGATATACGAGACATGACCTTGCAGGGATAAGCAAGGTAGAATACTGGTGGCTCGTTTTGGCTATTGTGCGCAATGCCTTGATAAAGTTGGCATGTGCCACTGACCATGACCACAAATGTATCAAAGTGACTTTTACTTCTATTGATCATAACACGAGTCAGCCATGGTTAGAGTGTCCAATCACAGTGCAGATGTACTAGGCATGATCTTGGCGGTGCAAATTTTGTAGAATACTGGTGGCTCGTTGTGGCTTTTGTGCGCAATGCCTTGACAAAGTTGGCATGTGCCACAGACCATGATAACAAAGTTTACCAAGTGACTTTAACGTCGACAAAGCGTGACACGATTCAGCCACGTTCAGAGTGTCCAATCACAGTGTAGATATACTGGGCATGACCTTGCAGATTCAAACAAGGTAGAATCCTGGTAGATCGGTGTGCCTATTGTGCACAATGCCTTGACAAAATTAACATGTGCCACTGACCATGACCAAAACGTTTACCAAGTGACTTTTACTTCTACGTATCGTAACACGAGTCAGCCACGGTCAGAGTGTCCAATCACAGTGCAGATGTACTAGGCATGATCTTACAGGTACAAACAAGGTAGAATACTGGTGGCTTGGCACGGCTATTGTGCGCAATACCTTGACAAAGTTGGCATGTGCCACTGATCATGACCACAAAGTTTACCAAGTATCTTAAACGGCTATGAATCATAACACGAGTCAGTCACGGTCACAGTGGCCAATCACAGCGTACATCTAGTATGCATGCCCTTGCAGGTATAAACAAGGTTAAAAATCGGTGGCTTGGCACGACTATTGTGCGCAATGCCTTGACAAAGTTGGCATGTGCCATTGACCATAACCACAAATGTATCCAAGTGACTTTGACTTCTATTGATCATAACACGATTCAACCACGGTCAGAGTGTCCAATCACAGTGCAGATAAACTGGGCATGACTTTGCAGGTAAAAACAAAGTAGAATACCGGTGGCGCTGTGTGGCTAGTGTGCGCAATGCCTTGACAAAGTTGGCATGTGCCACTGCCCATGACCACAAAGTTTACCAAGTGACTTTAACTTTTGCGCATCGTAACATCAGTCGGAGACGGTCAGAGTATCCAATCACAGTGCAGATGTACTAGGCATGATCTTGCAGGTATAAACAAGGTAGAATACTGGTGGCTCGGTGTGGCTATTGTGTGCAATGCCTTGACAAAGTTGGCATGTGCCAATGACCATGACCACAAAGTTTATCAAGTGACTTTAACTTCCACGCATCGTAACACGAGTCATCCACGGTCAGAGTGCCCAATCACAGCGTACATCTAATATGCATGATTTTGCAGGTGTAAAAAAGGTAAAAACCAGTGGCTTGGCATGGCTATTGTGCGCAATGCCTTGAAAAAAAGGGCATGTGCCACTGACCATGACCACAAAGTTTACCAAGTACCTTAAACGGCTATGAATCATAACACGAGTCAGCCACGGTCAGAGTGTCCAATCACAGTGCAGATGTGTTGGAGATACAGTAAGAACCAGACTCACTCCTCCCACCTCTTGGTAAATCCGAGCCTCGAGAAGGTTATAGTATCATCAGAACCACCTTGACTCAACAGCTCTCCGATGTCATGACTGTTTGAACCGACACGTCAAGTGATCCCCTAATAAAGTGATAAATCTGTCACCGGCGTCTGGCTAGCGGAAAGAAGCCGTTTACCCCTGTTTTGTTGGATATAACGAGGACGTTCATTCCCTTGCAAAAGCTAACCAGAACAAATCTATCCATCCTGTTCCCTTTGGTTCCGCGGCTTTTCCACCGTACTCTCGCCCTGCTCGCCTTTGTCGTCTTTCGCTCACCACTCTCTCCTCACAGCTCTTCGCCTCATCACTTTCAATCATTCGCTCAACCTCATCGCATCACTCGCCTTGATCTTCTCTTCTATTGTCTGCCTCGGAGCCCCGCCGCCTCGCCCTACTCAAGGCTCTGCGACTAACTCCTTGGATCTGCACGCACCTTTCTGCTTCCGTCACTGCACTACCGAGCTCCTGCATGCTCGACTGCTTCTGCTTGCTTCTGTTCTTCCCGCTCCCATTCATTCCATTATTTTGACAAGATGTACTAGGCATGATTTTGCATGTTCAAACAACGTAGAATACTGGTGGCTCTGTGTGGCTATTGTGCACACTGCCTTGACAAAGGTGGCATATGCCACTGACCATGACCACAAAGTTTACCAAGTGGCTTTAACTACTACAAGCAATAACACGGATCAGCCACGGTAAGAGTGTCCAATCACAGTGCAGATGTACTAGGCATGATCTTGCAGGTGCAAACAATGTGGAATACTGGTGGCTCAGTGTGCCTATTGTGCACAATGTCTTGACAAGGTTGGCATGTGCCGCTGACCATGACCACGAATGTATGCAAGTGACTTCTACTTCTATTGATCAAAACACGAGTCAGCCATGTTCATAGTGTCCAATCACAGTGTACATGTTTTAGGCATGACCTTGTAGGTACAAACAAGGTACAATACTGGTGGCTCGGTGTGGCTATTGTGTGCAATGCCTTGACAAAGTTGGCATGTGCCACTGACCATGACCACAAATGTATCCAAGTGACTTTTACTTCTATTGATCATGACACGAGTCAGCCACGGCGAGAGTGTCCAATCACAGTGCAGATGTACTAGGCATGATATTGCAGGTGCACACAAGGTAGAATACTGGTGGCTTGGAGTGTATATTGTGCGCAATGCCTTGACAAAGTTGGCATGTGCCACTGACCATGAACACAAATGTATCCAAGTGACTTTTACTTATATAGATCATAACAGGAGTCAGCCACGGTCACAGTGTCCAATCACACTGCAGATGTACTAGGCATGATATTGCAGGTGCACACAAGGTAGAATACTGGTGGCATGGTGTGTCTATTGTGCGAAATGCCTTGACAAAGTTGGCATGTGCCACTGACCATGACCACAGAGTTTACCAAGTACCTTAAACAGCTTTGAATAATAACAGAAGTCAGCCACGGTCAGAGAGTCCAATCACAGTGCAGATGTACTGGGCATGATCTTTCAGGTACAAACAGGGTAGATTACTGGTGGGTCGGTGTGGCCATTGTGCGCAATGCCTTGACAGAGCTGGCAAGTGCCACAGACAATGACCACAAATGTATCAAAGTGACTTTTACATCTATTGGTCATAACACGATTCAATCACGATCAGAGTGTCCAATCACAATGCAGATATACTGAACTGACTGTACAGTACAAACAAGGTAGAATACTGGTGGCTCGGTGTGGCTATTATGCGCAATGCCTTAATAAAGTTGGCATGTGCCACTGTCCATGACCACAAAGTTTTCCAAGTGACTTCAAATTCTACGAATCGTAACGCGAGTCGGAGACGATGAGAGTGTCCAATCACAGTGCAAATGTACTAGGCATGATCTTGCAGGTATAGGCAAGGTAGAATACTGGTGGCTCGGTGCGGCTATTGTGCGCAATGCCTTGACAAAGTTGGCATGTGCCACGGACCATGACTACAGCGTTTACTAAGTGACTTTAACTTCTACGCATCGTAACACGAGTCATTCACGGTCAGATTACCCAATCACAGCGCACATCTTATATGCATGACCTTGCATGTATAGAAGAGGTAAAAACCGGTGGCTTGGCATGGCTATTGTGCGCAATGCCTTGACAAAGTTGGCATGTGCCACTGACCATGACCACAACGTTTACCAAGTACCTTAAACGGCTATGAATCATAACACTACTCAGCCACGGTCAGAGTGTCCAATCACAATGCAGATGTACTAGGCATGATTTTTCAGGTTCAAACAAAGTTTAATACTGGTGGCTCGATGTGGCTATTGTGCGCAATGCCTTAACAAAGGTTCCATGTGCCACTGACCATGACCACAAAGTGTACCAAGTGGCTTTAACTTCTACGAATCGTAACATAAGTCGGAGATGGTCAGAGTGTCCAATCAAAGTGCACATGTACTAGGTATGATGTTGCTGGTGTAAACAAGGTAGAATACTGGTGGCTCGGTGTGGCTATTGTGAGCAATGCCTTGACAAAGTTGGCATGTGCCACTGACCATGACCACAGAGTTTACCAAGTGACTTTAACTTCTACGCATCGTAACACGAGTTATTCACGGTCAGAGTACCCAATCATAGCGCACATCTAATATGCATGACCTTGCAGGTATAAAAGAGGTAAAAAACTGGTGGCTTGGCACGGCTATTGTGCGCAATACCTTGACAAAGTTGGCATGTGCCACTGACCATGACCACAAAGTTTAACGAGTACCTTAAACGGCTATGAATCATAACATGAGTCAGCCACGGTCACAGTGTCCAATCACAGTGCGGATGTACTAGGCATGATCTTACAGGTGCAAACAAGGTGGAATACTGGTGGCTTGGTGTGGCTATTGTACGCACTGCATTGACAAAGGTTGCACGTGCCACTGACCATGACCACAAATGTATCCAAGTGACTTTCACTTCTATTGATCATAACATGAGTCAGCCACGGTCAGAGTGTTTAATCATAGTGCAGATGCACTAGACGTGATCTTGCAGGTACAAACAAGGTAGAATACTGGTAGCTCGGTGTGGCTATAGTGCGCAATGCCATGACAAAGTTGGCATGTGCCACTGACCATGACCACAAATGTATCCAAGTGACCTTTTCTTATATTAATCATAACACGAGTCAACCACGGTCAGAGTGTCCAATCATAGTGCAGATATATTTGGCATGACCTTACATGTATAAACAAGGTAGAATACTGGTGGCTCGTTGTGGCAATTGTGTGCAATGCATTGACAAAGTTGGCATGTGCCACCGACCATGACCACAAATGTATCCAAGTGACTTTTACTTCTATTGATCATAACACGAGTCAGCCACGGTCAGAGTGTCTAATCACAGTGCAAATGTACTAGGCATGAACTTGCAGGTACAAACAAGGTAGAATACTGGTGGCTCGGTGTGGCTATTGTGTGCAATGCCTTGACAAAGTTGACATGTGTCACTGACCATGACCACAAATGTATCCAAGTGACTTTCACTTCTATTGAGCATAACACAACTCAGCCACGGTCAGAGTGTCCAATCACAGTGCAGATGTACTAGGCATGATCTCGCATGTGCAAACTAGGTAGAATACTGGCGGCTCGGTGTGTCTATTGTGTGCAATGCCTTGACAAAGTTGGCATGTGCCACTGACCATAACCACAAAGTTTGCCAAGTACCTTTAACGGCTATGAATCATAACACGAGTCAGCCACGGTCAGAGTGTCCAATCAAAGTGCAGATGTAATAGGCATGATGTTGCAGGTGTAAACAAGGTAGATACTGGTGGCTCGGTATCGCTATTGTGGGCAATGCCTTGACAAATTTGGCATGTGCCATTGACCATGACCACAGAGTTTACCAAGTGACTTTAACTTCTACGCATCGTAACACGAGTCATTCACAGTCAGAGTACCCAATCACAGTGCACATATAATATGCATGACCTTGCAGGTTTCAAAGAGGTAAGAAACCAGTGGCTTGACTTGGCTATTGTGCGCAATGCCTTGACAAAGTTGGGGTGTGCCACTGACCATGACCACAAATGTATCGAAGTGACTTTTACTTCTATTGTTCAAAACATGAGTCAGCAACGGTCAGAGTGTTTAATCACAGTGCAAACGCACTAAGCATGATCTTGTAGGTACAAACAAGGTAGAATACTAGTGACTCGGTGTGGCTATAGTGCGCAATGCCATGACAAAGTTTGCATGTGCCACTGACTATGACCACAAATGTATCCAAGTGACTTTTACTTATATTGATCATAACACGAGTCAGCCACGGTCAGAGTGTCCAATCACAGTGCAGATATACTGGTCATGACCTAACATGTATAAACAATGTAGAATACTGGTGGCTCGGTGTGGGTATTGTGCACAATTCCTTGGCAAACTTGGCATGTGCCACTGACCATGACCACAAAGTTTACCAAGTGACTTTTTATTCATATGAATCGTAACATGAGTCAGCCACGGTCAGAGTGCCTAATCACATCGCACATCTAATATAGATAACCTTGCAGGTATCAACAAGGTAAATAACCGGTGGCTTGGCACGGCTATTGTGCGCGATGCCTTGACAACATTGGCATGTGCCACTAACCATGACCAAAAAGTCTACCAAATACATGAAACGGCTATGAATCATAACACGAGTCAGCCACGGTCAAAGTGTCCAATCATAGTGCAGATACACTGGGAATAACCTTACATGTATAGCCAAAGTATACTACTGGTGGCTCGATGTGGCTATTGTGCGCAATGCCTTCACAAAGTTGGCATGTGCTACAGACCATGACTACACTTATATCCAAGTGACTTTTACTTCTATTGATCATAACACGAGTCAGCCACGGTCAGGGTGTCCAATCATATTTCAGATGTACTAGGCATGACCTTGCAGGCACAAACAATGTATAATACCTTAAACGGCTATGAATCATAACACGAGTCAGTTACGGTCAGAGTGTCCAATCATAGGGCAGATATACTGGGCATGATCTTGCAGGTACAAAAAAGGAAGAATACTGGTGGCTCGGTAATGTTATTGTGCACAATGCCTTGACAGAGTTGGCATGTGCCACAGACTATGACCACAAATGTATCCAAGTGACTTTTACTTATATTGATCATAACACAAGTCAGCGATGGCCAGAGTGTCCAATCACAATGCAGATGTACTAGGCATGACCTTGTATGTACAAACAAGATAGAAAACTGGTGGCTCAGTGTGGCTATTGTGTGCAATGCCTTGACAAAGTTGGCATGTGCCACGGACCATGACCACAAATGTATCCAAGTGACCTTTGCATCTATAAATCATAACACGAGGCAGCCATAGTCAGAGTGTCCAATCATAGTGTAGATATACTGGACATGACCTTGCATATATAGAAAAGGTACAATACTAGTGGCTCGGTGTAACTATTATGCGCAATGCCTTCACAAAATTGGCATGTGCCACTGACCATGACCACAAATGTATCAAAGTGACTTTTACTTATATTGATCATAACACGAGTCAGCCACAGTTAGAGTGTCCAATCACAGTGCAGATGTACTCGGCATGATCTTGCAAGTAAAAACAAGGAATAATCCTGTGGCTTGGTGTGGCTATTGTGCGCAATGCCTTGACAAAGTTGGCATGTGCCACTCACCATGACCACAAATGTATCCAAGTGACTTTTACTTCTATTGATCATAACACAAGTCAGCTACGGTCAGAGTGTCCAATAAAAGTACATATTAACTATGCATGATCTTGTAGGTGCAAACAAGGTACAATACTGGTGGCTCGGTGTGGCTATTGTGCGCAATGCCTTGACAAAGTTGGCATGTGCCACTGACCATGACCACAAAGTTTACCAAGTACCTTAAACGGCTATAAATCATACCACGAGTCAGCCGCACTTAGAGTGTCCAATCATAGTGCAGATATACTGGGCATGACCTTGCAGGTATAAACAAGGTAGAATACTGGTAGCTCGGTGTGGCTATTGTGCGCAATGCCTTGACAAAGTTGGCATATGCCACTGACGGTGACCACAAATATATCCAAGTGACTTTTACTTCTATTGGTCATAACAGGAGTCAGCCACGGTCTCAGTGTCAAATCACAGCGCACATCTAGTATGCATGACCTTTTAGGTATAAATAGGGTAAAAACCCGGTGGCATGGCATGACTATGGTTTGCAATGCCTTGAAAAAGTTGGCATGTACCACTGACCATGACCACAAAGTTTACCAAGTACCTTAAACGGCTATGAATCATAACACGAGTCAGCCATGGTCAGAGTGTCGAACCACAGTGCAGATGTACTAGGCATGATCATGCAGGTTCAAAGAAGGTAGAACACTGGTGGCTCAGTGTGGCTATTGTGTGCAATGCCTTGATAAAGTTGGCATAAGCCACCGACCATGACCACAAATGTATCCAAGTGACTTTTACTTCTATTGATCATAACATGAGTCAGCCACGGTCAGAGTGTCCAATCAGAGTGCAGATGTACTAGGCATGAACATGTAGGTGCAAACAAGATAGAATACTGGTGGCTCGGTGTGGCTATTGTGCGCAATGCCTTGACAAAGTTGGCATGTGCCACTCACCATGACCACAAAGCTTACCGAGTACCTTAAACCGCTGTGAATCATAACACGAGTCAGTCACGATCAGAGTGTCCAATCATAGGGCAGATATACTAGGCATGATCTTGCAGGTACAAACAAGGTAGAATACTGGTGGCTCGGTGTTTCTATTGTGCACAATGCCTTGACAGAGTTGGCATCTGCCACTGACAATGACCACAAATGTATCCAAGTGACTTTTACTTCTATTGATCATAACACGAGTCAGCCACGGTCAGAATGTCCAATCACAATGCAGATGTACTAGGCATGACCTTGCAGGTACAAACAAGGTAGAATACTGGTGGCTTAGTGTGGCTATTGTGTGCAATGCCTTGACAAAGCTGGCATGAGCCACTGACCATGACCACAAATGTATCCAAGTTACTTTCACTTATATTAATCATAACACGAGTCAGCCATGGTCAGAGTGCCCAATCACAGTGTAGATATACTGGACATGACCTTGCAGGTATAACAAAGGTACAATACTAGTGGCTCGGTGTAACTAATATGCGCAATGCCTCCACAAAGTTGGCATGTGCAACTGACCATGACCACAAATGTATCCAAGTTACTTTTACTTCTATTGATCATAACACGAGTCAGCCATGGCTATAGTGTCCAATCATAGTGCATATGTACTCGGCATGATCTTGCATGTACAAACAAGGTAGAATAATGTGGCTCGGTGTGGCTATTGTGCGCAATGCCTTGACAAAGTTGGCATGTGCCACTGACCATGACCACAAATGTATCCAAGTGACTTTTACTTCTATTGATCATAACAAAAGTCAGCCACGGTCAGAGTGTCAAATAGCAGTACATATGTACTAGGCATGATCTTGTAGGCGCAAACAAGGTAAAATACTGGTGGCTCGGCGTGGCTATTGTTCGCAATGCCTTAACAAAGTTGGCATGTGCCACTGACCATGACCGAAAAGTTTACCAAGTACCTTAAACGGCTATGAATCATAACACGAGTTAGTTACAGGTAGAGTGTCCAATCACAGTACAGATGTACTCGGCATGATCGTGCAGGTACAAACAAGGTAGAATTCTGTGGCTCGGTGTGGCTATTGTGCGCAATGCCTTGAAAAAGTTGGCATGTGCCACTGACCATCACCACAAATGTATCCAAGTGACTTTTACTTCTATTGACCATAAAACAAGTCGGCCACGGTCAAAGTGTCCAATAACACTACATATGTACTAAGCATGATCTTGTAGGCGCAAGCAAGGTACAATACTGGTGGCTCGGTGTGGCTATTGTGCGCAAAGCCTTGACAAAGTTGGCATGTGCCACTGACCATGACCACAAATGTATCCAAGTGACTTTTACTTATATTGACCATAACACAAGCCAGCTACGTCAGAGTGGCCAATCACAATGCAGATGTACTAGGCATGATCTTCCAGGTGCAAACAAGGTGGAATACTGGTGGCTCGGTGTGGCTATTGTGCGCAATGCCTTGACAAAGTTGGCATGTGCCACTAACCATGACCACAAATGTATCCAAGTAACTTTTTTTTCTATTGATCATAACACGAGTCAGCCATGGTCAGAGTGTCCAATCATAGTGCAAATGTACTAGGCATGATCTTGCAGGTGCAAACAAGGTAGAATACTGGTGGCTCGGTGTGGCTATTGTGCGCAATGCCTTGACAAAGTTGGCATGTGCCACTAACCATGACCACAAATGTATCCAAGTAACTTTTTTTTCTATTGATCATAACACGAGTCAGCCATGGTCAGAGTGTCCAATCATAGTGCAAATGTACTAGGCATGATCTTGCAGGTGCAAACAAGGTAGAATACTGGTGGCTCGGTGTGGCTATTGTGCGCAATGCCTTGACAAAGTTGGCATGTGCCACTAACCATGACCACAAATGTATCCAAGTAACTTTTTTTTCTATTGATCATAACACGAGTCAGCCATGGTCAGAGTGTCCAATCATAGTGCAAATGTACTAGGCATGATCTTGCAGGTGCAAACAAGGTAGAATACTGGTGGCTCGGTGTGGCTATTGTGCGCAATGCCTTGACAAAGTTGGCATGTGCCACTAACCATGACCACAAATGTATCCAAGTGACTTTTACTTATATTGACCATAACACAAGCCAGCTACGTCAGAGTGTCCAATCACAATGCAGATGTACTAGGCATGATATTGCAGGTCCAAATAATGTAGAATACTGGTGGCTCGGTATGGCTACTGTGCGCAATGCCTAGACAAAGTTGGCATGTGCTACTGACCATGACCACAAAGTTTACCAAGTGACTTTAACCCCTACGAATCAAAACACGAGTCAGCCAGAGTCAGAGTGCCCACTCGCAGTTCAGATGTACTAGGCATGACCTTGCAGATGTAAACAAGGAAAAAAAACCGGTGACTTGGCACAGCGATTGTGTGCAATGCCTTGACAAAGTTGGCATGTACCACTGACCATGACCACAAAGTTTACCAAGTGACTTTAATCTCTATGAATCGTAACACGAGTCAGCCACAATCGGAGTGCCCAATCACAACTCAGATGTACTAGGCATGACCATGCAGGTATAAACAAGGTAAAAAACCCGGTGGCTTGCCACGGCTATTGTGCGCAATGCCTTGACAAAGCTGGCATGTGCCACTGTCCATGACGACAAAGTTTACCATGTACCTTAAACGGCTATGAATCATAACACAAGTCAGCCACTATCAGAGTGTTCAATCACAAAGCAGATGTATTGGGCATGATCTAGCAGGTAGAAACAAGGTAGAATACTGGTAGCTCGGTGTGGCTTTTGTGCGCAATGCCTCGACAAAGTGTGCATGTGCCACTGACCATGACCACAAATGTATCCAAGTGACTTTTACTCATATTCATCATAACACGAGTCAGCCACGATCAGAGTGTCCAATCACAGTGCACATGTACTGGGCATGATCTAGCAGGTATGAACAAGGTAGAGTATTGGTGGCTCGGTGTGGCTAATGTGCGTAATTCCCTGACAAAGTTGGCATGTGCCACTGACCATGACCACAAATGTATCCAAGTGACTTTTACATATATTGATCATAACACAAGTCAGCCACGGTTAGAGTGTCCAATAACAGTGCAGATTTACCAGGTATGATCTTTCATGTGCAAACAAGGTAGAATACTGGTAGCTCTGTGTGGCTATTGTGCGCAATGCCTTGACAAAGTTGGCGTGTACCACTGACTATGACCACAAAGTTTACCGAGTACCTTAAACGGATATGAATCATAACACGAGTTAGCCACGGTCAGAGTTTCCAATCACAGTGCAGGTGTATTGGGCATGACCTTGCAAGTAAAAACAAGGTAGAATACTGGTGGCTCGGTGTGGATATTGTGCACAATGCCTTGACAAAGTTGGCATGTGCCACTGATCATGACCACACATATATCCAAGTGACTTTTACTTCTATTTATCATAACACGAGTCAGTCACGGTCAGAGTGTCCAATCAAGGTGCAGATGTACTAGGCATGATCTTGCAGGTGCAAACAAGGTAGAATACTGGTGGCTCGGTGTGGCTATTATGCGCAATGCCTTGACAAAGTTCGCATGTGCCACTGACCATGACCACAAAGTTTACCAAATGACTATAACTTCTACGAATCATAACATGAGTCAGCAACGGTCAGAGTTTGTAATCACATTGCAAATGTACTAAGCATAATCTTGCAGGTGCAAACAATGTATAATACTGGTGGCATGGCACGGCTATTGTGCGCAATGCCTTGACAAAGTTGGCATGTGCCACTGACCATGATCACAAAGTTTACCAGTACCTTAAACGGCTATGAATCATAACATGAGTCAGCCATGGTCAGAGTGTCCAATCACAGTGCAGATATACTAGGCATGACCTTGCAGGTACAAGCAAGGTACTGATGGCTCGGTGTGGCTATTGTGCGCAGTGCCTTGACAAAGTTGGCATGTGCCACTGAATATGACCACAAATGTATCCAAGTGACTTGTATTCTATTGATCATAACACGAGTCAGCCATGTTCAGAGTGTCCAATCACAATGCAGATGTAATAGGCATGATCTTGCAAGTTCAAACAAGGTAGACTACTGGTGGCTCGATGTGGTTATTGTGCGAAACGCCTTGACAAAGTTGGCATGTGCCACTGACCACGATGACAAATGTTTACCAAGTGACTTTGACACTTACGAATCATAACACGAGTCAGCCACGGTCAGATTGCCCAATCACAGCGCACATCTAATATGCATGACCTTGCAGTTATAAACAGGGTAAAAAGACCGGTGTATTGGCACGGCTATTGTGCGCAATGTCTTGACAACGTTGGCATGTGCCACTGACCATGACCACAAAGTTTACCAAGTACCTTAAACGGATGTGACTCATAACACGAGTCAGCCACGGTTAGAGTGTCCAAACACAATGCAGATATACTGGGCATGACCTTCCAGTATAAACAAGGTACAATACTGGTGGCTCGGTGTGGCCATTGTACGCAATGCCTTGACAAAGTTGCCATGTGCCATTGAACATGAAAACAAATGTATCAAAGTGACTTTTACTTCTATTGATCATAACACGAGTCAGCCACGGTCAGATTGTCCAATCACAGTGCAGATGTAATGGGCATGATCTTGCAGGTTCAAAGAAGGTAGAATACTGGTGGCTCGATGTGACTATTGTGCGCAATGCCTTGATAAAGTTGGCATATGCCACTGACCACGACCACAAATGTTTACCAAGTGGCTTTGACTTCTACGAATCGTAACACGAGTCAACCATCAATGTACCCAATCACAGCATACATCTAACATGCGTGACCTTGCAGGTATAAACAGGGTAAAAAGCCAGTGTCTTGGCACGGCTATTGTGCGCAATGCCTTGACAAAGTTGGCATGTGCCACTGACCATGACCACAAGGTTTACCAAGTACCTTAAACGGCTGTGAATCATAACACGAGTCAGCCACGGTCAGAGTGTCCAATCACAGTGCAGATATAATGGGAATTACCTCGCAGATATAGACAAGGTAGTATACTGGTGGCTCGATGTGGCCATTGTGCGCAACGCCTTCACAAAGTTGGCACGTGCCACTGATCATGACTACAAATGTATCCAAGTGACTTTTACTTCTACGAATCATGACACGAGTCAGCCACAGTCAGAGTGTCCAATCACAGTGCAGAAATACTGGGCATGATCTTGCATGTACGAACAAGGTATAATACTGGTGGCTTGGTGTGGCTAATGTGCGCAATACTTTGACAAAGTTGGCATGTGCCACTGACCATGACCACACAGTTTACCAAGTACCTTAAACGGCAATGAATCATAACACGAGTCAGCCACGGCCAGAGTGTACAATCACTGTGCATATATACTGGGCTTGAACTTGCAGGTATAAACAAGGTAGAATACTGGTGGCTTGGTGTGTCTATTGTGCGCAATGCCTTGACAAAGTTGGCATGTCTCACTGACCATGACCACAAAGTCTACCAAGTGACTTGAACTTCTACAAATTGTAACACGAGTCAGCCACAGTCAGAGTGCCCAATCTCAGTACACATCTAATATGCATGACCTTGAAGGCAAAAACAAGGTAAAAAACTCATGGCTTGGCCTGGCTATTGTGTGCAATGCCTTTACAAAGTTGGCATGTGCCACTGACCATGACCACAAAGTTTACCAAGTACCTTAAACGGCTATGAATCATAACGCGAGTCAGCCACGGTTAGAGTGTCCAATCACAGTGCAGATGTATTGGGCATGACCTTGCAGGTACAAACAAGGTAGAATACTTGTGGCTCGGTGTGGCTATTGTGTGCTATGCCTTGACAAAGTTGGCACATGCCACTGACCATGACCACAAATGTTTCCAAGTGATTTTTATTTGTATTGATCATAACACGAGTCACCCGCGGTCAGAGTGTCCAATCACAGTGCAGATATACTAGGCATGATCTTGAAGGTGCGAACAAGGTAGAATACTGGTGGCTCGGTGTGGCTATTGTGCGCAATACTTTGACAAAGTTGGCATGTGCCACTCACCATGACCACAAATGTATCCAAGTGATTTTTACTTCTATTGATCTTACCACGAGTCAGCCACGGTCAGAGTGTCCAATCACTGTGCAGATATAATAGGCATGATCTTACAGGTTTATACAGGGTAGAATACTAGTGGCTCGGTGTGGTGATTGTGCGCAATGCCTTTACAAAGTTGGCATGTGCCACTGACCATGACCACAAATGTTTACCAAGTGACTTTGACTTCTACAAATCGTAACACGAGTCAACCAAAGCCAGAGTGCCCGATCACAGCGTACATCTAATATGCATGACCTTGCAGGTATAAACAAGGGAAAAAACCGGTGTCTTGGTACGGCTATTATGCGCAATGTCTTGACAAAGTTGGCATGTGCCACTGACTATGACCACAAAGTTTAGCAAGTACCTTAAACGGCTATGAATCATAACACGAGGCAGCCACAGTGGCAGTGTCCACTCACAGTGCAGATATACTGGGCATGACCTTGCAGGTATAAACAAGATAGAATATTGGTGGCTCAGTGTGGCCATTGTGCGCAATGCCTTGAGAAAGTTGGAATGGGCCACTAACCATGACCACAAATGTATCCAAGTGACTTTTACTTCTACGAATCGTAATACGAGTCAGCCACGGTCAGGGTGTCCAATCACAGTGCAGATATACTGGGCATGATCTTGCAGGTAAAAACAAGGTAGAATACTAGTGATTTGGTGTGGCTATTGTGCGCAATGCCTTGACGAAGTTGGATGAGCCACTGACCATGATCACAAATGTGTCCAAGTGACTTTTACTTCTACTGATCATAACATGAGTCACCCACGGTTAGAGTGTCCAATCATAGTGCAGATGTACTAGGCATGATCTTGCAGTTGCAAACAAGGTAGAATACTGGTGGCTCGGTGTGGCTTTTGTGCGCTATGCCTTGACAAAGTTGGCATGTGCCACTGACCATGACCACAAATGTATCCAAGTGACTTCTACTTCTATTGATCATAACACGAATCAGCCACGGTCAGAGTGTCCAATAAAAGTGCAGATATACTAGGCATGATCTTGCAGATATAAACAAGGTAGAATACTGGTGGCTTGGTGTGGCTATTGTGCGCAATGCCTTGACAAAGTTGGCATGTGCCACTGACCATGACCACAACGTTTACCAAGTGACTTTAACTACTACAAATTGTAACACGAGTCAGCCACGGTCACAGTGCCCAATCACAGCACACATCCAATATGCATGACCTTGCAGGTATATGCAGGGTAAAAACCCAGTGGTTTGGCACGACTACTGTGCGCAATGCCTTGACAAAGTTGGCATGTGCCACTGACCATTTCCACAAAGTTTACCAAGTACCTTAAATGGCTATGATACATAACACGAGTCAGCCACGGTCAGAGTGTCCAATCACTGTGCAGATATACTGGGCATGACCTTGCAGGTACAAACAAGGTAGAATACTGGTAGATTGGTTTGGCTACTGTGCGCAATGCTTTGACAAAGTTGGCATGTGCCACTGACCACGACCACAAAGTTCACCAAGTGACTTTAACATCTACAAATCATAACACGAGTCAGCCACAGTCCGAGTGCCCAATCACAGTTCAGATGCACTAGGCATGACCTTGCAGGTATAAACAAGGTAAAAAAACCGGCAGCTTGGCACGGCTATTGTGCGCAATGCGTTGACAAAGTTGGCATGTGCCACTGGCCATGACCACAACGTTTACCAAGTTCCTTCAACGGCTATGAATCATAACACAAGTCAGCCACTGTCAGAGTGTCCAATCACAGGGCGGATATACTGGGCATGACCTTGCATGTACAAACAAGATAGAATACTGGTAGACTGGTGTGGCTATTATGCGGAATGCCTTGACAAAGTTGGCGTGTGCCACTGACCATGACCACAAAGTTTACCACATGACTTTCACTTCTATGAATCGTAACACGAGTCAGCCACAGTCAGAGTCCCTAGTCACAATTCAGATGTACTAGGCATGACCTTGCAGGTATAAACAAGGTAAAAAACCGGTGGCTTGGCACGGCTTCTGTGCGCAATTCCTTTACAAAGTTGGCATGTGCCACTGACAATGACCAGAAAGTTTACCAAGTACCTCAAACGGCTATGNACGTATAGACAAGCTAGAATACTGGTGGCTAGGTGTGGCTATTGTGCGCAACGCCTTGACAAAGTTGGCATGTGCCACTGACCATGACCACAAATGTATCCAAGTGACTTTTACTTCTATTGATCATAACACGAGTCTGCCACGGTCGAAGTGTCCAATCACAGTACAGATGTACTAGGCATGATCTTGCAGGTGCAAACAAGATAGAATACTGCTGGCTCGGTGTGGCTATTGTGCGCAATGCCTTGACAAAGTAGTGTCAGAAGTATGTGTTTTCTGACTTTGCTTCTTGATGCGGAATGGCCTTGGGTAATTTGAGAAGAGGTCGTGATCAGCTCTCTGCAGCGAGAGCACACAAACGGTCCAATGGTCTCCTGCAAACCGTTGCCGCCCAAAGTGACGAATAGTCACTCACGTCCGGCTAGCGAAGAAGCCGTTGTCCTTGTTGTTGAGTCCTGTTCCTTGTATATGTGGAGGATGTTCATTCCCTCTAAACTTAACCAGAACAGTCTGCTTATCCTGTCCCCTTTGGTTCCATGGCTTCGCTGCCGTGTTCTTAATATTCTCCTACAGCCTTCCATCACCAGTCTCAACCCTCTCTTCGCTTCGTCACCTTTGACCTTTTGGCCAATCTCCTTGCATCACTCGCGTCGATCTTTTTTCATCCTGTCTACCTCGAAGCCCCGGCGCCTCGCCTCTCTCGAGGCTCTGCGACTAACTCCTTGGACCTGCACTCACCTTTTGCTTCCGTCACTTTCCTACTAAACTCATGCATGCCCCATTGCTTCTGCTTACTTCTGCTCTTGCTATTCCCACTCGTTGCATTCTTTTGACATGGTATCATAGCATGCGTTGACAACACCTGGTGCCCTGTGACCGAGTCACCGTACTGCCGCCATCATTGCTTCCCCTCCCGGATCTGCACTCCTCCGTCGCCACCACCACCACTTTGCACCTCTTTGCTTTGCCTGTAGGTGACATCAGCAGTCCCCCTTGAAGTGTTTTTTGCGCTGCAGAAACGTCTCCTCATCCAAACAAGCCCTGCGCCCATTCCGCGCCCGTGGCCAACACTTGGTGACCTGTCGTCCACAACAGCCACAAGCACCTTCCAAATCGCCGCCCACCGTGAACTTCCGAGGAGCTTCTTTCCATCCGCAACCTGCTACCTCTCATCACCTTAGCCCCTGCAAGTGCCTCCGCCTCCCTCACCTCCTCTCATCAGCCACCTCTACTGCATCAGCCTCAACCTCATCAGCTCTTCTGCATTCTCCCTCTTGAGCCTCATCCTCGCACCGTCTTCTCACATTGTCAGCAGCAGTAGCATAATTCTTGCCGTCAAGACATCAGACACCACCAGTCTTCCTACTCCCATTGCGAGCCAACTGGAGAACAAGCCGTCACTCTCCTGACATTAGTGAACCAGTGTCCCTGCTCACCGCATGAATCTCGCCGTTGCAGCCAACTTCCTCCCGCTGTCAGGACATCAGACACTGCCAGTCTCCCCGGCCGTCGCTCTTGGGCCAACTGGGGAACAAGCTGTCACTCTCCTGGAAGCAGAGTACTTGGCCGCCTCACTCGCGCTCACTACCGTGCCGCCTCTCTTCTCGCCATCTACTTTCGGACGCGACCTTTATCCTCCATCTCCGCCATGCCCTCTTCTTCTTCATCAGCCTCTCACTCCTTCATCTTTGCGTCATCCTCATCTTCATCTATTGCCTTCAGCCCTCCTCGTTATTACCACCCCAGCCTCCTGCGTCAACCCAACCTCATCTGCCTTCCTCGCATCGCCCATCGTTCTCTGCATTGCCCGCGCCGCCTCCGCATCAGCCTTCCTCAGCAGCCCTTGTCATTAGCGCACGTGGTTCTCCCCTGTTCTGACTCAGTCATCAGCTTCCACAACTCCCTTGATGTGGCTATTGTGCGCAATGCCTAAGCAAAGTTGGCATATGCCACTTACCATGACCACAAAGTTTACAAAGTGACTTTAACTTCTATGAATCATAGCACGCGTCAGCCACGGTCAGAGTGTCCAATCACAGTGTAGATGGACTAGGCATGAACTTACAGGTTCAGACAAGGTCAAATGCTGGTGGCTCAGTGTGGCTATTGTGCGCAATGCCTTGACAGAGTTGGCATGTGCCACTGACCATGACCACAAAGTTCACCAAGTGACTCTAACTTCTACGAATCATAAGACGCATCAGCCACGGTCAGAGTGTCCGATAACAGTGCAGATATACTGGGCATCACCATGCAGGTATATACAAGGTAGAATACTGGTGGTTTGGTGTGGCTATTATGCGCAATGCCTTGACAAAGTTGGCATGTGCACGCTGACTCGTGTTATGATCAATAGAAGTAAAAGTTAAGTGGATACATTTGTTTTCATGGTCAGTGGCACATGCCAACTTTGTGAAGGTAATGCGCATAATAGCCACACCAAACCACCAGTATTATACCCTGTATATACCTGCATGGTCATGCCCAGTATATCTGCACTGTGATTGGACACTCTGACCGTGGCTGATGTGTGTTATGACTCGTAGAAGTTAGAGTCACTTGGTAAACTTTGTGGTCATGGTCAGTGGCACATGCCAACTCTGTCAAGGCATTGCGGACAGTAGCCACATTGAGCCACCAGCATTTGACATTGTCTGAACATGTAAGTTAATGCCTAGTCCATCTACACCGTGATTGGACACTCTGACCGTGGCTGACGCGTGTTAAGATTCGTAGAAGTTAAAGTCACTTTGTAAACTTTGTGGTCATGGTAAGGGGCACATGCCAACTTTGTCAAGGCATTGCGCACAATAGCCACACCGAGCCACCGGTATTGTACCTTGTTTACACCTGAAAGATCATGCCTGGTATATCTGCCCTGTGATTGGACAGTCTAACCGTGGCTGACTTGTGTTATGATTCATAGCCATTTAAGGTACTTGGTCAACTTTGTGGTCATGGTCAGTGGCACATGCCGACTTTGTCAAGGCATTGCGCACAATAGCCGTGCCAAGCCACCGGGTTTTTACCTTGCTTATACCTGTAAGGCCATGCATATTATACGTGCACTGTGATTGGGCACTTTGACCGTGGCCGACTCGTGTTACGATTCGTAGAAGTTAACGTCACTTGGTAAACTTTGTGGTCATGGTCAGTGGCACATGCCAAATCTGACAAGGCATTACAGACAATAGCCACACCGAGCCACTAGTATTCTACCTTGCTTGAACCTGTAAGATCACGCCTAGTACATCTGCACTGTGATTGGACACTCTGACCGTGGCTTACTCGTGCTATGATCAATAGAAGTAAAAGTCACTTGGATACATTTGTGGTCATTGTCAGTGGCACATGCCAACTTTGTCAAGGCAGTGCGCACAATAGCCACACCGAGCCACAAGTATTCTACCTTGTTTATACCTGCAAGGTCATGCCCAGTATATCTACACTGTGATTGGACACTCTGACCGTGGCTGACACGTGTTATGATTCATTGCTCTTTTAGGTACTTGGTAAACTTTGTGGTCATGGTCAGGGGCACATGCCAACATTGTCGAGGCATTGCGCACAATAGCCGTGCCAAAACACCAGTTTTTTACCCTTTTTATACCTACAAGGTCATGCCTAGTACATCTGAACTGTGACTGGGCACTCTGACCATGGCTGACTCGTGTTACGATTCGTAGAAGTTAAAGTCACTTGGTGAACTTTGTGGTTATGGTCAGTGGCACATGCCAACTTTGTCGATGCATTATGCACAATAACCACACCGAACCACCAGTATTAAACCTTGTTTGTACCTGCAAGGTCATGCCTAGTACATTTGCACTGTGATTTGACACTCAGACCGTGGCAGACTCGTGTTATGATCAGTAGAAGTGGAAGTCACTTGGATACATTTGTGGTCTTGGTCAGTGGCACATGCCAGCTTTGTCAAGGCACTGCGCACAATAGCCACACCGAGCCACCAGTATTCTACCTTGTTTATACCTTGAAGGTCATGCCCTGTATATCTGTACTGTGATTGGACACTCTTACCATGGCTGACCCGTGTTATGATTCATAGCCGTTTAATGTACTTGGTTAGCTTTGTGGTCATGGTCAGTGGCGCATGCCAACTTTGTCAAGGCATTGCGCACAATAGCCGTGCCAAGCCAACGATTTTTTACCCTGTTTATACCCGCAATGTCATGCATATTAGATTTGCAATGTGATTGAGTACTCTGACCGTGGCTGACTCGTGTTATGATTTGTAGAAGTTAAAGTCACTTGGTAAGCTTTGTGGTCGTGGTCAGTGGCACATGCCAACTTTGTCAAGACATTGCGCACAATAGCCACACCAAGCCACCAGCATTCTACCTTGTTTGTACCTCCAAGATCATGTCTAGTATATATGCAATGTGATCGGACACTCTGACCATGGCTGACTCGTGTTATGATCAATAGAAGTAAAAGTTACGTGGATACATTTGTGGTCATTGTCAGTTGCACATCCCAGCTTTGTCAAGTCACTGCGCATAATAGCCACACAGAACCACCAGTATTCTGCCCTTTATATACCTGCATGGTCATTCCCAATATATCTGCACTGTGATTGGACACTCTGACCGTGGCTGACTTGTGTTATTATTTGTAGAAGTTGGAGTCACTTGGTAAACTTTGTGGTCATGGTCAGTGGCATATGCCAACTTTGTCAAGGCACTGCGCACAATAGCCACACCGGGCCACCAGTATTCTACCATTTTTACACCTGCAATATCATGCCTAGTACATCTGCACTGTGATTGGACACTTTGACCATGGCTGACTTGTGCTATGATCAATATATGTAAAAGTCACTTGGATACATTTGTGGTCATGGTCAGTGGCACATGCCAACTTTTTCAATGCATTGTGCACAATAGCCCCACCGAGCCACCAGTGTTATACCTTGTTTGTACATGCAAGGTCACGCCCAGTATATCTGCAATGTGTTTGGACACTCTGACCGTGGCTGACTCGTGTTGTGATCTACAGCCGTTTCAGGTACTTGGTAAACTTTGTGGTCATGGTCAGTGGCACATGCCAACTTTGTGAAGGCATTGCGCACAATAGTCACACCTAACCACCAGTATTCTACCTTGTTTATAACTGCAAAGTCATGCCCATTATATCTGCACTGCGATTGGACACTCTGACTGTGGCTGACTCGTGTTATGATCAAAAGAAGTAAAATTCACTTGGATACACTTGTGGTCATGGTCAGTGGCACATGCCAAATCTGTCAATGCACTGCGCACAATAGCCACACCGAGCTACCAGTATCCTACCTTGTTTATACCTGTAAGGTCATGCCCAGTATATCTGCATTGTGATTGGACACCCTGCCTGTGGCTGACTTGTCTTATGATTCATAGCCGTTTAAGGTACTTGGTAAACTTTGTGGTCATGGTCAGTGGCACATGCCATCTTTGTCAAGGCCTTGCGCACAATAGCCACACCGAGCCACCAGTATTCTACCTTTTTGTACCTGCAAGATCATGCCTAGTACATCTGCACTGTGATTGGACACTCTGACTGTGGCTGACTCGTGTTATGATGAAGAGAAGTAAAAGTCACTTGGATACATTTGTGGTCATGGTCAGTGGCATATGCCAAATTTGTCAAAGCATTGTGCACAGTAGCCACACCGGGCCACCAGTATTCTACCTTGTTTATACCTGCAAGGTCATGCCCATTATATCTACACTGCGATTGGACACTCTGACTGTGGCTGACTCGTGTTATGATTCATAGCCGTTTAAGGTACTTGGTAAACTTTGTGGTCATGGTCAGTGGCACATGCCAACTTTGTGAAGGCATTGCGCACAATAGTCACACCTAACCACCAGTATTCTACCTTGTTTATACCTGCAAAGTCATGACCATTATTTCTGCACTGCGATTGGACACTCTGACTGTGGCTGACTCGTGTTATGATTCATAGCCGTTTAAGGTACTTGGTAAACTTTGTGGTCATGGTCAGTGGCACATGCCAACTTTGTGAAGGCATTGCGCACAATAGTCACACCTAACCACCAGTATTCTACCTTGTTTATACCTGCAAAGTCATGACCATTATTTCTGCACTGCGATTGGACACTCTGACTGTGGCTGACTCGTGTTATGATCAATAGAAGTAAAACTCACTTGGATACATTTGTGGTCATGGTCAATGGCACATGCCAACTTTGTCAATGCATTGCGCACAATAGCCACACCGAGCCACCAGTATTCTACCTTGTTTATACCTGTAACGTCATGCCCAGTATATTTGCACTGTGATTGGACACGCTGCCTGTGGCTGACTTGTCTTATGATTCATAGCCGTTTAAGGTACTTGGTAAACTTTGTCGTCATGGTCAAAGGCACATGCCAACTTTGTCAAGGCATTGCGCATAATAGCCACACCGAGCCACCAGTATTCTAACTTTTTTGTACCTGCAAGATCATGCTTAGTACATCTGCATTGTGATTGGAAACTCTGAATGTGGCTGACTCGTGTTATGATCAAGAGAAGTAAAAGTCACTTGGATACATTTGTGGTCATGCTCAGTGGCACATGCCAACTTTGTCAAAGCATTGTGCACAATAGCCACACTGGGCCACCAGTATTCTACCTTATTTATTCCTGCAAGGTCATGCCCATTATATCTGTACTACGATTGGACACTCTGACTGTGGCTGATTCGTTTTACGATTCATAGCCGTTTAAGGTACTTGGTAAACTTTGTGGTCATGGTCAGTGGCACATGCCAACTTTGTCAAGGCATTGCGCATAACAGCAGTGCCAAGCCACCGGTTTTTTTCCCTGTTTATATCTGCAAGGTCATGCATATTAGATGTTCATTGTGATTGGGTACTCTGACCGTGGCTGTCTCGTGTTATGGCCAATAGAAGTAAAAGTCACTTGGATACATTTGTGGTCATAAACAGTGGCACATGCCAACTTTGTAAAGGCATTGCGCACAATAGCCCCACCGAGCCACCAGTATTCTACCTTGTTTGTACCGGCAATGTCATGCCTAGTATATGTTCACTGTGATTGGACACTCTGACCATGGCTGACTCGTGTTATGATTCGTAGAAATTAAATTCACTTGGTAAACTTTGTTGTCATGGTCAGTGGCACATGCCACCTTTGTCAAGGCATTGCGCACAATAGCCTCACCAAGCCACGAGTATTGTACCTTGTTTACACCAGAACGATCATGCCTAGTATATCAGCACTATGATTGGACACTCTGGCCGTGGCTGACTCGTGTTATGATTCATAGCCGTTTAAGGTACTTGGTAAACATTGTGGTCATGGTCAGTGGCACATGCCAATTTTGTCAAGGCATTGCGCACAGTAGCCATGCCAAGTCACAGGTTTTTTGCCTTGCTTATACCTGCAATGTTATGCATATTATGTGTGCACTGTGATTGGGCACTCTGACCATGGCTGACTCTAGTTACGATTCCTAGAAGTTAAATTCACTTGGTAAACTTTGTGGTCATGGTCATTTGCACATGCCAACTTTGTCAAGGCATTGCGCACAATAGCCACACTGAGCCACCAGCATTTGACCTTGTCTGAACCTGTAAGATCATGCCTAGTCCATCTACACTGTGATTGGACATTCTGACCGTGGCTGACTCGTGTTATGATTCGTAGAAGTTAAAATCACTTGGTAAATTTTGTGGTCGTGGTAAGTGGCACATGCCAACTTTGTCAAGGCATTGCGCACAATAGCCACACCAAGCCACCAGTATTGTACCTTGTGTACACCTGTAAGATCATGCCTGGTATATCTGCACTGTGATTGGACACTCTGACCATGGCTGACTTGTGCTATGATTCATAGCCGTTCAAGGTACATGGTAAACTTTGTGGTCATGGTCAGTGGCACATGCTTACTTTGTCAAGGCATTGCGCACAATAGCCGTGCCAAGCCAACGGTTTTTTACCCTTTTTATACCTGCAATGTCATGCAAATTAGATTTGCACTGTGATTGGGTACTTCGACCGTGGCTGACTTGTGTTATGATTTGTATAAGTTAAAGTCACTTGGTAAGCTTTGTGGTCATGGTCAGTGGCACATGCCAACTTTGTCAAGACATTCCGCACAATAGCCACACCAAGCCACCAGTATTCTACCTTGTTTGTACCTGCGAGATCCTGTCTAGTATACCTGCACTGTGATCAGACACTCTGACCGTGGCTGACTCGTGTTATGATCAATAGAAGTAAAAGTTACGTGGATACGTTTGTGGTCATGGTCAGTGGCACATGCCAACTTTGTCAAGGCATTGCGCATAATAGCCACACCGAACCGCCAGTATTCTATCCTGTATATACCTGCATGGTCATGCCCAGTATATCTGCACTGTGATTGGACACTCTGACCGTGGCTGACTCGTGTTATGATTCGTAGAAGTTAGAGTCACTTGGTAAACTTTGTGGTCATGGTCAGTGACACATGCCAACTTTGTCAAGGCATTGCGCACATTATCCACACCAAGCCACCAGTATTCTACAATTTTTACACCTGCAAGATCATGCCTAGTACATCTGCACTGTGATTGGACACTATGACCATGGCTGACTCGTGCTATGGTCAATAGAAGTAAAAGTCACTTGGATACAGTTGTGGTCATGGGCAGTGGCACATGCCAACATTTTCAAGGCATTGTGCACAATAGCCACACCGAGCCACCAGTAGTATACCTTGTTTATACCTGCAAGGTCACTCCCAGTATATCTGCACTGTGCTTGGACACTCTGACCGTGGCTGACTTGTGTTGTGATTTATAGCCGTTTAAGGTACTTGGTGAACTTTGTGGTCATGGTCAGTGGCACATGCCAACTTTGTCAAGGCATTGCGCACAATAGCCACACCGGGCGACCAATATTCTACCTTATTTGTACCTGCAAGATCATGCCTAGTACATCTGCACTGTGGTTGGACACTCTGACCGTGGCTGACTCGTGTTATGATCAATAGAAGTAAATGTCACTTGGATACATTTGTGGTCATGGTCAGTGGCACATGCCAACTTTGTCAATGTATTGCGCACAATAGCCGTGCCAAGCCACTGGTTTTTTATCTTGTTTATACCTGCAAGGTCATGCATATTATATGTGCACTGTGATTGGACACTCTGACCGTGGCTTACGCTTGTTATGATTCATAGCTGTTGAAGGTACTTGGTAACCTTTGTGATCATGGTCAGTGGCACATGCCAACTTTGTCAAGGCATTGCGCTCAATAGCCAGACCGAGCCACCAGTATTCTTCCTTGTTTGGACCTGCAAGATCATGCCTAGTACATCTGCACTGTGACTGGGCACCCTCACTGTGGCTAACTCGTGTTACGATTCATAGAAGTAGAAGTCACTTGGTAAACATTGTCGTCATGGTCAGTGGCACATGCCAGCTTGTCAGAAGAATGCAACGAGTGGGAACAGCAAGAGCAGAAGCAAGCAGAGGCAATGGAGCATGCATGCATTTGGTAGCGAAGTGACGGAAGCAGGAGGTGAGTGCAGGTCCAAGGAGTTAGTCGCATAGCCTGGAGAGAGGCGAGTTGCCGGGGCTCCGAGATAGATCGGAGGAAAAGAAATCGACGCGAGAATCGAAGTCAGTGAACACATAAATCCGACACCCTCCCTGAATCTGACTCGCTTCTTGTAAGGCTCGTCTGCTCATTCGGTCTGCAAGGGCATCTGTTGGGCATGATTATGGTCCCTGGGACGTGTCCTTGTAGCAGTCACTGACCAGCCGAATGCGAGTCGAGGCCACCACTCGACAGTTTTGCAGTCTTGGTGGTTCAGTGGCTGGCGGAGGCATGGGACAATAGCATGCGTGAAGTAGGTCTATCCACATGTCAGTGAGGGTGCATCTGCGTTTACGGCTGAGTGGATGGAAGATGGGAGCAGTGATGGTGAGTAGTGCTCCTCGAATTTCTTCCACCACAAAGGGCACCAGTGTAGAGTGGAAGTTGGCAGGGAAGAGTCTCCCTTCTTTGTAGAGAGGGTAGTGGTGGAGGGTACAGGAGATAGGGATGCCTTTGATGTAGCTGAGGTGGAAGAGGTTACAGAAGTCTTGCGACCACTGAAGATTGTTAGTTGCTCCACTTGCAGTGAGGATCAGTCCCTCACACTTGGTGAGGAAGTGCCGAGGGAAGGACGAGAATTTGACCGGCCTATAAACACAAGTGGTGGTGTTGACGAGGGGACGATTCGCTGGGAGAGGCGACCTTTTGGCGAAGAGGGTCATGAGCCTTGAGGACAGAAAGGAACTGTGGTCGGGCCGAGCTTGGTGTTGGGAGATGCTGATGGGGAGGAGAACACAGGGATTTTGAGTGCAGGGAGGAGGCCTTGTGAGTTGAGGAAGTGTCGGTGTGGGCGCAGGTCGTCACCAGAATGGTGATGCGACCAGGCAAGTCTTTGTGCCGAGTGGGATGCAGTTGAGGAACCGGAGGAACTGAGGAGAACTGTGTCGTTGCAGGGGCAGAACCTTGTACGGTGCTGAGAAAATCCGCGTGGGCGCAGGTCGTTGCAGAGTGGGCGATGCGACCGGGCAAATCCTTGTGCCGAGCAGGCAATGAGTAGCCGATGATGGCGGAGGAGTGCTGAGCTGTAGAGCGGGCGCATGGGCGCAACCACGTGCGCTGAGGAAGTTTCGGCATGGGTGTTGTCATCGCGATCCGGGCGATGCTACCAGGCGGATCCTGGTGCCGAGATGATGGAGAGGCTGATGAAGAAGAACAGGGCATGGCGGTCCTCTTTTTCTTCATCAGCCTCTCCATCATCTCGGCACCAAGATCCGCCTGGTAGCATCGCCCGGATCGCGATGACAACACCCATGCCGAAACTTCCCCAGCGCACGTGGTTGTGCCCATGCACCTGCTCTACAGCTCAGTACTCCTCCGCCATCATCGGCTACTCATTGCCTGCTCGGCACAAGGATTTACTCGGTCTTATCGCCCACTCTGCAACGACCTGCGCCCACGCAGATTTTATCAGCACCGTACAAGGTTCTGCCCATGCAACGACGCAGTTCTCCTCAGCTCCTCCGGTTCCTCAACTGCATCCCACCCGGCACAAAGACTTGCCTGGTCGCATCACCATTCTGGTGACGACCTGCGCCCACACCGACACTTCCTCAACGCACAAGGCCTCCTCCCTGCACTCAAAATCCCTGTGCTCTCCTCCCCATCAGCATCTCCCAACACCAAGCTCGGCCCGACCACAGTTCCTTTCTGTCCTCAAGGCTCATGACCCTCATCGCCAAAAGGTCGCCTCTCCCAGCAAATCGTCCCCTCATCAACACCACCACTTGTGTTTATAACCCGGTCAACTTCTCGTCCTTCCCTCGGCACTTCCTCACCAAGTGTGAGGGACTGATCCTCACTGCAAGTGGAGCAACTAACATTCTTCAGTGGTCCCAAGACTTCTGTGACCTCTTCCACCTCTGCTACATCAAAGGCGTCCCTATCTCCTTTACCCTCCACCACTACCCTCTCTACAAAGAGGGAGATGCTTCCCTGCCAACTTCCACTCTACACTGGTGCCCTTTGTGGTGGAAGAAATTCGAGGAGCACTACCCACCATCACTGCTCCCATCTTCCATCCACTCAGCCGTAAACGCAGATGCACCCTCACTGACATGTGGATAGACCTACTTCACACATGCTATTGTCCCATGCCTCCGCCAGCCACTGAACCACCAAGACTGCAAAACTGTCGAGTGGTGGCCTCGACTCGCATTCGGCTGGTCAGTGACTGCTACAAGGACACGTCCCAGGGACCATAATCATGCCCAACAGATGCCCTTGCGGACCGAATGAGCAGACGAGCCTTACAAGAAGCGAGTCAGATTCAGTGAGGGTGTCGGATTTATGTGTTCACTTACTTCGCTTATCGCGTCGATTTCTTTTCCTCCTATCTATCTCGGAGCCCGGAAACTCGCCTCTCTCGAGGCTATGCAACTAACTCCTTGAACCTGCACTCACCTCCTGCTTCCGTCACTTCGCTACCAAACGCGTGCATGCTCCATTGCCTCTGCTTGCTTCTGCTCTTGCTGTTCGCACTCGTTGCATTCTTCTGACAAGCTGGCATCTGCCACTGACCATGACGACAATGTTTACCAAGTGACTTCTACTTCTACGAATCGTAACACGAGTTAGCCACAGTCAGGGTGCCCAATCACAGTGCAGATGTACTAGGCATAATCTTGCAGGTCCAAACAAGGAAGAATACTGGTGGCTCGGTCTGGCTATTGAGCGCAATGCCTTGACAAAGTTGGCATGTGCCACTGACCATGATCACAAAGTTTACCAAGTACCTTCAACGGCTATGAATCATAACACGTGTAAGCCACGGTCAGAGTGTCCAATCACAGTGCACATCTAATATGCATGACCTTGCAGGTATAAGCAAGATAAAAAACCAGTGGCTTGGCACGGCTATTGTGCGCAATACATTGACAAAGTTGGCATGTGCCACTGACCATGACCACAAATGTATCCATGTGACATTTACTTCTGTTGATCATAACACGAGTCAGCCGAGGTCAGAGTGTCCAACCACAGTGCAGATGTACTAGGCATGATCTTGCAGGTACAAAGAAGGTAGAATATTGGTGGCCCGGTATGGCTATTGTGCGCAATGCCTTGACAAAGTTGGCATGTGCCACTGACCATGACCACAAAGTTCACCAAGTACCTTAAACGGCTATAAATCACAACACGAGTCAGCCACGGTCAGAGTGTCCAACCACAGTGCAGATGTACTAGGCATGATCTTGCCGGTGTAAAAATGGTAGAATACTGGTGGCCCAGTGTGGCTAATGTGCGCACTGCCTTGACAAAGTTGGCATGAGCCACTGACCATGACCACAAAGTTTACCATGTACCTTGAACGGCTCTGAATCATGGCACAAGTCAGCCACGGTCAGAGTGTCCAACCACAGTGCAGATGTACTAGGCATGATCTTGCCGGTGTAAAAATGGTAGAATACTGGTGGCCCAGTGTGGCTAATGTGCGCACTGCCTTGACAAAGTTGGCATGTGTCACTGACAATGACCACAAAGCTTACCAAGTGACTTTTACTTCTACAAATCATAACACAAGTCAGCCACGGTCAAAGTACCCAATCACAGTGCAAATCCAATATGCATGACATTGCAGGTATAAAAAGGGTAAAAAACCGTTGGCTTGGCATGGCTATTGTGCGCAATGCCTTGAAAAAGTTGGCATGTGCCACTGACCATGACCACAAAGTTTACCATGTACCTTGAACGGCTATGAATCATGGCACAAGTCAGCCACGGTCAGAGTGTCCAATCACAGTGCAGATATACCAGGCAGGATCTTGAAGGTGTACACAAGGTATAATACTGGTGGCTTGGTGTGGCTATTGTGCGCAATGCCTTGACAAAGTTGGCATGTGCCACTTACCACGACCACAAAATTTACCAAGTGACTTTAACTTCTACGAATCATAACACGAGTCAGCCACGGTCAGAATGTCCAATCACAGTGTAGATGGATTAGGCATGATCTTACAGGTTCAGACAAGGTCAAATGCTGGTGGCTCAGTGTGGCTATTGTGCGCAATGCCTTGACAAAGTTGGCATGTGCCACCGACCATGACCACAAAGTTTACCAAGTGAATTTAACTTCTAGGAATCGTAACTAGGGTCAGCCATGGTCAGAGTGTTCAATCACAGTGCACATCTAATAAGCATAACATTAAAGGTATAAGCAAGGCAAAAAACCTGTGACTTGGCACGGCTACTGTGCGCAATGCCTTGACAAAATTGGCATGTGCCACTGACCATGACAACAAAGTTTACCAAGTACCTTAAACGGCTATGAATCATAACACGAGTCAGCCACGGCCAGAGTGTCCAATCATAGTGCTGATATACTAGGCACGAACGTTCAGGTGTAAACAAGGTACAATACTCGTGGCTTGGTGAGGCTATTGTGCGCAATGCCTTGACAAAGGTGGCATGTGCCACTGACCATGACCACAAAGTTTACCAAGTGACTTTAATTTCTACGAATCATAACACGAGTCAGCCATGGTCAGAGTGTCCAATCACAGTGAACATGTACTAGGCATGACCTTGCCGGTACAAACAAGGTATAATACTGGTGGCTTGGTGTGGCTATTGTGCGCAATGCCTTGACAAAGTTGGCATGTGCCACTGACCATGACGACAAATGTATCCAAATGACTTTTACTTCTATTGGCCATAACACGAGTCAGCCACGGTCAGAGTACCCAATCACAATGAACATCTAATATGCATGACCTTGCAGATATAAGATCGTGTGGAGCCGCACCGTGCCCTCGCACTGCGCAGACACAGAAGCTACAACAACAGCACAATGGCGGCTCCGGCTTCACGTCTCGCACCGTCCACCCTAATCGGTGTAGACACTTGTACTCTAAGCTCTAGGACTAGTACTGATAGCAGTAGGAGCCCTGTACTCTATTTGCCTCTGTACAATCCTCCTCAATTTCCTTCATCATCATTTACTCATCACCGCGCATTGTCTCTCATCGCTCTTATCGCTCCAATCGTTTTCCTTCACTCAATCATCTACCTTGTCAGCAAAGCATTCCGGGCTCTTGGCCTCTCGCTTTCACTCAAGCCTTTGACCTACAATCAGCCGTGCCTCACAACCAATCCTTGAAGCTGTTGTCCGCTCCTCATCCGCTCCGATACCCGAACTGCGGTGGCCTTTCGCCCTGTCCCTCTTCACATTTGGAATTCCACTTTTCATCACCCATCCTCAGCGCTTTGTCGCTTCCGCTTCTCGCGCAGTCTTCTCTTACCCGCACACTTCTGTTCCTGCTGTGACGTCATCCTCCGTCAGTCTTCCGTACTTTTGTGGTATCTTCCGCACAACGTGTTTTCCTGTTATCCTGCTTGGTCCGCTGCTCACTTTTTCCTGACAGTTTAAGGTACTTGGATACATGTGTGGTCATGGTCAAGGGCACATGCCAACTTTGTTAAGGCATTGCGTACAATAGCCATTCTGAGCCACCAGTATTCTACCTTGTCTATACTTGCAAGGTCATACCCAGTATATTTGCACTGTGATTGGATACTCTGACCATGGCTGGCTCTTGTTATGATTCATAACCGTTTAAGGTACTTGGTAAACAGTGTGGTCATGGTCTGTGGCACATGTCAAGTTTTTCAAGGCATTGCGTACAATAGCCGTGCCAAGCCACCGGTTTCTTTCCTTGTTTATACCTGCAAGGACATGAATATTGTATGTACATTGTGATTGGGCGCTCTATCTATGGCTGACTCGTGTTGCGATTCATAGAAGTTAAAGCCACTTGGTAAACTTTGAGGTCATGGTCAGTGGCACATGCCAACTTTGTCAAGGCATTGCGCATAGTAGCCACACCGAGCCACCAGTATTCTACCTTGTTTGTACCTGCAAGATCCTCCCTAGTACATCTGCACTATGATTGGACACTCTGACCGTGGCTGACTCGTGTTATGATTCATAGCCGCTTAAGGTACTTGGTAAACTTTGTGGTCATGGTCAGTGGCCCATGCCAAATTTGTCATGGCATTGCGCACAAAAGACAACCCAAGCCACCAGTATTCTACCTTGTTTGCACCTCCAAGATCATGCCTAGTACATCTGCACTATGATTGGACACTCTGACCGTGGCTGCCTCGTGTTATGATCAATAGAAGTAAAAGTCACTTGGATACATTCGTGGTCATGGTCAATGGCACATGCCAACTTTGTCAAGGCATTGGGCACAATAGCCACACCAAGCCACCAGCATTCGACCTTGTTTGCACCTGCAATGTCTTGCCCAGTATAGCTGCAATGTGAGTTGACACTATGACCGTGGCCAACTCATGTTAGGATTCATAGCCGTTTAAGGTACTTGGAAAACTTTGTGGTTATGGTCTGTGGCCCATGCCAACTTTGTCAAGGCATTGCACACAATAGCCATGCCAAAACACCGGTTTTTTGCCATTTTATACCTGCAAGGTCATCCCTAGTACATTTGATTTGTGATTGGGCACTCTGTCTGTGGCTGACTCGTCTTACAATTCATGGAAATTAAAGTCAAGTGGTAAACTTTGTGGTCATGGTCAGTGGCACGTGCCAAAATTTTCAAGGCATTGCGCACAATAGCCGTGCCAAGACACCGGTAATTTACCCCGTTTATACCTGCAAGGTCATGCATGTTATGTGTACACTGTGATTGGGCACTCCGACTGTGGCTGACACGTGTTACAATTTAAAGAAGTTAAAGTCACTTGGTAGACTTTGTGGTCATGGTCAGTGGCACATGTCAACTTTGTCAAGGCACTGCGCACAATAGCCACACAGAGCCACCAGTATTCTACCTTATTTATACCTGCAAGATCATGCACAGTACATATGCACTGTGATTGGACACTCTGACCGTGGCTGACTCGTGTTATGATTCATATCCGTTTAAGGTACTTGGTAAACTTTGTGGTCATGGTCAGTGCCACATGCAAACTTTGTCAAGGCATTGCGCATAATAGCCGTGCCATGCCACAGGTTTTTTAAATTGTTTATACTTGCAACGTCAATTATAGTACATCTGAACTGTGATTGGACGCTCTGACCGTGGCTTACTCGTGTTACGATTCGCAGAAGTTAAAGTCACTTGGTAAACTATGTGGTCATGGTCAGTGGCACATGCCAACGTTGTCAAGGCATAGCGCACAATAGCCACACCGAGCCACCAATATTCTACCTTGTTTACACCTGCAAGGTCATGCACAATACATCTGCACTGTGATTGGGCACTCTAACTGTGGCTGACTCGTGTTACGATTTGTAGAAGTTAAACTCACTTGGTAAACTTTGTGGTCATGGTCAGTGGCACATGCCGACTTTGTCAAGGCATTGCGCACAATAGCCACATCGAGCCACCAGTATTCTACCTTGTTTAATCCTGCAAGACCATGCCTAGTACATCTGCATTGTGACTGGACACTCTGACCGTGGCTGATTTGTGTTATGATCAATAGAAGTAAAATTCACTTGGATACATTTGTGGTCATGGTAAGTGACACGTGCCAACTTTATCAAGGTATTGCGCACAATAGCAATACCGAGCCACCAGTATTCTACCTTGTTTATACATGTAAGGTCCTGCCCAGTTTACCTGCACTGTGATTGGACTCTCTAACCTTGGCTGACTCGTGTTATGATTCATAGCCGTTTGAGGTACTTGGTAAACTTTGTGGTCATGGTCAGTGGCACATGCCAACTTTGTCAAGGCATTGCGCACAATAGCCACACCGAGCCACCCGTATTATACCTTGTTTATACCTCTAAGGTCATGCCCAGTATATATGCACTGTGATTGGACACTCTGACCGTGGCTGACTCGTGTTATGATTCATAGCCGTTTAAGGTACTTGGTAAACTTTGTGGTCATGGTCAGTGGCACATGCCGACTTTGTCAAGGCATTGCGCATAGTAGCCACACCGAGCCACCCGTATTATACCTTGTTTATACCTCTAAGGTCATGCCCAGTATATATGCACTGTGATTGGACACTCTGACCGTGGCTGACTCGTGTTATGATTCATAGCCGTTTAAGGTACTTGGTAAACTTTGTGGTCATGGTCAGTGGCACATGCCGACTTTGTCAAGGCATTGCGCATAGTAGCCACACCGAGCCACCCGTATTATACCTTGTTTATACCTCTAAGGTCATGCCCAGTATATATGCACTGTGATTGGACACTCTGACCGTGGCTGATTCGTGTTATGATCAATAGAAGTAAACGTCACTTGGATACATTTGTCGTCATGGTCAGTGGCACATGCCAACTTTGTCAAGGCATTGCGCACAATAGCCATGCCAAGCCACTGGTTTTTTACATTGTTTATAAATGCAAGGTCATACATATTAGATGAGCACTGTGATTGGGCACTCTTACTGTGGCTGACTCGTTATATGATTCATAGAAGTTAAAGTCACTCAGTAAACTTTGTCGTCATGGTCAGTGGCACATGCCAACTTTTTCAAGGTATTGCGCACAATAGCCACACCAAGCTACCAGTAGTTTACCTTGTTTGAACCTACAAGATCATTCCTAGTACTTTTGCAATTTGATTGGACACTCTGACTGTGGCTGACTCGTGTTATGATCAATAGAAGTAAACGTCACTTGGATACATTTAAGATCATGGTATGTGGCACATGCCAACTTTGTCAAGGTATTGCACACAACAGCCACACCGAGCCACCCGTATTATACCTTGTTTATACCTCTAAGGTCATGCCCAGTATATATGCACTGTGATTGGACACTCTGACCGTGGCTGACTCGTGTTATGATTCATAGCCGTTTAAGGTACTTGGAAAACTTTGTGGTGATGGTCAGTGGCACATGCCAACTTTATCAAGGCATTGCAGACAATAGCCACACTGAGTCACCAGTATTCTACCTAGTTTGAAAGTGCAAGATCATGCCTAGAACATCTGCACTGTGATTGAACACTCTGACCGTGGCGGACTCGTGTTATGATCAATAGAAGTAGAAGTCACTAGGATATATTTGTGGTCATGGTCAGAGGCACATGCCAATGTTTTCAAGGCATTCCACACAATAGCCACACCGAGCCACCAGTATTCTACCTTGTTTGCACTTGCAAGATCATGCCTAGTACATCTGCACTGTGATTGGACACTCTGCAATGGTTGACTCGTGTCATGATTCATAGCCGTTTAAGGTACTTGGTAAACTTTGTGGTCATGGTCAGTGCCACATGCCAACTTTGTCAAGGCATTGCGCACAATAGCCGTACCAAGCCACAGGTTTTTTACCTTGCTCATACCTGAAAGGTCATGCCTAGCACATCTAAACTGTGATTGGGCACTCTAACCGTGGCGGACTCGCGTTACGATTCCTATAAGTTAAAGTCAATTGGTAAACTTTGTGGTCATGGGCAGTGGCACATGCCAACTTTGTCAAGGCATTGCGCACAATAGCCACTCTGAGCCACCAGTATTGAACCTTGTTTGTACCTGTAAGATCATGCCTAGTACATCTGCACTGTGATTGGACACTCTGACTGTGGCTGACTCGTGTTATAATTCATAGCCGTTTAAGGTACTTGGTAAACTTTGTGGTCATGGTCAGTGGAACATGCCGACTTTGTCAAGGCATTGCGCACAATAGACACACCGAGCCACCAGTATTCTACCTTGTTTGGACCTGCAAGATCATGCCTAGTACTACTGCATTGTGATTGGACACTCTGCCCCTGGGTGACTCGTGTTATGATCAACAGAAGTAAAAGTCACTTGGAAACATTTGTGGTCATGGTCAGTGACATGTGCCAACGTTGTCAAGGCATTGCGCACAATAGCCACACCGAGCCACCACTATTCTACCTTGTTTATACCTGTAAGGTCATGCCCAGTATATATGCATTGTAAAGGACACTCTGACCGTGGCTGACTCGTGTTATGACTCATAGCCATTTAATGTATTTGGTAAACTTTGTGGTCATGGTCAGTGGCACGTGCCACCTTTGTCAAGGCATTGTGCAGAATAGCCGTGCCAAGACACCAGTTTTTTACCCTTTTTATACCAGCAAGGTCATGCATATTAGATGTGCACTGTGATTTGGCACTCCGACTGTGGCCGACACGTGTTACGTTTCAAAGAAGTTAAAGTCACTTGGTAAACCTTGTGGTCATGGTCAGTAGCACATGCCAACTTTGTCAAGGCATTGCG
>SZWC01000259.1:404063-406563 GCA_023375785.1 Penium margaritaceum | reverse complement strand
TTTTTGTACCTGCAAGGTCATGCCCAATACCTCTGCACTGGGATTAGACGCTCTCACCGTGGCTGACTTGTGTTATGATCAATACAAGTAAAAGTCACTTGGATACATTTGTGGTCATGGTCAGTGGCACATGCCAACTTTGTCAAGGAATTACGTACAATAGCCACACCAAGCCACCAGTATTCTACCTTGTGTATTCCTGCAAGGTCATGCCTAGTACATCTGCACTATGATTGGGCACTCTGACCGTGGCTGACTCGTGTTATGATCAATAGAAGTAAGAGTCACTTGGATACATTTTTGGGCATGGTCAGTGGTACATGCCAGCTTTGTCAAGGCATTGCGCACAATAGGCACACCGAGCCACCAGTACTCTACCTTGTTTGTACCTGCAAGCCCATGCCAAATATATCTGTACTGTGATTGGACACTCTGACTGTGGCTGACTCGTGTTATGATTCATAATCGTTTCAGGTACTTGGTAAACTTTGTGGTCATGGTCACTGGCACATGCCAACTTCGTCAAGGCGTTGCGCACAATAGCCGTGCCAAGCCACCGGGTTATATATTGTTTATGCCTGTAAGGTCATGACTAGTACATGTACACTGTGATTGGGTACTCTGACTGTGGCTGACTCGTGTTAGGATTCGTATAAGTTAAAGTCACTTGGTAAACATTGTGGTCATGGTCAGTGGCACATGCCAACTTTGTCAAGGCATTGCGCACAATAGTTACACCGAACCACCAGTGTTCTACCTTTTCTGCACCTACAAGATCATGCCTAGTACATGTGCACTGTGATTGGACACTCCGACCGTGGCTGACTTGTATTATGATCAATAGAAGTAAAAGTCACTTGGATACATTTGTGGTCATGGTCAGTGGCACATGCCAACTTTGTCCAGGGATTGTGCACAATAGCCACACCGAGCCACCAGTATCCTACCTTGTTTGTACTTACAAGATGCCTAGTATATCTGCACTATGATTGGACACCCTGACCGTGGCTGACCCGTGTTATGATCTGTTTCCGTTTCAGGTACTTGGTAAACTATGTGGTCATGGTCAATGAAACATGCCAACTTTGTCAAGGCATTGCGCACAATAGCCGTGCCAAGCCACCGGTTTGTACCTTGTTTATACGTGCAAGAACATGCATATTAGATGTGTACTGTGATCAGGTACTCTGACCGTGGCTGACTCGTGTTATGATTCGTAGAAGTTTAAGACACTTGGTAAACTTTGTGGTCATGGTCAGTGGCACATGCCAACTTTGTCAATGCATTGCGCACAATAGCCACACCGACCCAGCAGTATTCTACATTGTTTGCACCTGCAAGATCATCCCTAGTACATCTCCACCGTGATTGGACACTTTGACCGTGGCTGACTCGTGTTATGATAAATAGAAGTAAAGGTTCTTGGATACATTTGTGGTCATTGTTAGTGGCACATGCTAACTTTGTCAAGGCATTGTGCACAATAGCCACACAGAGCCACCAGTATTCTACATTGTTTGCACCTGAATGTTCATGCCTAGTACATCTGCAATGTGATTGGACACTCTGACGGTGGCTGACTCGTGTTATGATCAATAGAAGCAAAATTCACTTGGATACATTTGTGGTCATGGTCAGTGGCATATGCCAACTTTGTCAAGGCATGGTGCACAATAGCCACACCGAGCCACCAGTATTCTACCTTGTTTATACCTGTAATGTCATGTCCAGTATATCTGCACTGTGACTGGATTCTCTGACTATGGCTGACTCATGTTATGATTCATAGCTATTTAAGGTACTTGGTAAACTCTGTGGTCATAGTCAGTGGCACATGCCAACTTTGTCAAGGCATTGCGCACAATAGCCATGCCAAGCCACCGGTTTTTTACCTTGTTGGTACCTGCAAGGTCATGCGTATAAGATGTGCGCTGTGATTTGACACTCTGACAGAGGCTGACTCGTGTTATGATTCATAGCCGTTTAAAGTACTTGGTAAACGTTGTGGTCATGATCAGTGGCACATGCCAACTTTATGAAGGCATTGCACACAATAGCCGTGCCAAGCCACCAGTATTCTACCTTGTTTATACATGTAAGGTCATGCCTAGTACATATGAACTGTGATTGGACACTCTGACCATGGCTGAATCAATGTTACGAATCGTATATGTTAAAGGTACTTGGTAAACTTTGTGGTCATGGTCAGTGGCACATGCCACCTTTGTCAAGGCATTGCGCACAATAGCCACACCGAGCCACCGGTATTCTACCTTGTTTGTACCTGCAAGGTCATGCCCAATATACCTGCACTATGATTGGACACTCTGACCGTGGCTGACTCGTGTTATGAGTTATAGCCATTTAAGGTACTTGGTAAACTTTGTGGTCATGGTCAGTGGCACACGCCAACTTTGTCAAGGCATTGCGCACAATAGCCTTGCCAAGCCACCGGTTTGCCACCTTGTTTAAACCTGCAAGATCATGCATATTAGATGTG
>SZWC01000259.1:346392-357170 GCA_023375785.1 Penium margaritaceum | reverse complement strand
AATGTTGACCACACATAGTGGACTTATTCGGTCTCAGTCACTGACGTATGCATCCTTTGGTTGGTCATTGTGCACGCTAGCCATACCGTGCCACTGCTTGTTGAAGGTCTTTGTACTTGCTAGTTGATAACTAGTGTTCCCAAACCATTGTTTTCCCCTCTGACCATTTGTGACTCATGTTATGCATTTTCAACGTTGACCACACACTGTGAAATTCTTTTGGTCGTGGTTTGTGACATATGCATACTTTGGTTGGTCACTGTGCATTGAAGCCACATTGTGCCACTACATATTGAAGGCATTTGTACTTTCTATTCGATAACTAGTAATCACAAACCATTACCTTCCACCCTGTTTATTTGTGACCCGTGGTATGAGTTGTCAATGTTTACCACACTTAGTGATAGTACTTGGTCATGGTCACTGACATATGCCTACTTTGGTTGGTCATCGTGCATGGCCTCCACGCCGTGCCACAACGTATTGAAGCCACTTGTGCTTGCTATGTGATACTTGGTGTTCCCAAACCATTGCTTCCCCCTCTGACCATTTGTGACTCGTATTATGCGCTGCCAGCGTTGACCACACACAGCGGATTTCTTTGGTCAAAGGCAGTACATATGCCTACTTTGGTCGGTCATTGTACATGGTAGACACATCGTGCTACTACTGACTGAAGGTCGTTGTACTTGGTAGTTGGAATCTAGTATTCCCAACCCATTGTTTCCCCCTCTGACAAGTCGTGACCCATATTATGGGTTGTCAACGTTGACCACACGTAGTAAGATTATTTGGTCATGGTAAGTGGGACATGCCTAATGTGGTTGGTCATTGTGCATGGTAGCCACACCGTTCCACTACTTGTTGAAAGGCTTTGCACTTGCTAGTCCATAAATAGCAAAAGGTTTCTCCCTTTGACACCAGGCCGGTTTTTGTTGATTTGTTACGCGTAGGTGCCTTCACTGGAATACTCCCTCCCACCCCCCCTAGAGGGATGTTCCGTGGACAGCCTGGAGGACAGATTTGCGACCGCATTATGACACCCCCCTAACCCCACCTCCTCCACGGCTTAGGCTCGAAGGTAGAGTCGAGGTATCACTGTCGGATTCTCTGTCAATAACCACACGGCTCAACCAGGGTCATCCTGGTGCAACCCAAGTCTCCCCGGAATGTCCACCCAACTGAAAAAGGAAAAGGCAGGTGGATCCCGGTTCACCTCCCACGTCCTGCTGACCAAACGGCTTGGAAGGCATAACCAATCAGACTCCTCTGGTGTGACCATCCGGCCGTCCGAACACACCACGTCCAACGCCAACGGATCCTCGACACCACGTATCGAGCAGAAAGATCTGCCGACAGCAGCCCTGCTCCCTAGTCTGTTCTCCGTGGCAACATCCCAGGATTGACAGAAGAAGCACGTCCCCCACCTAACATGGGAGGACTCCCAAGAGCATAAGACAAAGTGGAGCCGCACCGCTCCCTCGCACCGCGCAGACACAGCAGCCGCAGCAACAGCACAATGGCAGCTCCGGTTTCATGTCTCGCACCGTCCACCCTGATGTGTGTAGACACTTGTAATCTAGTTCCCTAGACTAGTACTAATAGCAGTAGGATCCATGTACTCATTTGCCTCAGTCAATTCCTCCTCAATATCCTTCATCATCATTTGCCTCCGCTCAATTGCCGTTCCTCGCTTCATCGCTCTCATCCCATTGATCGTTGACCAGTCTCAACCATCTATCAAGTGCCGCTACGATCATCACCTCCAGAGCTGTCGTCTGATCCTCGCCTAGGTCTCTTACTCCTTGGAGCATTCATTCACCGAGGAACCCGAACCGCAGTAATCCTCCGTCAAGGCGCTTTGGGTGTCAGCCTTGCTTCATCACTACAAGTGTCACTCTTGATCACTCATGATCAGCGCTTCGTCGCTCCCGCTCCTCGCGCCATTTTCTCCTGTCGATGTACTTCGGATTCTGTTGTGACGTCATCTTCCGTCAGCCTTCCGCATCTTTGTGGCTGCTTCCGCGCCACCGGCTCGCCTGCATATTCCGCTGCTCTCATTTTCCCGACAATCACAACATGGCCGCCCACCCCCCAGGTCGCAAGCCTATACTATATTGCGTATACGAGGATTCAAACCTAGGACCTATCGCTCCATAATCTAACTCTCTAAGCACTAAGCCAACTCGCACGGTGTTCATATGATGTCCAAATGACATTATAAGCGTTCCTATGGGTAAAGGGCATAAAATAAGGGGGTGTAATATTAGAGGGTAGTTTTCAAAATTATGAATGATAAAAAAGTTAANATTTCAAAATTTGCAAATTTGAGCTTGAATAACCTCTCAACCATTGCTTCGATTGACCAGCTGTAAGAAGGAAAGTTGACAACACACAGTGAAACTCTTTTTATGATATTCAGTGACACAATAATGCTTTGGTTGGCCATTGTACATGGTAGCCACACCGTGCCACCACTTATCGAAGGTCTTTGTACTTGCTAGTCGATACCAAGTATTCTCAAACCATTGTTTCTCCCTCTGCCCATTTTTTACTTGTATTATGAGTTGTGAATATTGACCAAACACACGAAACCTCTTTGGTCATGAGCAGTGATGTATGCCTACTCGGGTAGGTCATTGTGCACGGTAGCCCCACCGTGCCAATACATACAAACGATATTTGTACTTGCTAGAAGATACAAAGCGTTTTGAAACCATTGTTTCCCCCTCTGGCCAATTGTGACTCATGTTATGCGTTTTCAACGTTGAACACAAGAAGTGAAAAGTGTTGGTCATGGTTAGTGACATATGCATACTTTGGTTGGTCACTGTGCATTGAAGCCACATTGTGCCACTACATATTGAAGGTACTTGTACTTGCTAGTTGATAACTAGTATTCGCAAACCATTACCGTCTGCCCTGCCCATTTGTGACTCGTGTTATAAGGTGTCAAAGTTTACCACACTTAGTGACATTGTTTGGTCATGGTCAGTGACATATGCCTACTTTGGTTGGTCATCGTGCATGGTCTCTACACCGTGCCACGGCGTATTGAAGCCCTTTGTGCTTGCTATTTGATACTTGGTGTTCCCAAACCATTGTTTCCCCCTCTGACCATTTGTGACTTGTATTATGAGTTGTCAACGTTGACCACACACAGCGGATTTCTTTGGTCAAAGGCAGTACATATGCCTACTTTGGTTGGTCATTGTGCATGGTAGCCACACTGTGCTACTACTGACTGAAGGTTGTTGTACTTGGTAGTTGAGACCCAATATTCGCATAGCATTGTTTCCTCTCCTGACCGTTTGTGACTCGTGTTATGGTTGGTCAACGTTGACCACCCATATTGAAATTCTCTGGACATCATCTCACATATGCCTAGTTTGGTTGTTTGGTGTGCATATTAGACACACCGTGCCACTACGTATTGAAGTTCTTTGTCCTTTCTAGTTGATACATGGTCTTCCCAAACCATTGCCTCTCCCTCTGATCATTTGTGACTCGTGCTATGAGTTGTCAATGTTGACCACACATAGTGGACTTCTTCGGTCATATTCTGTGACGTATGAATCCGTTGGTTGGTCATTCTTCACGCTAACTATACCGTGCCACTACTTGTTGAAGGTGTTTGGACTTGCTAGTTGATAACTAGTGTTCCCAACCCATTGTTTTCCCCTCTGACCATTTGTGAATCGTGTTATGCCTTTTTCAACGTTTACCACATGAAGTGAAATTTAATGGTCATGGTTCGTGACATATGCATACTTTGGTTGGTCACTGTGCATTGAAGCCACATTGTCCCACTACATATTGAAGGTATCTTTACTTGCTAGTCGATAACTAGTATTCACAAACCATTATCTTCCACCCTGACCATTTGTCACTCGTGTTCTGAGTTGTCAAAGTTTACCACACTTAGTGATAGTATTTGGTCATGGTCAGTGACATATGCCTACTTTGGTTGGTCATCGTGCATGCCCTCCACACAGTGCCACAACGTATTGAAGCCCCTTGTACTTGCTTTTTGATACTTGGTGTTCCCAAATCATTCTTTCCCCATCTGACCATTTGTGACTCGTATTATGAGTTGTCAACGTTGACCACACACAACATATTTCTTTGGTCAAAGGCAGTACATATGCCTACTTTGGTTGGTCATTGTGCATGGTAGCCACACCGTGCTACTACTGACTGAAGGTCGTTGTACTTGGTAGTTGAGAACCGATATTTCCATAGCATTGTGTCATCTCCTGACCGTTTGTGACTTGTGTTATGATTGGTCAACGTTGACACCCATATTGAAGTTCTCTGGACATCATCTGACATATGCCTTGTCTGGTTGTTTGGTGTGCATATTAGCCACGCAGTGCCACTGCCTGTTGATGTTATTTGTCCTTTCTAGTCAATACATAGGCTTCTTAAACCATTGTCTCTCCCTATGACCATTTGTCACTCGTGTTACGAGTTGTCAATGTTGACCACACATAGTGGACTTATTCGGTCTCATTCAGTGACGTATGCATCCTTTGGTTGGTCACTGTGCACGCTAGCCATACCGTGCCACTGCTTGTTGACGGTCTTTGTACTTGCTAGTTGATGACTAGTGTTACCAGACCATTGTTTTCCCCTCTGACCATTTGTGACTCATGTTATGCGTTTTCAACGTTGACCACACACTGTGAAATTATTTTGGTCATGGGTTGTGACATATGCATACGTTGGTTGGTCACTGTGCATTGAAGCCACATTGTGCCACCACATATTGAAGGTATTTGTACTTGCTAGTCGATAACTAGAAATCACAAAACATTACCTTTCACCCTGACCATTTGTGACCCATGTTGTGAGTTGTCAAAGTTTACCACGCTTAGTGACATTATTTGGTCATGGTCAGTGACATATGCCTACTTTGGTTGGTCATCGTGCATGGTCTCCACACCGTGCCACAACATATTGAAGCCCCTTGTGCTTGCTATGTGATACTTGGTATTCCCAAACCATTTTTTCCCCCTCTAGCCATCTGTCACGCATATTATGAGTTGCCAGCGTTGAACACACAAAGCGGATTTCTTTGGTCAAAGGCAGTACATATGCCTACTTTGGTCGGTCATTGTGCATGGTAGCCACACCGTGCTACTGTTGACTGAAGGTCGTTGTACTTGGTAGTTGAGACCCGATATTCGCATGGCATTGCTTCCTCTCCTGACCGTATGTGACTCGTGTTATGGTTGGTCAACGTTGACCACCCATATTGAAATTATCTGGACATCATCTCACATATGCCTAGTCTGGTTGTTTGGTGTGCATATTAGCCACACCGTTCCACTAGGTATTGAAGTTCTTTGTCCTTTCTAGTCAATACATAGGCTTCTTAAACCATTATCTCTCCCTCTGACCATTTGTGACTCGTGTTACGAGTTGTCAACGTTGACCACACATAGTGGAATTATTCGGTCATAGTGAGTGACGTATGCATCCTTTGGTTGGTCACTGTCCATGCTAGCCATACCATGCCACTGCTTTTTGAAGGTCTTTGTACTTGCTAGTTGATAACTAGTGTTCCCAAACCATTGTTTTCCCCTCTTACCATTTGTGACTCATGTTATGCATTTTCAACGTTGACCACACACAGTGAAATTATTTTGGTCATGGTTTGTGACATATGCATACTTTGGTTTGTCACTGTGCATTGCAGCCAGGTTGTGCCACTACATATTGAAGGCATGTGTACTTGCTAGTCGATAACTAGTAATCACAAACCATTACCTTCCACCCTGACCATTTGTGACCCGTGTTATGAGTTGTCAGAGCTTACCACACTTAGTGACAGTATTTGGTCATGGTCAGTGACATATGCCTACTTTGGTTGGTCATCGTGCATGGCCTCCACACTGTGCCAAAACGTATTGAAGCCCCTTGTGCTTGCTATTTGATACTTGGTGTTTGCAGACCATTCTTTCCCCCTCTGACCATTTGTGACTCGTATTATGAGTTGTCAACGTTGTCCACACACAGCGGATTTCTTTGGACAAAGGCAGTACATATGCCTACTTTGGTCGGTCATTGTGCATGGTAGCCACACCGTGCTACTACTGACTGAAGGTTGTTGTACTTGGTAGTTGAGACAAGGGTGAAAACAAGACTGGTCTCGCGATTGCGAGGTCAGAATCGGAATTGCAATTCCTAGACCATCCTGAGACTCGGAATTGCGATTCTGAGCTCAGAATCGCGAGTCCAAGAATCACGATTCTCAGAAGTGAGAATCACGATTCTGGCCAGTGAGAATCACGATTCTGGAGACATATGGAAAAAACCAAACCAGCATTTATTTTAACTTTATTAGGTTTTCCCTCCCAAACCAATCATTTAGGAGAACATTTCCACATATGAATATTAATTTGTCAATTGTGCCTGTATTCTTTCATGATTTGAGCTCATTATGTCCTTGTTTCCCTTAGCCATAGAGACATCCGTAGGAATCACGAGTCTAAACCCAAGACTCGGTATTGCGATTCCGCGACCAGTCCCATAATTGGAATTGCGATTCTGAGACCAGTATTGGAATTGCGATTCTCAACATCGATTCTCATTTTTTGGCTTACAGCCTTAGGTTGAGAACCGATATTCCCATGGCATTGTTTCCTCTCCTGACCGATGGTGACTCGTGTTATGGTTGGTCAACGTTGACCACCCATATTGAAATTCTCTCGACATCATCTCACATATGCCTAGTATGGTTGTTTGGTGTGCATATTAGCCACACCGTGCCACTACGTATTGAAGTGATTTGACCTTTCTAGTCAATACATAGGCTTCTTAAACCATTGTCTCTCCCTCTGACCATTTGTCACTCGTCTTACGAGCTGTCAATGTCAACCACACATAGTGGAAATATTCGGTCGTATTCAGTTACGTATGCATCATTTGGTTGGTCACTGTGCACGCTAGCGATACCGTACCACTGCTTGTTGAAGGTCTTTGTACTTGCTACTTGATAACTAGTGTTCCCAAACCATTGTTTTCCCGTCTGACCATTTGTGACTCATGTTATGCGTTTTCAATGTTGACCACACACTGTGAAATTCTCTTGGTCATGGTTTATGACATATGCAGACTTTGGTTTGTCACCGTGCATTGAAGCCACATTGTGCCACTGCATATGGAAGGTATTTGTACTTGCTAGGCAATAACTAGTAATCACAAACCATTACCTTCCACCCTGACCATTTGTGACCCGTGTTATGAGTTGTCAACGTTTACCACACTTAGTGACAGTATTTGGTCATGGTCAGTGACATATGCATACTTTGCTTGGTCATCGTGCATGGCCTCCACACCGTGCCACGACGTATTGAAGCCCCTTGTGCTTGCTATTTGATACTTGGTGTTCCCAAACCATTCTTTCCCCCTCTGACCATTTGTGACTCGTATTCTGAGTTGTCAACGATGACCACACACAGCGGAATTCTTTGGTCAAAGGCAGTACATATCCCTACTTTGGTCAGTCATTGTGCATGGTAGCCACATCGTGCTAGTACTGACTGAAGGTTGTTGTACTTGGCAGTTGAGAACCAATATTTCCATAGCATTATTTCATCTCCGGACCGTTTGTGACTCGTGTTATGGTTGGTCAACGTTGACCACCCATATTGAAATTCTTTAGGCATCATCTAACATATGCCTAGTCTGGTTGTTTGGTGTGCATATTAGCCACATCGTGCCAATTCGTGTTGAAGTTATTTGTCCTTTCTAGTCAATACATATCCTTCTTAAACCATTGTCTATCCCTCTGACCATTTGTGACTCGTGTTACGAGTTGTCGATGCTGACCACACATAGTGGACTTATTCGGTCTCAGTCAGTGACGTATGCATCCTTTCGTTGGTCACTGTGCACGCTAGCCATACCGTGCCACTGCTTGTTGAAGGTCTTTGTACTTGCTAGTTGATAACTAGTGTTCCCAACCCATTGTTTTCCCCTCTGACCATTTGTGACTCATGTTATGTGTTTTCAACGTAGACCACACACTGTGAAATTCTTTTGGTCATGGTTTGTGACATATGCATACTTTGGTTGGTTACTGTGCATTGAAGCCACATTGTGCCACTACATATTGAAGGCATTTGTACTTTCTATTCAAGAGCTAGTAATCACAAACCATTACCCTCCACCCTGACCATTTGTGACCCGTGTTATGACTTGTAAACGTTTACCACACTTAGTGACAGTACTTGGTCATGGTCAGTGACATATGCCTACTTTGGTTGGTCATCGTGCATGGCCTCCACACCGTGCCACAACGTATTGAAGCCCCTTGTGCTTGCAATGTGATACTTGGTGTTCCCAAACCATTGTTTCCCCNCCCCCCACGGCTTAGGCTCGAAGGTAGAGTTGAGGTATCACAACACGCCCCCCACCCCCTAGGTCGCAAGCCTATTCTATATTGCGCGTACGAGGATTCAAACCTAGGACCTATCGCTCCAGAATCTAGCTCTATAAGCACTAAGCCAACTCGCACGGTGTTCATATGATGTCCAAATGACATTATAAGGGTTCCTATGGGTAAAGGGCATAAAATAAGGGGGTGTAATATTAGAGGGTAGTTTTCAAAATTATGAATGATAACAAAGTTAGTTTATTAATAAAAATTTGCCGTAGACGGAATTTCAAAATTTGCAGATTTGAGCTTGAATAACCTCTCAACCATTGCTCCGATTGACAAGCCGTAAGAAGGAAAGTTGACAACACACAGTGAAACTCTTATTATGATATTCAGTGACACAAGAATGCTTTGTTTGGTCATTGTGCATGGTAGCCACACCGTGCCACCACTTATCGAAGGTCTTTGTACTTGCTAGTCGATACCAAGTATTCCCAAACCATTGTTTCTCCCTCTGTCCATTTTATACTTGTATTATGAGTTGTCAACGTTGACCACACACTGTGAAATTCTTTTGGTCATGGTTTGTGACATATGCATACTTTGCTTGGTCATCGTGCATGGCCTCCACACTGTGCCACAACGTATTGAAGCCCCTTGTGCTCGCTATTTGATACTTGGTGTTTGCAGACCATTCTTTCCCCCTCTGACCATTTGTGAATCGTGTTATGCCTTTTCAACGTTTACCACATGAAGTGAAATTTGTTGGTCATGGTTCGTGACATATGCATACTTTGCTTGGTCATCGTGCATGGCCTCCACACTGTGCCACAACGTATTGAAGCCCCTTGTGCTCGCTATTTGATACTTGGTGTTTGCAGACCATTCTTTCCCCCTCTGACCATTTGTGAATCGTGTTATGCCTTTTCAACGTTTACCACATGAAGTGAAATTTGTTGGTCATGGTTCGTGACATATGCATACTTTGCTTGGTCATCGTGCATGGCCTCCACACTGTGCCACAACGTATTGAAGCCCCTTGTGCTCGCTATTTGATACTTGGTGTTTGCAGACCATTCTTTCCCCCTCTGACCATTTGTGAATCGTGTTATGCCTTTTCAACGTTTACCACATGAAGTGAAATTTGTTGGTCATGGTTCGTGACATATGCATACTTTGCTTGGTCATCGTGCATGGCCTCCACACTGTGCCACAACGTATTGAAGCCCCTTGTGCTCGCTATTTGATACTTGGTGTTTGCAGACCATTCTTTCCCCCTCTGACCATTTGTGACTCGTATTATGAGTTGTCAACGTTGACCACACACTGTGAAATTCTTTTGGTCATGGTTTGTGACATATGCATACTTTGGTTGGTTACTGTGCATTGAAGCCACATTGTGCCACTACATATTGAAGGCATTTGTACTTTCTATTCAAGAGCTAGTAATCACAAACCATTACCCTCCACCCTGAATATTTGTGACACGTGTTATGACTTGTAAACGTTTACCACACTTAGTGACAGTACTTGGTCATGGTCAGTGACATATGCCTACTTTGGTTGGTCATCGTGCATGGCCTCTACACCGTGCCACAACGTATTGAAGCCCCTTGTGCTTGCAATGTGATACTTGGTGTTCCCAAACCATTGTTTCCCCATCTGACTATTTGTGACTCGTATTATAAGCTGCCAGCGTTGACCACACACCGCGGTTTTCTTTGGTCGAATGCCGTACATATGCCTACTTTGGTCGGTCGTTGTACATGGTAGCCACACCATGCTACTACTGACTGAAGGTCGCTGTACTTGGTAGTTGGAAACAAGTATTCCCAACCCATTGTTTCCCCCTCTGACAAATCGTGACCCATTCTATGGGTTGTCAACGTTGACCACACATATTAAAATTATTTGGTCATGGTAAGTGGCACATGCCTAATGTTGTTGGTCATTGTGCATGGTAGCCACACCGTTCCACTACTTTTTCAAAGGCTTTGCACTTGCTAGTCCATAAACAGCAAAAGGTTTCTCCCTTTGACACCAGGTCGGTTTTTGTTGATTTGTTACGCGTAGGTGCCTTCACTGGAATACTCCCTCCCACCCCCCTAGAGGGATGTTCCGTGGACGACCTGGAGGACAGATTTGCGACCGCATTATGACACCCCCCTACCCCCCCCTCCCCACGGCTTAGGCTCGAAGGTAGAGTTGAGGTATCACAACACGCCCCCCACCCCCTAGGTCGCAAGCCTATTCTATATTGCGCGTACGAGGATTCAAACCTAGGACCTATCGCTCCAGAATCTAGCTCTATAAGCACTAAGCCAACTCGCACGGTGTTCATATGATGTCCAAATGACATTATAAGGGTTCCTATGGGTAAAGGGCATAAAAT
>SZWC01000259.1:317412-345540 GCA_023375785.1 Penium margaritaceum | reverse complement strand
TTATGATATTCAGTGACACAAGAATGCTTTGTTTGGTCATTGTGCATGGTAGCCACACCGTGCCACCACTTATCGAAGGTCTTTGTACTTGCTAGTCGATACCAAGTATTCCCAAACCATTGTTTCTCCCTCTGTCCATTTTATACTTGTATTATGAGTTGTGAATGTTGACCACACACACGAAACCTCTTTGGTCATGAGCAGTGATGTATGCCTACTTGGGTAGGTCATTGTGCACGATAGCCCCATTGTGCCAATACATACGAAAGATATTTGTACTTGCTATAAGATACATAGCGTTCTGAAACCATTGTTTCCCCCTCTCACCATTTGTGACTCGTGTTATGCGTTTTCAACGTTGACCACATTAAGTGAAATGTGTTGGTCATGGTTAGTGACATATGCATACTGTGGTTGGTCACTATGCATTGAAGCCACATTGTGCCACTACATATTGAAGGTATTTGTACTTGCTAGTCGATAACTAGTATTCGCACACCATTACCGTCTGCCCTGCCCATTTGTGACTCGTGTTATAATGTGTCAAAGTTTACCACACTTAGTGACATTATTTGGTCATGGTCAGTGACATATGCCTACTTTGGTTGGTCATCGTGCATGGTCTCCACACCATGCCACAGCGTATTGAAGTCCTTTGTGCTTGCTATTTGATACTTGGTGTTCCCAAACCATTGTTTTCCCCTCTGCCTATTTGTGACTTGTATTATGAGTTGTCAACGTTGACCACACACAGCGGTTTACTTTGGTCAAAGGCAATACATATGCCTACTTTGGTCCGTCATTGTGCATGGTAGCCACACTGTGCTACTACTGACGGAAGGGCGTTGTACTTGGTACTTGAGAACCAATATTCGCATAGCATTGTTTCCTCTCCTGACCGTTTGTGACTTGTGTTATGGTTGGTCAACGTTGACCACCCATATTGAAATTCTCTGGACATCATCTCACATATGCCTAGTTTGGTTGTTTGGTGTGCATATTAGCCACACCGTGCCACTACGTATTTAAGTTCTTTGTCCTTTATAGTCGATACATAGTCTTCCCAAACCATTGTCTCTCCCTCTGACCATTTGTGACTCGTGTTATGAGTTTTCAATATTGACCACACATATTGGACTTCTTCGGTCGTATTCTGTGACTTCTGCATCCTTTGGTTGGTCATTATTCACGCTAGCCATACCGTGCCACTACTTGATGAAGGTCTTTGGACTTGCTAGTTGATAACTAGTGTTCCCAACCCATTGTTTTCCCCTCTGACCATTTGTGAATCGTGTTATGCCTTTTCAACGTTTACCACATGGAGTGAAATTTGTTGGTCATGGTTCGTGACATATGCATACTTTGGTTGGTCACTGTGCATTGAAGCCACATTGTCCCACTACATATTGAAGGTATTTGTACTTGCTAGTCGATAACTAGTATTCACAAACCATTATCTTCCACCCTGACCATTTGTGACTCGTGTTATGAGTTGTGAAAGTTTACCACACTTAGTGACATTATTTGGTCATGGTCAGTGACATATGCCTACTTTGGTTGGTCATCGTGCATGGCCTCCACACTGTGCCACAACGTATTGAAGCCCCTTGTGCTTGCTATTTGATACTTGGTGTTCCCAAACCATTATTTCCCCCTCTGACCATTTGTGACTCGTATTATGAGTTGTCAACGTTGAACACACACAGCGGATTTCTTTGGTCAAAGGCAGTACATATACCTACTTTGGTCAGTCATTGTGCATGGTAGCCACACCGTGCTACTACTAACTGAAGGTCGTTGTACTTGGTAGTTGAGAACCGATATTTCCATAGCATTATTTCATCTCCCGACCGTTTGTGACTTGAGTTATGGTTGGTCAACGTTGACCACCCATATTGAAATTCTCTGGACATCATCTGCCATATGCCTAGTCTGGTTGTTTGGTGTGCATATTAGCCACACTGTGCCACTGCGTGTTGAAGTTATTTGTCCTTTCTAGTCAATACATAGGCTTCTTAAACCATTGTCTCTCCCTCCGACCATTTGTCACTCGTGTTACGAGTTGTCAATGTTGACCACACATAGTGGACTTATTCGGTCTCAGTCAGTGATGTATGCATCCTTTGGTTGGTCAGTGTGCACGCTAGCCATACCGTGCCACTGCTTGTTGAAGGTCTTTGTACTTTCTAGTTGATAACTAGTGTTCCCAGACCATTGTTTTCCCCTTTGACCATTTGTGACTCATGTTATGTGTTCTCAACGTTGACCACACACTGTGAAATTCTTTTGGTCATGGTTTGTGACATATGCATACTTTGGTTGGTCAGTGTGCATTGAAGCCACATTGTGCCACTACATATTGAAGGTGTTTGTACTTGCTAGTCGATAACTAGTAATCACAAACCATTACCTTCCACCCTGACCATTTGTGATCCATGTTATGAGTTGTCAAAGTTTACCACACTTAGTGACAGTATTTGGTCATGGTCAATGACATATGCCTAGTTTGGTTGGTCATCGTGCATGGCCTCCACACTGTGCCACAATGTAATGAAGCCCCTTGTGCTTGCTATTTTATACTTGGTGTTACCAAACCATTATTTCCCCCTCTGACCATTTGTGACTCGTATTATGAGTTGTCAACGTTGACCTCACACAGCGGATTTCTTTGGTCAAAGGCAGCACATATGCCTACTTTGGTCGGTCATTGTGCATGGTAGCCACACCGTGCTACAGCTGACTGAAGGTCGTTGTACTTGGTAGTTGAGAACCAATATTCCCATGGCATTGTTTCATCTCCTGACCGTTGGTGACTCATGTTATGGTCGGTCAACGTTGACCACCCATATTGAAATTCTCTGGACATCATCTCACATATGCCTAGTCTGGTTGTTTGGTGTGCATATTAGCCACACCGTGCCACTACGCATTGAAGTTATTTGTCCTTTCTAGTCAACACATAGGCTTCTTAAACCATTATCTCTCCCTCTGACCATTTGTGACTCGTCTTACAAGTTGTCAATGTTGACCACACATAGTGGAAGTATTCGGTCGTATTCAGTGATGTATGCATCATTTGGTTGGTCATTGTGCACGCAAGCCATACCGTGCCACTGCTTGTTGATGGTCTTTGTACTTGCTAGTTGATAACTAGTGTTCCCAACCCATTGTTTTCCCGTCTGACCATTTGTGACTCATGTTATGCATTTTCAACGTTGACCACACACTGTGAAATCCTTTTGGTAATGGGTTATGACATATGCATACTTTGGTTTGACACCGTGCATTGAAGCCACATTGTGCCGCAACATATGGAAGATATTTGTACTTGCTAGTCGATAACTAGTATTGAGAAACCATTACCTTTCACCATGACCATTCTTGACCCGTGTTATGAATTGTCAAAGTTTACCACACTTATTGACAGTATTTGGTCATGGTCAGTGACATATGCCTACTTTGGTTGGTCATCGTGCATGGCCTCCACACTGTGCCATAACATATTGAAGCCCATTGTGCGTGCTATTTGATACTTGGTGTTCCCAAACCATTATTTCCCCCTCTGACCATTTGTGACTCGTATTATGAGTTGTCAACGATAACCACACACAGCGGATTTCTTTGGTCAAAGGCAGTACGTATGCCTACTTTGGTCGGTCATTGTGCATGGTAGCCAAATCGTGCTACTACTGACTGAAGGTCGTTGTACTTGGTAGTTGAGAACCGATATTTCCATAGCATTCTTTCATCTCCTGACCGTTTGTGACTCGTGTTATGGTTGGTCAACATTGACCACCCATGTTGAAATTCTCTGGACATCATCTGACATATGCCTATTCTGGTTGTTTGGTGAGCATATTAGCCACACCGTGCCACTGTGTGTTGAAGTTATGAGTCCTTTCTAGTCAATACATAGGCTTCTTAAACCATTGTCTCTCCCTCTGACCATTTGTGACTCGTGTTACGAGTTGTCAATGCTGACCACACATAGTGGACTTATTCGGTCTCAGTCAGTGACGTATGCATCCTTTGGTTGGTCACTTTACACGCTAGCCATACTGTACCACTGCTTGTTGGAGGTATTTGTACTTGCTAGTTGATAACTAGTGTTCCCAAGCCATTGTTTTCCCCTCTGACCATTTGTGACTCATGTTATGTGTTTTCAACGTTGACCACACACTGTGAAATTATTTTGGTCATGGTTTGTGACATATGCATACTTTGGTTAGTTACTGTGCATTGAAGCCACATTGTGCCACTACATATTGAAGGCATTTGTACTTGCAAGTCGATAAATAGTAATCACAAACCATTACCTTCCACTCTGACCATTTGTGACCCGTGTTATGAGTTGTCAAAGTTTACCACACTTAGTGACAGTATTTGGTCATGGTCAGTGACATATGCCTACTTTGGTTGGTCATCGTGCATGGTCTCCACACCGTGCCACAACGTATTGAAGCCCCTTGTGCTTGCTATGTGATACTTGGTGTTCCCAAACCATAATTTCCCCCCTCTGACCTTTCGTGACTCGTATTATGAGTTGTCAACGCTGACCACACATCGGAAAATTATTTGGTCATGGTAAGTGGCACGTGTCTAACCTGGTTGGTCATTGTACATGGTAGCCACACCGTTTCACTACATGTTGAAAGTATTTGCACTTGCTATTCAATAAATAGCAAAAGGTTTCTCCCTTTGACACCAGGTCGGTTTTTGTTGATTTGTTACGCGTAAGTGCCTTCACTGGAATACTCCCTCCCACCCCCCTAGAGGGATGTTCCGTGGACGACCTGGAGGACAGATTTGCGACCGCATTATGACACCCCCCCTACCCCCCCACGGCTTAGGCTTGAAGGTAGAGTTGAGGTATCACAACACGACTGCCCCCCCCCCCCCCAGGTTGCGAGCCAATTCTATATTGCGCGTACGAGGATTTCAACCAAGGACCTATTGTTCCAGAATCTAGCTCTATAAGCACTAAGCCAACGCGCACGGTGTTCATATGATGTCCAAATGACATTATAAGGGTTCCTATGGGTAAAGGGCATAAAATAAGGGGGTGTAATGTTAGAGGGTAGTTTTCAAAATTATGAATGATAACAAAGTTAGTTTATTCATAAAAATTTGACGTTGAAGGAATTTCAAATTTTGCAAATTTGAGCTTGAATAACCTCTCAACCATTGCTCCGATGGACCAGCCGTAAGAAGGAACGTTGAAAACACACAGTGAAACTCTTTTTATGATATTGAGTGACAGAATAATGCTTTGGTTGGTCATTACGCATGGTAGCCACACCGTACCACCACTTATCGAAGGTCTTTGTACTTGCTAGTCGATACCAAGTATTCCCAAACCATTGTTTCTCCCTCTGCCCATTTTTTTCTTGTATTATGAGGTGTGACTGTTGACCACACACACAAAACCTCTTTGGTCATGAGCAGTGATGTATGCCTACTTGGGTAAGTCATTGTGCACGGTAGCCCCACCGTGCCAATACATACGAAAGATATTTGTACTTGCTAGAAGATACATAGCGTTTTGAAACCATTGTTTCCCCCTCTGACCATTTGTGACTCGTGTTATGCGTTTTCAACGTTGACCACATGAAGTGAAATGTGTTGGTCATGGTTAGTGACATATGCATACTTTGGTTGGTCACTGTGCATTGAAGCCACATTGTGCCACTACATGTTGAGGGTATTTGTACTTGCTAGTCGATAACTAGTATTCACAAACCATTACCGTCCACCGTGTTCATTTGTGACTCGTGTTATAAGGTGTCAAAGTTTACCACACTTAGTAAAATTATTTGGTCATGGTCAGTGACATATGCCTACTTTGGTTGGTCATCGTGCATGGTCTCCACACTGTGCCACAGCGTATTGAAGCCCCTTGTGCTTGCTATTTGATACTTGGTGTTCCCAAACCATTGTTTCCCCCTCTGACCATTTGTGACTCGTATTATGAGTTGTCAACATTGACCACACACAGCGGATTTCTTTGGTCAAAGGCAGTACATATGCCTACTTTGGTCGGTCATTGTGCATGGTAGCCACACTGTGCTACTATTGACTAAAGGTCATTGTACTTGGTAGTTGAGAACCAATATTCGCATAGCGTTGTTTCCTCTCCTGACCATTTGTGACTCGTGTTATGGTTGGTCAACGTTGACCACCCATATTGAAATTCTCTGGTCATGATCAGTGACATATGCCTAGTTTGGTGGTTTGGTGTGCATATTAGCCACACCGTGCCAATACGTTTTGAAGTTCTTTGTCCTTTCTAGTCGATACATAGTGGACCACACATAGTGGACTTCTTTGGTCGTATTCAGTGACGTATGCATCCTTTGGTTGGTCATTGTGCACGCTAGCCATACCGTGCCACTACTTGTTGAAGGTCTTTGTACTTGCTAGTTGATAACTAGTGTTCCCAACCCATTGTTTTCCCATCTGATCATTTGTGACTCGTGTAGTGCGTTTTCAACGTTTACCACATGAAGTGAAATTTGTTGGTCATGGTTCGTGACATATGCATACTTTGGTTGGTCACTGTGCATTGAAGCCACATTGTGCCACTACATGTTGAAGGTATTTGTACTTGCTAGTCGATAACTAGTAATCACAATCCATTACCTTCCACCCTGACCATTTGTGACCCATGTTATGAGTTGTCAAAGCTTACCACGCTTAGTGACATTATTTGGTCATGGTCTGTGACATATGCCCACTTTGGTTGGTCATCGTGCATGGTCTCCACACCGTGCCACAACTTATTGAAGACCCTTTTGCTTGCTATGTGATACTTGGTATTCCCGAACCATTGTTTCCCCCTCCGACCATTTGTGACTCGTATTATGAGTTACCAGCGTTGACCACACAAATCGGATTTCTTTGGTCAAAGGAAGTACATATGCCTACTTTGGTCGGTCATTGTGCATGGTAGCCACACCGTGCTACTACTGACTGAAGGTCATTGTACTTGGTAGTTGAGAACCGATATTCCCATCGCATTGTTTCCTCTCCTGATCGTTTGTGACTCGTGTTATGATTGGTCAACGTTCACCACCCATATTGGAATTCTCTGGGCATCATCTCACATATGCCTAGTCTGGTTTTTTTTGGTGTGCATACTAGCAACACCGTGCCACTATGTATTGAAGTTCTTTGTCCTTTCTAGTCAATACATAGGCTTCTTAAACCATTGTCTCTCCCTCTGACCATTTGTTACTCGTGTTACGAGTTTTGAATGTTGACCATACATAGTGGAATTATTCGGTCGTAGTGAGTGACGTATGCATCCTTTGGTTGGTCACTGTCCACGGTAGCCATAGCGTGCCACTGCTTGTTGAAGGTCTTTGTACTTTCTAGTTGATAACTAGTGTTCCCAAACCATTGTTTTCCCCTCTGACCATTTGTGACTCATGTTATGCGTTTTCAACGTTGACCACACATAGTGAAATTCTTTTGGTTGTGGTTTGTGACATATGCATACTTTGGTTTGTCACTGTGCATTGAAGCCACATTGTGCCACTACATATGGAAGGTATTTGTACTTGCTAGTCCATAGCTAGTATTGACAAACCATTACCTTCCACCCTGATCATTTGTGACCCGTGTTATGAGTTGTCAAAGTTTACCACACTTAGTGACAGTATTTGGTCATGGTCACTGACATATGCCTACTTTGGTTGGTCATCGTGCATGGCCTCCACACCGTGCCACAACGTATTGAAGCCCTTGTGCTTTCTATTTGATACTTGGTGTTCCCAAACCATTCTTTCCCCCTCTGACCATTTGTGACTCGTATTATGAGTTGTCAACGTCGACCACACACAGCGGATTTCTTTGGTCAAAGGCAATACATATGCCTACTTTGGTCGGTCATTGTGCATGGTAGCCACACCGTGCTACTACTGACTGAAGGTCGTTGTACTTGGTAGTTGATAACCGATATTTCCATAACATTGTTTCATCTTCTGACCGTTCGTGACTCGTGTTATGGTTGGTCAACGTTGACTACCCATATTGAAATTATCTGCACACGTTCTGACATATGCCTAGTCTGGTTGTTTGGTGTGCATATTAGCCACACCGTGCCACTGCGTGTTGAAGTTATCTGTCCTTTCTAGTCAATACATTTGCTTCTTAAACCATTGTCTCTCCCTCTGACCATATGTGACTCGTGTTACGAGTTGTCAACGTTGACCACACATAGTGGATTTTTTCAGTCTCAGTCAGTGACGTATGCATCCTTTGGTTGGTCACTGTGCACGCTAGCCATACCGTGCCACTGCTTGTTCAAGGTATGTGTACATGCTATTTGATAACTAGTGTTCCCGAACCATTGTTTCCCCCTCTGAGCATTTGTGACTCATGTTATGCGTTTCCAGCATTGACCACACACTGTGAAATTCTTCTGGTCATGGTTTGTGACATATGCATACTTTGGTTGGTCACTGTGCATTGAAGCCACATTGTGCCACTACATATTGAAGGTATTTTTACTTGCTAGTCGATAACCAGTAATCACAAACCATTACCTTCCATCCTGACCATTTCTGACCAGTGTTATGAGTTGTCAAAGTTTACCACACTCAGTGACATTATTTGGTCATCGTCAGTGACATGTGCCTACTTTGGTTGGTCATCATGCATGGTCTCCACACCTCGCCACAACTCATTGAAGCCCCCTGTGCTTGCTATTTGATACTTGGTGTTCCCAAACCATTGTTTCCCCCTCTGACCATTTGTGACTCGTATTATGAGTTGTCAACGTTGACCACACACAGCAGATTTCTTTGGACAAAGGCAGTACATATGCCTACTTTGGTCGGTCATTGTGCACGAGAGCCACACAGTGCTACTACTGACTGAAGTTCGTTGTACTTGGTACTTGAGAACCAATAATCGCATAGCATTGTTTCCTCTCCTGACCGTTTGTGACTTGTGTTATGGTTTGTCAACGTTGACCACCCATATTGAAATTCTCTAGACATCATCTCACATATGCCTAGTTTGGTTGTTTGGTGTGCATATTAGTTACACTGTGCCACTACGTATTTAAGTTTTTGGTCCTTTCTAGTTGATACATAGTCTTCCCAAACCATTGTCTCTCCCTCTCACCATTTGTGACTCGTGTTATGACTTGTCAATGTTGACCACACATAGTGGACTTATTCGGTCGTATTCAGTGACGTATGCATCCGTTGGTTGGTCATTCTTCACGCTAGCCATACCGTGCCACTACTTGGTGAAGATCTTTGGACTTGCTAGTTGATAACTAGTGTTCCCAACCCATTGTTTTCCCCTCTGACCATTTGTGACTCGTATTATGCGTTTTCAACGTTTACCACATGAAGTGAAATTTGTTGGTCATGGTTCTTGACATATGCAAACTTTGGCTGGTCACTGTGCATTGAAGCCACATTGTGCCACGACATATTGAAGGTATTTGTACTTGCTAGTCGATAACTAGTATTCACAAACCATTATCTTCCATCCTGACCATTTGTGACTCGTGTTATGAGTTTTCAAAGTTTACTACACTTAGTGACATTATTTGGTCACGGTCAGTGACATATGCCTACTTTGGTCGGTCTTCGTGCATGGGCTCCACACCGTGCCACAACTTATTGAATCCCCTTGTGCTTGCTATGTGATACTTGGTATTCCCAAACCATTGTTTCCCCCTCTGACCATTTGTGACTCGTATTATGAGTTACCAGCGTTGACCACACAAAGCAGATTTCTTTGGTCAAAGGCAGTACATATGCCTACTTTGGTCGGTCATTGTGCATGGTAGCCACACCGTGCTACTTCTGACTGAAGGTCGTTGTACTTGGTAGTTGAGAATCAATATTCCCATGGCATTGTTTCATCTCCTGAACGTTTGTGACTCGTGTTATGATTGGTCAACGTTGACCACCCATATTGAAATTCTCTGGACACCATCTCACATACGCCTAGTCTGGTTGTTTGGTGCACATATTAGCCACACCGTGCCACTACATATTGAAGTTCTTTGTCCTTTATAGTCAATACACAGGCTTTGTAAACCATTCTCTCTCCCTCTGACCATTTGTGACTCGTGTTACGAGTTGTCAATGTTGACCACACATAGTGGAAATATTCGGTCGTAGTGAGTGACGTATGCATCCTTTGGTTGGTCACTGTCCACGCTAGCCATACTGTGCCACTGCTTGTTGAAGATCTTTGTACTTGCTAGTTGATAACTAGTGTTCCCAAAACATTGTTTTCCCCTCTGACCATTTGTGACTCATGTTATGTGTTTTCAACGTTGACCACTCACAGTGAAATTATTTTGGTCATGGGTTGTGACATATGGATACTTTGGTTTGTCAATGTGCATTGAAGCCACATTGTGCCACTACATATGGAAGGTATTTGTACTTGCTAGTCGATAACTAGTATTGAAAAACCATTACCTTCCACTCTGACCATTTGTGACCCGTGTTGTGAGTTGTCAAAGTTTACCACACTTAGTGACAGTATTTGGTCATGGTCAGTGACATATGCTTACTTTGGTTGGTCATCGTGCATGGCCTCCACACCGTGCGACAACTGATGAAGCCCCTTGTGCTTGCTATTTGATACTTGGTATTCCCAAACCATTGTTTCCCCCTTTGACCATTTGTGACTCGTATTATGAGTTGTGAACGTTGACCACACACATCGGATTTCTTTGGACAAAGGCAGTACATATGCCTACTTTGGTCGGTCATTGTGCATGGTAGCCACACTGTTCTACTACTGACTGAAGGTCGTTGTACTTGGTAGTTGAGAACCAATATTCGCATAGCATTGTTTCCTCTCCCGACCGTTTGTGACTCGTGTTATGGTTTGTCAACGTTGACCACCCATATTGAAAGTCTCTGGACATCATCTCACATATGCCTAGTTTGATTGTTTGGTGTATATATAAGCCATACCGTGCCTCTACGTATTGAAGTTCTTTGTCCTTTCTAGTCGATACATAGTCTTCCCAAACCATTGTCCCTCCCTCCGACCATTTGTGACTCGTGTTATGAGTTGTCAATGTTGACCACACATAGTGGACTTATTCGGTCGTATTCAGTGACGTATGCATCCTTTGGTTAGTCATTCTTCACGCTAGCCATACCGTGCCACTACTTGTTGAAAGTCTTTGGACTTGCTAGTTGATACCTAGTGTTCCCAACCCATTGTTTTCCCCTCTAACCATTTGTGACTCGTGTTGTGCGTTTTCAACGTTTACCACATGAAGTGAAATTTGTTGGTCATGGTTCGTGACATATGCATACTTTGGTTGGTCACTGTGCATTGAAGCCACATTGTGCCACTACATATTGAAGGTATTTGTACTTGCTAGTCGATGACTAGTATTCGCAAACCATTATCTTCCACCCTGACCATTTGTGACTCGTATTATGAGTTACCAGCGCTGACCACACAAAGCGGATTTCTTTGGTCAAAGGCAGTACATATGCCTACTTTGGTCGGTCATTGTGCATGGTAGCCACGCCGTGCTACTACTGACTGAAGATCGTTGTACTTGGTAGTTGAGAACCGATATTCTCATGGCATTGTTTCCTCTCTTGACCGTTTGTGACTCGTGTTATGGTTGGTCAACATTGACCACCCATATTGAAATTCTCTGGACATCATCTCACATATGCCTAGTCTGGTTGTTTCGTGTGCATAGTAGCCACACCGTGCCAATGCGTATTGAAGTTATTTGTCCTTTCTAGTCAATACATAGGCTTCTTAAACCATTGTCTCTCCCTCTGACCATTTGTGACTCGTCTTACGAGTTGTCAATGTTGACCACACATAGTGGAGTTATTCGGTCGTATTCAGTGACATATGCATCATTTGGCTGGTCACTGTGCACGCTAGCCATACCGTGCTACTGCTTGTTGAAGGTCTTTGTACTTGCTAGTTGATAACTAGTGTTCCCAACCCATTTTTTTCCCGTCTGACCATTTGTGACTCATACTTTGCGTTTTCAACGTTGACCACACACTGTGAAATTCTTTTGGTCATAGTTTATGACATATGCATACTTTGGTTTGTCACTGTGCATTGAAGCCACATTGTGCCACTACATATGGAAGGTATTTGTACTTGCTAGTCGATAACTAGTATTGACAAACCATTACCTTCCACCCTGACCATTTGTGACCCGTGTTATGAGTTGTAAAAGTTTACCACACTTAGTGACAGTATTTGGTCGTGGTCAGTGACATATGCCTACTTTGGTTGGTCATCGTGCATGGCTTCCACACCGTGCGACAACACATTGAAGCCCCTTGTGCTTGCTATTTGATACGTGGTGTTCCCAAACCATTATTTCCCCCTCTTACCATTTGTGACTCGTATTATGAGTTGTCAACGATGACCACACACAGCGGAATTCTTTGGTCAAAGGCAGTACATATGCCTACTTTTGTCGGTCATTGTGCATGGTAGCCACATCGTGCTACTATTGAATGAAGGTCGTTGTACTTGGTAGTTGAGAACTGATATTTCCATAGCATTATTTCATCTCCTGGCCGTTTGTGACTCGTGTTATGGTTGGTCAACGTTGACCACCCATATTGAAATTCTCGGGACATCATCTGACATATGCCTAGTTTGGTTGTTTGGTGTGCATATTAGCCACACCGTGCCACTGCATGTTGAAGTTATTTGACCTTTCCTAGTCAATACATAGGCTTCTTAAACCACTGTCTCTCCCTCTGACCATGAGTGACTCGTGTTACGAGTTGTCAATGTTGACCACACATAGTGGACTTATTCGGTCTCTGTCAGTGACGTATGCCTCCTTTGGTTGGTCACTGTGCACGCTAGCCATACCGTGCCACTGCTTGTTGAAGGTCTTTGTACTTGCTAGTTGATAACTAGTTTTCCCAAACCATTGTTTTCCCCTCTGACCATTTGTGACTCATGTTATGCGTTTTCAACATTGACCACACTCTGTGAAATTCTTTTGGTCATGGTTTGTGACATATGCATACTTTGGTTGGTCACTGTGCATTGAAGCCACGTTGTGCTACTACATATCGAAAATATTTGTACTTTCTATCCGATAACTAGTAATCACAAACCATTACATTCCACCCTCACCATTTGTGACCCGTGTTATGCGTTGTCAAAGTTTACCACACTTAGTGACAGTACTTGGTCATGATCAGTGACCTATGCCTACTTTGGTTGGTCATCGTGCATGGCCTCCACACCGTGCCACAACGTATTGAAGCCCCTTGTGCTTGCTATGTAATACTTGGTGTTCCTAAACCATTGTTCCCCCCCTCTGACCATTTGTGACTCGTATGATGAGCTGCCAGCGTTGACCACACACAGCGGATTTCTTTGGTCCAAGGCAGTACATATGCCTACTTTGGTCGGTCACTGTGCATGGTAGCCACACCGTACTACTACTGACTGAAGGTCGTTGTACTTGGTAGTTGGCATATAGTATTCCCAACCCATTGTTTCCCCCTCTGACAAATCGTGACCCATATTATGGGTTGTCAAAGTTGACCACACATAGTAGAATTATTTGGTCATGGTAAGTGGCACATGCCTAATCTGGTTGGTCATTGTGCATGGTAGCCACACCGTTCCGCTACTTGTTGAAAGTCTTTGCACTTGCTAGTCCATAAATAGCAAAAGGTTTCTCCCTTTGACACCAGGTTGGTTTTTGTTGATTTGTTACACGTAGGTGCCTTCACTGGAATACTCCCTCTCACCCCCCCTAGAGGGATGTTCGGTGGACGACCTGGAGGACAGATTTGCGACCGCATTATGACAGCCCCCCTACCCGCCCCCCCTCCACGGCTTAGGCTTGAAGGTAGAGTTGAGGTATTACAACACGGCCGCCCCCCCCCCCCCAGGTCGCAACCCTATTCTATATTGCGCGTACGAGGATTCAAACCTAGGACCTATCGCTCCAGATTCTAGTTCTATGAGCACTAAGCCAACTCGCATGGTGTTCATATGATGTCCAAATGAAGTTATAAGGGTTCCTATGGGTAAAGGGCATAAAATAAGGGGATGTAACATTAGAGGGTAGTTTTCAAAATTATGAATGATAAAAAATTTAGTTTATTCATAACAAATTGACGTAGACGGAATTTCAAATTTTGCAAATTTGAGCTTGAATAATCTCTCAACCATTGCTCCGATTGACCAGCCGTAAGAAGGAAAGTTGACAACACTCAGTGAAACTCTTTTTATGATATTCAGTGACACAAGAATGCTTTGGTTGGTCATTGTGCATGGTAGCCACATCATGCCACCACTTATCAAAGGTCTTTGTACTTGCTAGTCGATAGCAAGTATTCCCAAACCATTGTTTCTCCCTCTGTTCTTTTTTTACTTGTATTATGAGTTGTGAATGTTGACCACACACACGAAACCTCTTTGGTCATGAGCAGTGATGTATGCCTACTTGGGTAGGTCATTGTGCACGGTAACCCCACCGTGCCAATACATACGAAAGATATTTGTACTTGCTAGAAGATAGATAGTGTTTTGAAACCATTGTTTCCCCCTCTGACCATTTGTGACTCGTGTTATGCGCTTTCAATGCTGACCACATGAAGTGAAATGTGTTGGTCATGGTTAGTGACGTATGAATACTTTGGTTGGTCACTGTGCATTGAAGCCACATTGTGCCACTACATATTGAAGGTATTTGTACTTGCTAGTCGACAACTAGTATTCACAAACCATTACCGTCTGCCCTGCCCATTTGTGACTCGTGTTATAAGGTGTCAAAGTTTACCACACTTAGTGACATTATTTGGTCATGGTCAGTGACATATGCCTACTTTGGTTGGTCATCGCGCATGGTCTCCACACCGTGCCACAGCTTATTGAAGCCCGTTGTGCTTGCTATTTGATACTTGGTGTTCCCAAACCATTGTTTCCCCCTCTGACCATTTGTGACTCGTACTATGAGTTGTCAATGTTGACCACACACAGCGGATCTCTTTGGTCAAAGGCAGTACATATGCCTACTTTGGTCGGTCATTGTGCATGGTAGCCACACTGTGCTACTACTGACTGAAGGTCGTTGTACTTGGTAGCTGAGAACCAATATTCGCATATTGTTGTTTCCTCTCCTGACCGTTTGTGACTCGTGGTATGGTTGGTCAACGTTGACCACCCATATTGAAATTCTCTGGACATCATCTCACATATGCCTAGTTTGGTTGTTTGGTGTGCACATTAGCCACACCGTGCCACTACGTATTGAAGTTCTTTGTCCTTTCTAGTCGATACATAGTCTTCGCAAACCATTGTCTCTCCCTCGGACCATTTGTGAATCGTGTTATGAGTTGTCAATGTTGACCACACATAGTGGACTTCTTCTATCGTATTCTGTGACGTATGCATCCTTTGGTTGGTCATTCTTCACGCTAGCCATACAGTGCCACTACTTGTTGAAGGTCTTTGGACTTGCTAGTTGATAACTAGTGTTCCCAACCAATTGTTTTCCCCTTTTGGCGATTTGTGAATCGTGTTATGCCTTTTCAACGTTTACCACATGAAGTGATTTTTTGGTCATGGTTCGTGACTCATGCATACTTTGGTTGGTCACTGTGCATTGAAGACACATTGTGCCACTACATATTGAAGGTATTTGTACTTGCTAGTCGATAACTAGTAATCACAAACCATTACCTTCCACCCTGACCATTTGTGACCCATGTTATGAGTTGTCAAAGTTACCACGCTTAGTGACATTATTTGGTCATGGTCAGTGACATATGCCTACTTTGGTTGGTTATCGTGCATGGTCTCCACACCGTGCCACAACTTATTGAAGGCCCTTGTGCTTGCTATGTGATACTTGGTATTCCCAAACCATTCTTTCCCCCCTCTGACCATTTGTGACTCGTATTATGAGTTACGAGCGTTGACCACACAAAGCGGATTTCTTTGGTCAAAGGCAGTACATATGCCTACTTTGGTCGGTCATTGTGCATGGTAGCCACACCGTGCTACTACTGACTAAAGGTCGTTGTACTTGGTAGTTGAGAGCCGATATTCCCATGGCATTGTTTGCTCTCTTGACCGTTTGTGACTCGTGTTATGGTTGGTCAACGTTGATCACCCATATTGAAATTCTCTGGACATCGTCTGACATATGCCGAGTCTGGTTGTTTGGTGTGCATATTAACCACACCGTGCCACTGCGTGTTGAATTTATTTGTCCTTTCTAGTCAATACATAGTTTTCTTAAACCATTGTCTCTCCCTATGACCATTTGTGACTCGTGTTACGAGTTGTCAATGTTCACGACACATAGTGGACTTATTCGGTCTCAGTCAGTGACGTATGCATCCTTTGGTTGCTCACTGTGCGCGCCAGCCATACCGTGCCACAGTTTGTTGAAGGTATTTGTAATTGCTAGTTGAGAACTAGTGTTCCCAAACCATTGTTTTCCTGTCTGACCATTTGTGACTCATGTTATGCGTTTTCAACGTTGACCACACACTGTGAAATTCTTTTGGTCATGGTTTATGACATATGCATACTTTGGTTTGTCACCGTGCATTGAAGCCACATTGTGCCACTGCATATGGAACGTATTTGTACTTGCTAATCGATAACTAGTTTTGACAAACCATTACCTTCCACCCTGACCATTTGTGACCCGTGCTATGAGTTGTGAAAGTTTACCACACTTAGTGACAGTAATTGGTCATGGTCAGTGACATATGCCTACTTTGGTTGGTCATCGTGCATGGCCTCCACACCGTGCCACAACGTATTGAAGCCCCTTGTGCTTGCTATTCGATACTTGGTGTTCCCAGACCATTATTTCCCCCTCTGACCATTTGTGAATCGTATTATGAGTTGTCAATGATGACCACACACAGCGGGATTCTTTGGTCAAAGGCAGTACATATGCCTACGTTGGTCGGTCATTTTGCATGGTAGCCACATCGTGCTACTACTAACTGAAGTTCGTTGTACTTGGTAGTTGAGAATTGATGTTTCCATAGCATTATTTCATCTCCTGACCGTTTGTGACTTGTGTTAAGGTTGGTCAACGTTGACCACAACGGCCGTGCCAAGACACCGGTTATACCTGCAAGGTCATGCATATTATATGTTTACTGGGATTGGGTACTCGGACTGTGGCTGACTCGTGCTACGATTCATAGAAGTTAAAGTCACTTCGTAAACTTTGTGGTCATGGTCAGTGGCACATGCCAACTCTGTCAAGGCATTGAGCACAATACCCACATCGAGCCACTAGTATCCTACCTTGTTTGCACCTGCAAGATCATGCCTGGTACATCTACACTGTGATTGGACACTTTGACTGTGGCTGACTCGTGTTATTATCAATAGAAGTAGAAGTCACTTTGATACATTTGTGGTCATGGTCAGTGGCACTAGCCAACTTTGTCGAGGCATTGCGCACAATAGCCACACCAAGCCACCAGTATTCTACCTTCTTCGAACGTACAAGGTCATGCGCAGTATATAGCACTGTGATTGGACACTCTGACCGTGGCCGGAACGTGTTATGATTCATAGCCGCTCAAGGTACTTGGTAAACTTTGTGGTCATGGTCAGTGGCTCATGCCAACTTTGTCAAGGCATTGCGCACAATATCCGTGCCAAGCCACCGGTTTTTAAACTTGTTTATACCTGCAAGGTCATGCATATTAGATGTGCACTGTGATTGGGCACTCGGACCGTGGCTGACTAGTGTTACGATTCGTAGAATTTGAAGTCACTTGGTAAACTTTGTGGTCATGGTCAGTGACGCATTCCAACTTTGTCAAGGCATTGCGCACAATAGCCATGCCAAGTCACCGGTTTTTTACCCTTTTTATACCTGCAAGGTCATGCCTAGTACATCTGAATTGTGACTGGGCACTCTTAATATGGCTGACTCGTGTTATCATTCGCAGAAGTTAAAGTCACTTGGTAAACTTTGTTGTCATGGTCAATGGCACATGCCAACTTTGTCAAGGCATTGCGCTCAATAGCCATGCCAAGAAACTGCTTTTTTACCCTGTTTATATCTTCAAGGTCATGCATATTAGATGTGCACTGTGATTGGGTACTCTGACTCTGGCTGACTCGTGTTATGATTTATAGAAGTTAAAGTCACTTGGTAAACTGTGTGGTCATGGTCAGTGGCACATGCCAACTTTGTCAAGGCATTGCGCACAAGAGCCACACCAAGCCACCAGTATCCTACATTGTTTTCACTTGCAAGATCATGCCTAGTACATCTGCACTGTGATTGGACACTCTGACCGTTGCTGACTCGTGTTATGATCAATAGAAGTAAAAGTCACTTGGATACATTTGTGGTCATGGTCAGTGGCACATGCCAACTTTGTCAAGGCATTGCGCACAATAGCAAGACCGAGCCACCGGTATTCTACCTTGTTCATACCTGGAAGGTCATGGACAGTATATCTGCACTGTGATTGGACACTCTCACTGTGGCTGAAACGTGTTATGATTCATAGCCCTTTAAGGTACTTGGTAAACTTTGTGGTCATGGTCAGTGGCACATGCCAGCTTTGTCAAAGCATTGCGCACAATATCAATGCCAAGCCCCCGGTTTTTTACCTTGTTTATACCTGCAAGTTCATGCACATTAGATGTGCAATGTGAGTGGGAACTCTGAACGTGGCTGACTCGTGTTACGATTCGTAGAAGTTAATGTCACTTGGCAAACTTTTTGGTCATGGTCAGTGGCACATGCCAACTTTCTCAAAGTATTGCGCACATTAGCAGTGCCAAGCCACCGGTTTTTAACGTAATTTATACCTGCAAGGTCATACCCAGTACATCTGAACTGTGATTGGGCACTCTGACTGTGGCTGACTCGTGTTATGATCTGTAGAAGTTAAAGTCACTTGGTAAACCTCTGTGGTCATGGTCAATGGCACATGCCAACTTTGTCAAGGCATTGCGCACAATAGCCGTGCCAAGACACCGGTTTTTTGCCCTGTTTATACCTGGAAGGTCATGCATATTAGATGTACACTGTGATTGGGTACTCTGACCGTTTCTGAGTCGTGTTATGATTTGTAGAAGTTAAAATTACTTGGTAAACTTTGTGGTCATGGTCAGTGGCACATGCCAACTTTGTCAAGGCATTGCACACAATAGCCACACCGAGCCACCAGCATTCTACCTTGTTTGCACCTGCAAGATCATGCCTAGTACATCGGCANTGGCACATGCCAACTTTGTCAAGGCATTGCGCACAATAGCCGTGCCAAGACACCGGTTTTTTGCCCTGTTTATACCTGGAAGGTCATGCATATTAGATGTACACTGTGATTGGGTACTCTGACCGTTTCTGAGTCGTGTTATGATTCGTAGAAGTTAAAGTTACTTGGTAAACTTTGTGGTCATGGTCAGTGGCACATGCCAACTTTGTCAAGACATTGCGCACAATAGCCGTGCCAAGCCACCAGTTTTTTGCGTAGTTTATACCTGCAAGGTCATGCCTGGTACATCTGAACTGTGAGTGGGCACTCTCACGGTGGCTTACTCGTGTTAAGATTCGTAGAAGTTAAAGTCACTTGGTAAACTTTGTGGTCATGGTCAGTGGCACATGCCAACTTTGTCAAGGCATTGCGTACAATAGCCGTGCCAAGACACCGGTTTTTTTACGTGTTTATACCTGCAAGGTCATGCATATTAGATGTGCACTGTGATTGGGTACTCTGAATGTGGCTGACTCGTGTTACGATTCGTATAATTTAAAGTCACTTGGTAAACTTTGTGGTCATAGTCAGTGGCACATGCCAACTTTTTCAAGGCATTGCACACAATAGCCATGCCAAGCCACCAGTTTTTTACCTCGTTTATACCTGCAAGGTCATGCCTAGTACATATGAACTGTGATTGGGCACTCTGACTGTAGCTGACTCGTGTTACGATTCGTAGAAGTTAAAGTCACTTGATAAACTTTGTGGTCATGGTCAGTGGCACATGCCAACTTTGACAAGGCATTGCGCACAATAGCCGTGCCAAGTCACCAGTATTCTACCTTGTTTGCACCTGCAAAATCATGCCTAGTACATCTGCACTGTGATTGGACACTCTGACCGTGGCTGACTCGTGTTATGAGCAATAGAAGTAAAAGTCACTTGGATACATTTGTGGGCATGGTCAGTGGCACATGCCAACTTTGTCAAGGCATTGCGCACTATAGCCACAACGAGCCACCAGTATTCTATTTTGTTTATACCTGTAAGGTCATTCCCAATATATCTGCACTGTGATTGGACACTCTGACCGTGGCTGACTCGTGTAATGATTCATAGCCGTTTGAGGTACTTGGTAAACTTTGTGGTCATGGTCAGTGGCACATGCCACCTTTGTCAAGGCATTGCGCACAATAGCCGTGCCAAGCCACCGGTTTTTTAACTTTGTTTATACCTGAAAGGTCATGCCTAGTACATCTGAATTGTGATTGGGTACTCTGACCGTGGCCGACTCGTGTTATGATTTGTATAAGTTAAAGTCACTTGGTAAACTTTGTGGTCATGTTCAGTGGCACATGCAAACATTGTCAAATCATTGCGCACAATAGCCACACCGAGCCACCAATAGTCTACCTTGTGTATACGTGTAAGGTCATGCCCAGTATATCTGCACTGTGATTGGACTCTCTGACCATGGCTGACTCGTGTTATGATTCATAGCCGTTTAATGTACTTGATAAACTTTGTGGTCATGGTCAGTGGCACGTGCTAACTTGGTCAAGGCATTGCGCACAATAGCCGCACGAGCGACGAGTATTCTACCTTGTTTGTACCTGCAAGATCATGCCTTGTACATCTGCACCGTCATTGGACACTCTGACCGTGGCTGACTCGTGTTATGATCAATAGAAGTAAATGTCACTTGGATACATTTGTGGTCATGGTAAGTGGCACATGCCAACTTTGTCAGGGCATTACACACAATAGCCACACCGAGCCACCATTTTTCTACCTTTTTTTATTTCTGTAAGGTCATGTCCAGTGTATATGCATTGTGATTGGACACTCTGACCGTGGCTGACTCGTGTTATGATTCATAGCCGTTTAAGGTTATTGGTAAACTTAGTGGTCATGGTCAGTGGCACATGCCGAAATTGTCAAGGTATTGCGCACAGTAGTCGCGCTAAGCCACCAGTTTTTTACCTTTTTTAGACCTGCAAGGTCATGCCTAGTACATCTTAACTGTGATTGGGCACTCTGACTGTGGCTGACTCGTGTTACGATTTGTAGAAGTCAGAGTCACTTGGTAAACTCTGTGGTCATGGTCAGTGGCACATGCCAACTTTGTCAAGGCATTCCACATAATAGCCGTCCCAAGACACTGGTTTTTTACTCTGTTTATACCTGTAAGGTCATGCATATTAGATGTGCAGTGTGATTGGGTACTCTAACCATGGCTGACTGATGTTATGATTCGTATAATTTAAAGTCACTTGGTCATCTTCGTGGTCATGGTCAGTGGCTGATGCCAACTTTGTCAAGGCATTGCGCACAATAGCCACACCGAGGCACCGGTATTCTACCTTGTTTGCACCTGCAAGAGCATGCCTAGTATATCTGCACTGTGATTGGACACTCTGACCGTGGCTGACTTGTGTTATGATCAATAGAAGTTAAAGTCACTTGGATTCTTTTGTTGTCATNATTGCGCACAATAGCCACACTAAGCCACCAGTATTCTACATTGTTTGTACCTGCAAGATCATACCTAGTACATTTTCACTGTGATTTGACACTCTGACCGTGGCTGACTCGTGTTATGATCAATAGAAGTAAAAGTCACTTGGATATATTCGTGGTCATGGTCAGTTGCACGTGCCAACCTTGTCAAGGCATTGCGCAATAGAGCATCCCGAGCCACGAGTATTATACCTCGTTTATACCTACAAGGTCATGCCCAGTATATCTGCACTATGATATGACACTCTGACCGTGGCTGACTCATGTTATGATTCATAGCCGTTTAATGTACTTGGTAAACTTTGTGGTCATAGTCAGTGGCACATGCCATTTTTATCAAGGCATTGCGCACAATAGCCGTTCCAAGCCACCAGTTTTTTACCTTTTGTATACGTGCAAGGTCATGCATATTAGAAGTACGTTGTGATTGGGCACTCTGACCATGGCTGGCTCGTGTTACGATTCGTAGACGTTAAAGTCACTTGGTAAACATTGAGGGTATGGTGAGTGGCACATGCCAACTTTATCAAGGCATTGCGCACACCGAGCCACCAATATTCTACCTTGTTTGCACCTGCAAGATTATGCATAGTACATCTACACTTTGATTGGAAAATTCTTCCTGTGGCTGACTCGTGTTATGATCAATAGAAGTAAAAGTCACTTGGATACATTTGTGGTCATGGTCAGTGGCACATGCCAACTTTGTCAAGGCGTTGCGCACAGTAGCCACACCAAGCCCCCAGTATTCTACCTTTTTTTGCACCTTCAAGGTCATGTCTAGTATATCTGCACTGTGATTGGACACTCTGACCGTTGCTGAATCGTGTTATGATGCATAGTGGTTTAAGGTACATGGTGAAATTTGGGGTCATGGTCTGTGGCACATGCCAACTTTGTCAAGGTAATACGGAACATAGCCGTGCCAAGCCAGTGGGTTTTTACCTTGTCTATACGGGTAAGGTCATACCTAATACATCTGAACTGTGATTGGGCACTATGACTCTGGCTGACTCGTGTTGCAATTCCTAGAAGTTAAAGTCACTTGGTAAACTTTGTGGTCATGGTCAGTGGTACATGCTAACTTTGTCAAGGCATTCCGCACAATAGCCACACCGAGTCACCAGTATTCTACCTTGTTTGCACCTGCAAGATCATGCCTAGTACACCTGCACTGTGATTGGACACTCTGACCGTGAGTTACTCGTGTTATGGTCAATAGAAGTAAAATTCACTTGGATACATTTGTGGTCATGGTCAGTGGCACATGTCAACTTTGTCAGGGCATTATACGCAATAGCCACACCGAGCCACCCGTTTTCTACCTTTTTTATACCTGTAAGGTCATGCCCAGTATATATGCACTGTGATTGGACAATCTGACCGTGGCTGACTCGTGTTATGATTAATAGCCGTTTAAGGTGATTAGTATACTTTGTGGTCATGGTCAGTGGCACATGCCAGCTTTGTAAAGGCATTGCGCACAATAGCCGTGCCAAGCCACCGGGTTTTTACTTTTTTAATACCTGCAGGGTCATGCCTAGTACATCTTAGCTGTGATTGGGCACTCTGACTGTGGCTGACTTGTGTTATGATTCGTATAAGTTAAAGCCACTTGGTAAACTTTGTGGTCATGGTCAGTGACACATGCGAACTTTGTTTAGGCATTGCGCACAATAGCCGTCCCAAGACACCGGTTTTTTACCCTGTTCATGCCTGCAAGGTCATGCATATTAGATGTGCACTGTGATTGGGTACTCTGACCGTGGCTGACTCGTGTTGTGATTCGTAGAATTTAAAGTCACTTGGTAATCTTTGTGGTCACGGTCAGTGGCACATGCCAATTTTGTCAAGGCATTGCGCACAATAGCCACACCGAGCCACCGGTATTCTACCTTGTTTGCACCTACAAGATCATGCCTAGTACATCTGCACTGTGATTGGACACTCTGACAGTGGCTGACTCGTGTTGTGATTAATAGAAGTAAAAGTCACTTGGATACATTGTGGTCATGGTCAGTGGCACATGCCAACTTTGTCAAGGCATTGCGCACAATAGCCACACCGAGCCACCAGTATTCTACCTTGTTTATACCAGCAAGGTCATGCCCAGTATACCTGCACTGTGATTGGACACTCTGACCGTGGCTGACTCGTGTTTTGATTCGTGGCCGTTTAAGGTCCTTGGTAAACTTTGTGGTCATGGTGAGTGGCACATGCCAACTTTGTAAAGGCATTGCGCACAACAGCCGTGCCAAGCCACCGGTTTTTTACCTTGTTTATACCCGCAAGGTCATGCGTACTACATCTGAACCGTGATTGGGGACTCTAACCGTGGCTGACTCATGTTACATTTCGTAGAAGTTGAAGTCACTTGGTAAGCTTCGTGGTCAGGGTCAGTGGCACATGCCAACTTTGTCAAGGCATTGCGCACAATAGCCACACCGAACCACCTGTATTCTACCTTGTTGTACGTGCAAGATCATGCCTAGTACATTTGCACTGTGATTGGACACACTGACCGTGGCTAACTCGTGTTATGATCAATATAAGTAAACGTCACTTGGATATATTCGTGGTCATGGTCAGTGGCACGTGCCAACTTTGTCAAGGGATTGTGCAAAATAAAACACCGAGCCACCAGTATTCTACCTTGTTTATACTTGCAAGGTCATGCTCAGTATATCTGCTATGTGATTGGACACTCTGACCGTGGCTGACTCATGTTATGATTCATAGCCGTTTCAGGTACCTGGTAAACTTTGTGGTCATGGTAAGTGGCACATGCCAACTTTGTCAAGGCACTGCGCACAATAGCTGTGCCAAGCCACCGGATTTAAACCTTGTTTATACCGGCAAGGTCATGCATATTATATGTGCACTGTGATTGGGCATTGTTGACCATGGCTGACTCGTGTTACGAGTCGTAGAAGATAAAGTCACTTGGTAAACTTTGTGGTCATGGTCAGTGGCAAATGCCAACTTTGTCAAGGCATTGCGCACAATAGCCACACCGAGCCACCAGTATTCTACCTTTGTTTGTACCTGCAAGATCATGCCTAGTACAGCTCCACTGAGATTGGACACTCTGACTGTGGCTGACTCGTGTTATGATCAATAGAAGTAAAATTGACTTGGATACATTTGTGGTCATGGTCAGTGGAACATGCCAATTTTGTCAAGGTATTGCACACAATAGCCACACCGAGCCACAAGTATTCTACCTTGTTCATACTTGCAAAGTCATGCCCAGTACATCTGCACTGTGATCGGACACTCTGACCGTGGCTGACTCGTGTTATGATTCATAGCCGTTTAAGGTACTTGATAAACGTTGTGGTCATGGTCAGTGGCACATGCAAACTTTGTCAAGGCATTGCGCACAATATCCGTGCAAAGCCACCGGGTTTTTACCTTGTTTATGCCTGCAAGGTCATGCATATTAGATGTGCATTCTGATTGGGCACTCTGATTGTGGCTGCCTCGTGTTACGATTCGTAGAAGTTAAAGTCACTTGGTACACTTTGTGGTCATGGTCAGTGGCACATGCCAACTTTGTCAAGGCATTTCGCACAATAGCCCCACCGAGCCACCAATATTCTACCTTGTTTGTACGTGCAAGACCATGCCTAGTACATCTGCACTACGATTGGACACTCTGACCGTGGCTGACTCGTGTTATGATCAATATAAGTAAAAGTCACTTGGATACATTTGTGGTCATGGTCGGTGACACATGCCAAAATTTTCAAGGCATTGCACGCAATAGCTGTCAGAAATATGACTCCGACAAGGTCCTTCTCATATATCCCTCGGATAATCGGAGCTCTCGTTATCGGCTCATGTCCCGCACCAAACCTTCTCGGCAATGGCTGGTCGGTCTTGACCGTTCCACCAGAGTCAAGTCGCCCCTGATAAGCAACCACGTCGCCACGCATGCGGCTAGCGAAAAGAAGCCGTTTATACCCATTTTATCCTGTTCTGCTATATATAAGGAGGATGTTTACTCCCTCCCTAGTTCAACCAGAACAGTTATGCCCATCTTGTTCCCTTGGTTCCTTGGTTTTGCCGCCGTGTCTTTGCTCTGCTCGCAATTCGCATTTTTTGCCTTCGCCTGCCTCTCACAGCTCTCAACTCTTTGGTCCGTCACTCTCGCTCCTTCGCTCTGTCCTCAATCAGTCATCACTCGCCTTTTGTCCGAGCTCTCTCTCTCTCAACATCCGGTCTGCCTCGTCTCCTTGTGACCCTCGGCCTCTATCAAGCTCTGCGACTAACTCCTCGGGACCGCTCTCGCTTACGTCACTTTGGTGCCAGACTTGTGGTTGTTCCGATGCCTCTGCTTGCTTCTCTTACTGCCGATCTCGTGCCTGCATTCTTTTGACATGGTATCAGAGCATCAGGCAACATCACCAGGTGCCTCGTGACCGAGTCATCACTCCGCCGCCACCATTGCGTCCCTTCTCGGATTTGCACCCCTCCACCGCCGTCACCGCCACTTTGCGCCTCTCCGCTTCATCAGTAGCTGACATCAACAGCACTGCTTGAAGCGCTCTACGCGCTGAAGCAACATCTCGTCATTCTACGGAAGCCCTGTACCCATTCTGCGACCGTGGCAACCAATTGGTGACTTGTCGTGAAACAACAGCTGCAAGCAACTCCAAAGCCGCCGCCTTCTGTCAACTTCCTGGAAGCTTCCTGTCGCTCGTTACCTGCTTCCCCTCATCCCGTCAACCTTGCAAACACCTCCGCCCTTCCTCTTTTCCTTCATCGGCCTCATCTGTGCCATGTACTCCATCGACATCAGCCTTTTCGCACTCGTGCCGTACCGCATCCTCGCACCGCCTTCTCGTAGCGTCAGCAGCAGCAGTGCAACGCCCGCCGTCAGGACATCGGACACCTTTAGTCTTCCTGCTCCTATTGCGAGCCAACTAGGGAACAAGTCATCGCTCTCCTGACACCAGCAGACTGGAATCTCTGCTCGCCGCATGACTCCCTCTGCAGCAACCAACTTCATCTAGTTGTCAGGATGTCTGACACCGCCAGTCTTCCTGCCCGCCGAGGACCAAATGGGGAACAATCCGTCACTGTCCTGAAAGCAGAGGTAGAGGTTGTCTCGCTCTTCCTCTCTGCTGCGCCGTCTCTCGTCTTGCCGTCCTCTGTCTGTCTCACTCCCCCCTTTCTCCTTGAGCATTGTCAATCAATCTTCATCCTCGTCTGCTACTCTCGGTCCTCCTCATCATACTCACTCCAGCCTTCTTTCTTACCTCAGCCTCATCTGCCTTCCTTGCGTCGCTCTTCGCCTGCCTCTTCAGCTTCATCAACAGCTCGTCTCGCCTCATATCCTTTCGGCTCCTCCCAGGTTCCTTGTTAGCAGCATTGTCCGCACTGCCTTCTTCATCATCCTTCATCCACGCATGTGGTTCTGCCCCTGTACCCGCTCAGCCCTCGGCTACCTCAGATCTTGCTTCTGTATCGTCCGCTCGGCACAAGGATCCGCCGGGTCGCATCGCCCGCTTCGCGACGACCTGCGCCCACGCCGAAATCTTCCGCAGCGCACGTGGGTCTGTCTTTGCGCCCACTCCTCTTTCACCAGCTTCCGCTTGATCATCATTCGCATCTGTGGCCAGCACAAGGACCTGCACAAGCTCGCTGCCCGCTTTGCAGCAGCCTGCACCCATGCCGGCAGCAGATTTCTCGTGGCGTGTTGGCACCTGCCTTCCCCTTGCCGCATTCTACCACCTCTATTTTAGGAGCACACGTGGTTTCGCCCCTGCATCCACTCGTTCATCAGTCATCTCCGCCTCCTCCCGGTTGCTCCAGTCTCATCTTTTTCTCGGCACACGGACCCGCCCGGTTGCAATGCCAGCCTCGCTACGACCTGCACCAACACCGCAACATCCTCAGTGCACATGGTTCCACCCCTGCGCTCACTCCAACAAGCATCCTCCTCCTGTACAGCATCCTCCTACTCACCCACATCCTCCTTCTCAGTATCCTCTCTCATCTCCTCTACTCGGTAATCCAATCTGTCTGGTTGCACTCGTCAATGCCCTGCACTCACGCCAAACCTTCTGCAGCACTTCTCTTCCACCCTCTCTCTCCCTTCTTCTCCAACCCCAGCCCCATATTCAACAGGGTGAACCTGTTGCGCTACGCTGGTGAGCAGACACCAACAACTGCCACGCACCCACAACGACAAATTAGTATGGCAGCACAAGTCCTCGACTGGACACATATTCCGATTCTTGATCAGTTGGGAGAAAACATACACGACTGGTATGGTGGCATACAAATCAAGACAAATCACTATTTTCTCTGTGGGTATCAGCTCTCCCTCTTTCTGGAAGGAGTGTATGACAACCCCGGGTGTCCTCCAAGGGCTTACATGACAACCTTA
>SZWC01000259.1:280935-305237 GCA_023375785.1 Penium margaritaceum | reverse complement strand
ACCTCCGCCATGCCCTCTTCTTCTTCATCAGCCTCTCACTCCTTCATCTTTGCGTCATCCTCATCTTCATCTATTGCCTTCAGCCCTCCTCGTTATTACCACCCCAGCCTCCTGCGTCAACCCAACCTCATCTACCTTCCTCGCATCGCCCATCGTTCTCTGCATCGCCCGCGCCGCCTCCGCATCAGCCTTCCTCAGCAGCCCTCGTCATTAGCGCACGTGGTTCTCCCCTGTTCTGACTCAGTCATCAGCTTCCACAGCTCCCACTTCGCTTCCACTTCATCCTCCGCTCGGCCCAAGGATCCGCCCGGTCGCATCGCCGGCTTCGCAACGACCTGCGCCCACGCCGAAAATGTCTGTAGCGCACGTGGTTTTGTCCCTGCTCCCACTCCTCTTCCATCAACTTCCGCTCGCTCATCATCAGCATCTGTGGCCAATTGAAGGACCTGCATGAGCTAGCTATCCGTTCTCGTAGCAGCCTGCACCCACACCGGCAGCAGATTTCTCACCGCGCGTTGGCAACCGCCTTCCCCTTGCCGCATTCTTCCCCTCTATTTTGCAGTGCACGTGGTTTCACCCCTGCGTGCACTCCTCCGTCAAGAAGCTCTCAGCCCGCACTCGCTTTCCTCCATCATCTCGGCACCAGGATCCGCCTGGTAGCATCGCCCGGATCGCGATGACAACACCCATGCCGAGACTTCCCCAGCGCACGTGGTTGCGCCCATGCGCCCGCTCTACAGCTCAGCACTCCTCTGCCATCATCGGCTACTCATTGCCTGCTCGGCACAAGGATTTGCCTGGTCGCATCGCCCACTCTGCAACGACATGCGCCCACGCGGATTTTCTCAGTACCGTACAAGGTTCTGCCCGTGCAACGACGCAGTTCTCCTCAGTTCCTCCGGTTCCTCAACTGCATCCCACTCAGCACAAAGACTTGCCTGGTCGCATCACCATTCTGGTGACGACCTGCGCCCACACCGACACTTCCTCAACCCACAAGGCCTCCTCCCTGCACTCAAAATCCCAGTGTTCTCCTCCCCATCAGCATCTCCCAACACCAAGCTCGGCCCGACCACAGTTCCTTTCTGTCCGCAAGGCTCATGACCCTCATCGCCAAAAGGTCGCCTCTCCCCGCGAATCGTCCCCTCATCAACACCACCACTTGTGTTTATAGGCCGGTCAACTTCTCGTCCTTCCCTCGGCACTTCCTCACCAAGTGTGAGGGACTGATCCTCACTGCAAGTGGAGCAACTAACATTCTCCAGTGGTCGCAAGACTTCTATAACCTCTTCCACCTCTGCTACATCAAAGGCGTCCCTATCTCCTATACCCTCCACCACTACCCTCTCTACAAAGGAGGGAGACGCTTCCCTGCCAACTTCCACTCTACACTGGTCCCCTTTGTGGTGGAAGAAATTTGAGGAGCACTACTCACCATCACTGCTCCCATCTTCCATCCACTCAGCCGTAAATGCAGATGCACCCTCACTGGCATGTGGATAGACCTACTTCACGCATGCTATTGTCCCATGCCTCTGCCAGCCACTGAACCACCAAGACTGCAAAACTGTCAAGTGGTGGCCTCGACTCGCATTCGGCTGGTCAGTGACTGCTACAAGGACACGTCCCAGGGACCATAATCATGCCCAACAGATGCCCTTGCAGACCGAATGAGCAGACGAGCCTTACAAGAAGCGAGTCATATTCAGGGAGGGTGTCGGATTTATGTGTTCACTGACTTCGCTTCACGCGTCGATTTCTTTTCCTCCTATCTATCTCGGTGCCCCGGAAACTCACCTCTCTCGAGGCTATGCGACTAACGCCTTGGACCTGCACTCACCTCCTGCTTCCGTCACTTTGCTACCAAACGCGTGCATGCTCCATTGCCTCTGCTTGCTTCTGCTCTTGCTGTTCCCACTCGTTGCATTCTTCTGACAAGCTGGCATGTGCCACTGCCCAAGACCACAACTGTATCCAAGTGACTTTTACTTCTATTGACCATAGCACGAGTCAGCCATGGTCATAGTGTCCAATCACAGTGCAGATGTACTAGGCATGATCTTGCAGGTGCAAAAATGGTAGAATACTGGTGGCCCGGTGTGGCTAATGTGCGCAATGCCTTGACAAGGTTGGCATGTTCCACTAACCATGACCACAAAGTTTACCAAGTGACTCTAACTTCTACGAATCATAACACGAGTCAGCCACGTTCAGAGTGTCCAATCACAGTGCAAATATACTGGGGATGACCATGCAGGTATATACAGGATAGAATACTGGCGGTTCGGTGTGGCTAATATGCGCAATGCCTTGACAAAGTTGGCATGTGCCACTGACCATGACCACAACGTATCCACGTAACTTTTACTTCTATTGATCATAACACGAGTCAGCCACGGTCAGAGTGTCTGATCAAAGTGCAGGTATACTAGACATGATCTTGCAGGTACAAACAAGGTAGAATACTGGTGGCTTGGTGTGGCTATTGTGCGCAATGTCTTGACAACGTTGGCATGTGCCACTGACCATGACCACAAAGCTTACCAAGTGACTTTAACTCCTACAAATCATAACACAAGTCAACCACGGTCAAAGTACCCAATCACAGTGCATATCTAATATGCATGACATTGCAGGTAAAAAAAGGGTAAAAAACCGTTGGCTTGGCACGGCTATTGTGCGCAATGCCTTGACAAAGTTGGCATGTGCCACTGACCATGACCACAAAGTTTACCATGTACCTTGAACGGCTATGAATCATAGCACAAGTCAGCCACGGTCAGAGTGTCCAATCACAGTGCAGATATACCAGGCATGATCTTGCAGGTGTACACAAGGTACAATACTGGTGGCTTGGTGTGGCTATTGTGCGCAATGCCTTGACAAAGTTGGCATGTGCCACTTACCACGACCACAAAATTTACCAAGTGACTTTAACTTCTACGAATCATAACACGAGTGAGCCACGGGCAGAATGTCCAATCACAGTGTAGATGGACTAGGCATGATCTTACAGGTTCAGACAAGGTCAAATGCTGGTGGCTCAGTGTGGCTATTGTGCGCAATGCCTTGACAAAGTTGGCGTGTGCCACTGACCATGACCACAAAGTTTACCAAGTGAATTTGACTTCTAGGAATCGCAACTAGAGTCAGCCATGGTCAGAGTGCCCAATCACAGTGCACATCTAATAAGCATAACATTGCAGGTATAAGCAAGGCAAAAAACCGGTGACTTGGCACGGCTACTGTGCGCAATGCCTTGACAAAATTGGCATGTGCCACTGACCATGACCACAAAGTTTACCAAGTACCTTAAACGGCTATGAATCATAGCACGAGTCAGCCACGGCCAGAGTGTCCAATCATAGTGCTGATATACTAGGCATGATCGTTCTGGTGTAACAAGGTACAATACTCGTGGCTTGGTGAGGCTATTGTGCGCAATGCCTTGACAAAGGTGGCATGTGCCACTGACCATGACCAAAAAGTTTACCAAGTGACTTCAATTTCTACGAATCATAACACGAGTCAGCCATGGTCAGAGTGTCCAATCACAGTGAACATATACTAGGCATGACCTTGCCGGTACAAGCAAGGTAGAATACTGGTGGCTCGGTGTGGCTACTGTGAGCAATGCCTTGACAAAGTTGGCATGTGCCACTGACCATGACCACAAATGTATCCAAGTGACTTTTACTTCTATTGGCCATAACACGAGTCAGCCACGGTCAGAGTACCCAATCACAATGAACATCTAATATGCATGACCTTGCAGATATAAACAGGGCAAAACACCGGTCGTTTGGCACTGCTATTATGCGCAATGCCTTGACAAAGTTCGCATGTGCCACTGACCATGACCACAAAGCTTACCAAGTACCTAAATGGCTATGAATCGTAAAACGAGTCAGCCACAGTCAGAGTGTCAAATCGCAGTGCAGATATAATGGGCATGACCTTGCAGGTATAAACAAGGTAGAATACTGGTGGACCGGTGTGGCTATTGTGCACAATGCTTTGACAAAGTTGGCATGTGCCACTGACCATGACCATAAATGTATCCAAGTGACTTTTACTTCTCTTGATCATAACACAATTCAGCCACATTCAGAGTGTCCAATCACAATGCAGATGTACTAGGCATGATCTTGCAGGTACAAAAAAGGTAGAATAATGGTGGCTCGGTGTGGCTATTCTGCGCAAGGCCTTGACAAAGTTGGCATGTGCCTTTGACCATGACCACAAAGTTTACCAAGTACCTTAAACGGCTATGAATAATAAGACAAGTCAGCCACAGGCAGAGTGTCCAATCACAGTGCAGATATACTGGGCATGACCTTACAGGTATAAACAAGGTAGAATACTGGTGGCTCGGTGTGGCTATTGTGCGCAATGCCTTGACAAAGTTGGCATGTGCCTCTGACCATGACCATGAAGTTTACCAAGTGACTCTAACTTCTACGAATCATAACACAAGTCAGCCACGTATAATAAGGGTATAATACTGGTGGCACGGTGTGGCTATTGTGCACAGTGCCTTGACAAAGTTGGCATGTGCCACTGACCATGACCACAAATGTATCCAAGTGACTTTTACTTATATTGATCATAGCACGAGTCAGCCATGGTCAGAGTGTCCAATCATAGTGCAGATGTACTAGGCATGATCTTGCAGGTGTAAAAATGGTAGAATACTGGTGGCCCGGTGTGGCTATTGTGCGCAATGCCTTGACAAAGTTGGCATGTGCCTCTGACCATGACCATGAAGTTTACCAAGTGACTCTAACTTCTACGAATCATAACACAAGTCAGCCACGTATATTAAGGGTATAATACTGGTGGCTCGGTGTGGCTATTGTGCGCAGTGCCTTGACAAAGTTGGCATGTGCCACTGACCAAGACCACAAATGTATCCAAGTGACTTCCACTTCTACTGATCATAACACGTGTCTGCCACGGTCAGAGTGTCCAAACACAGTGCAAATGTACTAGGCATGACCTTGCAGGTATAAACAAGGTATAATACTGGTGGCTCGGTATGGTTATTGTGCATAATGCCTTGACAAAGTTGGCATGTGCCACTGACCATGACTACAAAGTTCACCAAGTGACTTTAACTTTTACGGATCGTAACACGAGTCAGCCATGGTCAGAGTGCCGAGTCACAGTTTAGATGTACTAGGCATGACCTTGTAGGTTTAAAAAGGGTAAAAAACTGGTGTCTTGGCACGGCTATTGTGTGCAATGCCTCGCCAGTGTTGGCATGTGCCACTGACCATGACCACAAAGTTTTCCAAGTACCTAAAACAGCTATGAATCATAACACGTGTCAGCCACGGTCAGAGTGTCCAATCACAGTGCAGATATACTAGGCATGACCTTGCAGGTATAAACAAGGTAGAATACTTGTGGCTCGGTGTGGCTACTGTGCGTACTGCCTTGACAAAGTTGGCATGTGCCAGTGACAATGACCACAAATGTATCCAAGTGACTTTTACTTCTATTCATCATAACACGAGTCAGCCACGGTCAGAGTGTCCAATCACAGTGCAGATGTACTAGGCGTGGTCTTGCAGGTTCAAACAAGGTAGAATACTGGTGGCTCGGTGTGGCTATTGCGCGCAATGCCATGACAAAGTTGGCATGTTCCACTGACCATGACCACAAATGTATCCAAGTGACTTTTACTTCTATTGATCAAAACACGAGTCAGTCACGGTCAGAATGACCAATCACAGTGCACATGTACTAGGCATGATCTTGCAGGTGCAAACAAGGTATAATACTGGTGGCTCGGTGTGGCTGTTATGCACAATGCCTTGACGAAGTTGGCATGTTCCACTGACCATGACCAAAAATGTATCCAAGTGACTTTTACTTCTATTGATCATAACACAAGTCAGCCGCAGTGCGAGTGTCCAATCACAGTGCAGATGTACTGGGCATAATCTTGCACTTATAAACAAGGTAGAATACTGGTGGCTCAGTGTGGCTATTGTGCCCAATGCCTTGACAAAGTTGGCATGTGCCACTGACCATGACCACAAATGTATCCGGGTGACTCTTACTTCTATTGAGCATAACACGAGTCAGCCACGGTCAGAGTGTTTAATTACAGTGCAGATGTACTAGGCATGATCTTGCAGGTTCAAGAAAGGTAGAATAGTGGTGGCTCGGTGTGGCTATTGTGTGCATTGCCTTGTCAGATTTGGCATGTGCCACTGATCATGACCACAAAGTTTACCAAGTGACGTTAACTTCTACGAATCGTAACACGAGTCGGCCACGGTCAAAGTGCCCCATCACAGTGCACGTATAATATGCATGGCCTTACATGATTCATAGCTGTTATGATTCATGATCTTGTAGGTGGAAACAAGGTAGAATACTGGTGGCTCGGTGTGGCTATTGTGCGCAATGCTTTAACAAACTTGGCATGTGCCACTGACCATGACCACAAAGTTTACCAAGTGACTTTAACTTCTACGAATTGTAACACGAGTCAGCCACTGGCGGAGTGCCCAATCACAGTCAAGATGTACTAGGCATTAACTTGCAGGTATGAACAAGGTAAAAAGCTGGTGGCTTGGCACGCCTATTGTGCGCAATGCCTTGACAAAGTTGGCATGTGCCACTGACCATGACCACAAAGTTTACCAAGTACCCTAAACGGCGATGACTCATAACACGAGTTAGCCACGGTCAGAGTGTCCAATCACAGTGCAGATATACTAGCCATGATCTTACAGGTACAAACAAGGTAGAATACTGGTGGCTCGTTGTGGCTTTTGTGCGCAATGTGTTGACAAACTTGGCATGTGCAACTGACCATGACCACAAATGTATCCAAGTGACTTTTACTTCCATTGATCATAACACAAGTCAGCCACGTTCAGAGTGTCCAATCACAGTACAGAAATACTGGGCATGAACTTGCAGGTATAAAAAAGGTAGAATACTGGTGGCTCAGTGTGGCTATTGTGCGCAATGCCTTGACAAAGTTGGCATGTGCCACAGACCATGACCACAAATGTTTCCAACTGACTTGTACTTCTATTGATCATAACACCAGTCAGCCACGGTCAGAGTGCCCAATCACAGTGCCCATCTCATATGCATGACCTTGCATATATAAACAAGGAAAAAAACCGGTGGCTTGGCACGGCTATTGTGCGCAATGCCTTGATAAAGTTGGCATGTTCCACTGACCATGACCACAAATGTATCCAATTGACTTTTACTTCTATTGATCATAACACGAGACAGCCACGGTCAGAGTGTCCAATCACAGTGCAGATGTACTAGACATGATATTGCACGTAAGAACAAGGTAGAATACTGGTGGCTCGTTGTGGCTATTGTGCGCAATGCCTAGACAAAGGCGGAATGTGCCAGTGACCATGGCCACAACGTTTACCAAGTGACTTTAATTTCTACGAATCGTAACACGAGTCAGCCATGGTCAGAGTGCCCAATCACAGTACACATCTAAAATGCATGACCTTTCCGGTATAAACAAGGTTAAAACCCGGTGGCTTGGCACGGCTATTGTGCGCAATGCCTTGACAAACTTGGCATGTGCCACTGACCATGACCACAAAGTTTACCAAGTACCTTAAACGACTATGAATCAGAACACGAGTCAGCCACGGTCAGAGTGTCCAATCACAATGCAGATATACTGGGCATGACCTTGCAGGTATAATCAAGGTATGATACTGGTGGCTCGGTTTGGCCATTGTGTGCAATGCCTTGACAAAGTTGGCATGTGCCACTGACCATGACCACAAATGTATCCAATTGACTATTACTTATATTGATCATCACACGAAATGCCACGGCCAGGGTGTCCAATCACAGTGCAGATGTACTAGGCATAATCTTGCAAGTGCAAACAAGGTATAATACTGGTGGCTCAGTGTGGCTATTGTGCGCAATGCCAAAACAAAGTTGGCATGTGCCACTGACCATGACCACAAACGTATCCGAGTGACTTTTATTTATATTGATAACAACACAAGTCAGCCACAGTCAGAGTGTCCAATCACTGTGCAGATGTACTAGGCATGATCTTGCAGGTTAAAACAGGGTAGAATACTGGTGGCTTGGTGTGGCTATTGTGCGCAATGCCTTGAAAAGGCTGGCATGTGCCACTGACCATGACCACAAAGTGTACCAAGTACCTTAAACGGCTATGAATCATAACATGATTCAGCCACGGTCAGAGTGTCCAATCACAGTNCAAACAAGGTAGAATACTGGTGGCTCGGTGTGGCTATTGTGCGCAATGCCAAAACAAAGTTGGCATGTGCCACTGACCATGACCACAAATGTATCCAAGTGACTTTTACTTCTATTGATCATAACATAAGTCAGCAACGGTCAGAGTGTCCAATCACAGTGCAGATGTACTAGGCATGATCTTGCAGGTGCAAACAAGGTAGAATACTGGTGGCTCGGTGTGGCTATTGTGCGCAATGCCTTGACAAAGTTGGCATGTGCCACTGACCATGACCACATAGTTTACCAAGTGACTTTAACTTATACGAATTGTAACACGAGTCAGCCATGGTCAGAGTGCCAAATAACATATAATATGCATGACCTTGCAGGTATCAACAAGGCAAAAAACCGGTGGCTTGGCACGGCTATTGTATGCCATGCCTTGACCAATTTGGCATGTGCCACTGACCATGACCACAACGTTCATCACGTGACTTTAACTTATACGAATCGTAACACGGGTCAGCCACGATCAGAGTGCCCAATCAAAGTGCACATCTAATATGCATGACCTTACAGGTATAAACAAGGTCAAAAACCGGTGGCTTGGCAGGGCTATTGTGCCCAATGCCTTGACAATGTTGGCATGTGCCACTGACCATAACCACAAAGTTTACCAAGTACCTTAAACGGCTATGAATCATAACACGAGTCAGCAACGGTCAGAGTGTCCAATCATAGTGCATATGTACTATGCATGATCTTGCAGGTACAAACAAGGTAGAATACTTGTGGCTTGATGTGGCTATTGTGCGCAGTGCCTTGACAAAGTTGGCATGAGTCAGTGACCATGACCACAATGTTTACCAAGTGACTTTAACGTATACGAATCGTAACATGAGTCAGCCATAGTCAGCGTACCCCATCACAGTTCAGATGTACTAGGCATGACCTTGTTGGTATAAACAAGGTCAGATACCAGTGGCTTGGCACGGCGACTGTGCGCAATGCCTTGACCAAGTTGGCATGTGCCACTGACCATGACCACAATGTCTACCAAGTACCTTAAACGGCTATGAATCTTAACACGAGTCAGCCACAGTCGGAGTGTCCAATCACACTGCAGATACACTGGGCATAACCTTTCAGGTACAAACAAGGTACAATACTGGTGTCTCTGTGTGACTATTGTGCGCAATGCCTTGACTACGTTGGCATGTGCCACTGACCATGACCACAAATAGATCCAAGTGACTTTTACTTCTACTGATCATAACACAAGTCAGCCACGGTCAGAGTGTCCAATCACAGTGCAGATGTACTAGGCATGATATTGCAGGTGCAAAACAAGGTAGAATACTGGTGGCTCGGTGTGGCTATTGTGCGCAATGCCTTGACAAAGTTGGCATGTGTCACTGACCATGACCACATAGTTTACCAAGTGACTTTCACTTCTACAAATTGTAACACGAGTCAGCCACGGTCAGAGTGCCCAGTGACATTGCAAATCTAATATGCATGACCTTGTAGGTATAAACAAGGTAAAAAACCGGTGGCTTGGCATGGTTATTGTATTTTATGCCTTGACAAGGTTGGCATGTGCCACTGAACATGACCACAAAGTTTACCAAGTACCTTAAACGGCTATGAATTATAACACGAGTCAACCAAGATCAGAGTTTGCAATTTCAGTGTAGATATATTATGCATGACCTTGTCGGTATAAAAAGGGTAGAATACTACTGGCTCGGTGTGGCTATTGTGCGCAATGCCTTGACAAAGCTGGCATGTGCCGCTGACCATGACCACAAATGTATCCAAGTGACTTTTACTTCTATTGATCATAACACAAGTCAGCCACGGTCAGAGTGTCCAATGACAGTGCAGATGTACTAGGCATGATCTTGCAGGTAAAAACAAGGTAGAATACTGGTGGCTCAGTGTGGCTATTGTGCGTAATGCCTTGACAAAGTTTGCATGTGCCACTGACCATGACCACAAAGTTTACCAAGTACCTTAAACGGCTATGAATCATAACACGAGTCAGCCACGGTCAGAGTGTCCAGTCACTGTGCAGATGTGCTAGGCATGATCTTGTAGGTACAAACAAGGTAGAATACTGGTGGTTCAGTGTGGCTATTGTGCGCAATGCCTTGACAAAGTTGGCATGTGCCACTAACCATGACCACAAATGTATCCAAGTAACGTTTACTTCTATAGATCATAACACGAGTCAGCCACGGTCATAGTGTCCAATGACAGTGCACATGTACTAGGCATGATCTTGCAGGTACAAACAAGGTAGAATACTGGTGGCTTGGTGTGGCTATTGTGCGCAATGCCTTCGTAAAGTTGGCATGTGCCATTGACCATGACCACAAAGTTTACCAAGTACCTTAAACGGATATGAACCATAACACGAGTCAGCCATGGTGAGAGTGTCCAATCATAGTGCAGATGTACTAGGCATGATATTGCAGGTGCAAACAAGGTAGAATAGTAGTGGCTCGGTGTGGCTATTGTGCGCAATGCCTTGACAAGGTTGGCATGTGCCAGTGACCATGACCACAATGTTTATCAAGTGACTTTAACTTCTACGAATCATAACACAAGTCAGCCACGGTCAGAGTACCCAATCACAGTGCACATCTAATATGCATGACCTTTCAGGTATAAACAGGGTAGAAAGCCGGTGTCTTGGCACGGCCATTGTGCGCAATGCCTTGACAAAGTTGGCATGTGCCACTAACCATGACCACAAAGTTTACCAAGTACCTTGAACGGCTATGAATCATAACACGAGTCAGCCATGTTCAGATTGTCCATTCACAGTGTAGATATACTGGGCATGACCTTGCAGATATAAACAAGGTAGAATACTGGTGGCTCGGTGTGGCTACTGGCCAGTGCCTTGACAAAGTTGGCATGTGCCACTGAACATGACCACAAATGTATCCAGGTGACTTTTACTTCTATTGACCACAACATGAGTCTGCCACGGTCAGAGTGTCCAATCACAGTGTAGATGTACTAGGCATGATCTTGCAGGTTCAAACAAGGTAGCATACTGGTGGTTCGGTGTGCGAATGTGCGCAATGCCTTAACAAAGTTGGCATGTGCCACTGATCATGACCACAAAGTTTACCAAGTGACTTTAACTTCTACGAATCGTAACACGAGTCAGCCACATGCAGAGTGCCCAATCACAGTTTAGATGTACTAGGCATGACCTCTAGGTATAGACAAGGTAAAAAACCGGTGGCTTGGTACGGCTATTGTGCGCAATGCCTTGAAAAAATTGGCATGTGCCACTTACCATGACCACAACTTTTACCAAGTACCATAAATGTCTATGAAGCATAACACGAGTCAGCCACGGTTAGAGTGTCCAATCACAGTGCAGATATACTAGGCATGACCTTACTGGTATAAACAAGGCAGATTACTGGTGGCTCGGTGTGGCTATTGTTAGAAGAATGCAGGTACGAGAGCAGCAGTAGCAGAAGCAAGCAGAGCCATCGGAACAACCACAAGTCCGGTGCCAAAGTGACGTAAGCAAGAGCGGTCCCGAGGAGTTAGTCGTAGAGCTTGATAGAGGCCAAGGTTCAAGAGGGGATGAGAGTGACAGGATGTTCAGAGAGAGAGAGAGAGCTCATACGAAAGATGAGTGATGACTGGTTGAGGACTGAGTGAAGGAGGGAGAGTGACGGACCAAAGAGTTGAGAGCTGTGAGAGGCTGGTGAAGGCAAGAAATGCGAAGTGCGAGCAGAGCAAAGACACGGCGCCAAAGCTGTGGAACTAAAGGGAACAAGATGGGCATAACTGTTCTGGTTGAACTAGGGAGGGAATAAACATCCTTCTTATATACAGCAGAACAGGATAAACCGGGTATTAACGGCTTCTTTTCGCTATCCGCACGCGTGGCGACGTGGTCATTGCTTGACTCTTGTGGAACGGTCGAGACCGACCAGCCGTTGCCGAGGAGGTTCGGTAAGGGACCTGAACCGGTAACGAGAGCTCGGACTATCCAGGGGATGTATGAGAAGGACCTTGTCGGAGTCATATTTCTGACAGCCCCCTTGAGTCCGACAAGGCATAATCCCTGAGTCCTATAGGGCCTCAGTGTCCAATTGTCGCTGTCTGATGGGGGGATTAACCACTTGACGGAGGGAGAGGATGATCAGGTTACAAAGAGTTGGGTTCCACGCTGCTGCCACAAGGGTGTGCCACATTGCTGCGACAGGTGACACTTCGTCGATGATCCTGTGGTAGACAATATGGGTGGTGTCACGTAGACACCTTTTTATGTACTGTAAGGTTGTCATGTAAGCTCTTGGAGGACACCCGGGGTTGTCATACACTCCTTCCAGAAAGAGGGAGAGCTGATACCCATGGAGAAAATAGTGATTTGTCTTCATTTGTATGCCACCATACCAGTCGTGTATGTTTTCTCCCAACTGATCAAGAATCGGAAGATGTGTCCAGTTGAGGACTTGTGCTGCCATACTAATTTGTCGTTGTGGGTGCGTGGCAGTTGTTGGTGTCTGCTCACCAGCGTAGCGCAGCAGGTTCACCCTGTTGAAGATGGAGCTGGGGTTGGAGAAGAAGGGAGAGAGAGGGTGGAAGAGAAGTGCTACAGAAGGTTTGGCGTGAGTGCAGGGCATTGACGAGTGCGACCAGGCAGATTGGATTACCGAATAGAGGAGATGAGAGAGGATACTGAGAAGGAGGATGTGGGAGAGTAGGAGGATGCTGTAGAGGAGGAGGATGCTTGTTGGAGTGAGCGCAGGGGTTGAACCGTGTGCGCTGAGGATGTTGCGGTGTTGGTGCAGGTCGTAGCGAGGCTGGCATTGCGACCGGGCGGGTCCGTGTGCCGAGCAAATGATGATACTGGAGCAACCGGGAGGAGGCGGAGATGACTGATGAACGAGTGGATGCAGGGACGAAACCACGTGCGCTCCTGGAATAGAGGTGGTAGAATGCGGCAAGGGGAAGGCAGGTGCCAACACGCCACGAGAAATCTGNTGAGTGCAGGGCATTGACGAGTGCGACCAGGCAGATTGGATTACCGAGTAGAGGAGATGAGAGAGGATACTGAGAAGGAGGATGTGGGAGAGTAGGAGGATGCTGTAGAGGAGGAGGATGCTTGTTGGAGTGAGCGCAGGGGTGGAACCGTGTGCGCTGAGGATGTTGCGGTGTTGGTGCAGGTCGTAGCGAGGCTGGCATTGCGACCGGGCGGGTCCGTGTGCCGAGCAAATGATGAGACTGGAGCAACCGGGAGGAGGCGGAGATGACTGATGAACGAGTGGATGCAGGGACGAAACCACGTGCGCTCCTGGAATAGAGGTGGTAGAATGCGGCAAGGGGAAGGCAGGTGCCAACACGCCACGAGAAATCTGTTGCCGGCATGGGTGCAGGCTGCTGCGAAGCGGGCAGCGAGCTCGTGCAGGTCCTTGTGCTGGCCACAGATGCGAATGATGATCAAGCGGAAGCTGGTGAAAGAGGAGTGGGCGCAGAGACAGACCCACGTGCGCTGCGGAAGATTTCGGCGTGGGCGCAGGTCGTCGCGAAGCGGGCGATGCGACCCGGCTGATCCTTGTGCCGAGCGGACGATACAGAAGCAAGATCTGAGGTAGCTGAGGACTGAGTGGGTACAGGGGCAGAACCACATGCGTGGATGAAGGCTGATGAAGAAGGCGGTGCAGAAAATGCTGCTGACAAGGAACCTGGGAGGAGCCGAAAGGAGATGAGGTGAGACGAGCTGTTGATGAAGCTGAAGAGGCAGGCAAAGAGAGACGCAAGGAAGGCAGATGAGGCTGAGGTAAGAAAGAAGGCTGGAGTGAGGATGATGAGGAGGACCGAGAGTAGCAGATGAGGATGAAGATTGATTGACAATGCTCAAGGAGAAAGGGGGAAACGAGGCAGACAGAGGACGGCAAGATGAGAGACGGCGCGGCAGAGAGGAATAGCGAGACAACCTCTACCTCTGCTTTCAGGACAGTGACGACTTGTTCCCCATTTGGCCCTTGGCGGGCAGGAAGACTGGCGGTGTCTGACATCCTGACAACTAGAGGAAGTTGGTTGCAGCAGAGGGAGTCATACGGCGAGCAGAGATTCCAGTCTGCTGGTGTCAGGAGAGCGATGACTTGTTCCCTAGTTGGCTTGCAATAGGAGGAGGAAGACTAAAGGTGTCCGATGTCCTGACGGCGGGCGTTGCACTGCTGCTGCTAACGCTACGAGAAGGCGGTGCGAGGATGCGGTACGGCACAACGAGTGAAAAAAGGCTGATGTCGATGGAGTACATGGCACAGATGAGGCCGATGAAGGAAAAGGAGAAGGGCGGATGTGTTTGCAAGGTTGACGGGATGAGGGGAAGCAGGTAACGAGCGGCAGGAAGCTTCCAGGAAGTTGACAGAAGGCGGCGGCTTTGGAGTTGCTTGCACCTGTTGTTTCACGACAAGTCACCAATTGGTTGCCACGGTCGCAGAATGGGTACAGGGCTTCCTTAGAATGACGAGGTGTTGCTTTAGCGCGAAGAGCGCTTCAAGCGGTGCTGTTGATGTCAGCTACTGATGAAGTGGGGATGCGCAAAGTGGCGGTGACGGTGGTGGAGGGGTGCAAATTCGAGAAGGGACGCAATGGTGGCGGCAGAGCGATGACTCGGTCACGAGGCACCTGGTGATGTTGCCTGATGCTCTGATACCATGTCAAAAGAATGTAGGCACGAGATCGGCGGTAGCAGAAGCAAGCAGAGGCATCGGAACAACCACAAGTCTGGCACCAAAATGACGTAAGAGAGAGCGGTCCTGAGGAGTTAGTCGCAGAGCTTGATAGAGGCCGAGGGTCACAAAAAGACGAGGCAGACCGGATGTTGAGAGAGAGAGAGAGCTCGGACGAAAGGCGAGTGATGACTGATTGAGGACTGAGCGAAGGAGCGAGAGTGACGGACCAAAGAGTTGAGAGCTGTGAGAGGTTGGCGAAGGCAATAAATGCGAATTGCGAGCAGAGCGAAGACACGGCGGCAAAACCGAGGAACCAAGGGAACAGGATGGGCATAACTGTTCTGGTTGAACTAGGGAGGGAATAAATATCCTCCTTATATATAGCAGAACAGGATAAAATGGGTATAAACGGCTTCTTTTCGCTAGCCGCATGCGTGGCGACGTTGTCGCTTATTAGGGGCGACATGACTCAGGTGGAACGGTCAAGACCGACCAGCCATTGCCGAGAAGGTTTGGTGCGGGACATGAGCCAATAACGAGAGCTCCGATTATCCAAGGGATATATGAGAAGGACCTTGTCAGAGTCATATTTCTGACAGCTATTGCGTGCAATGCCTTGAAAAATTTGGCATGTGTCACCGACCATGACCACAAATGCATCCAAGTGACTTTTACTTCTATTGATCATAACACGAGTCAGCCACGGTCAGAGTGTCCAATCGTAGTACAGATGTACTAGGCATGATCTTGCAGGTACAAGCAAGGTAGAATACTGGTGGCTCGGTGGGGCTATTGTGCGAAATGCCTTGAGAAAGTTGGCATGTGCCACTGACCATGACCACAAAGTGTACCAAGTGACTTTAAATTCTACAAATCGTAACACGAGGCAGCCACGATCAGAGTGCCCAATCACAATGCACATCTAATATGCATGACCTCGCAGGTATAAACAAGGTAAAAACCCGGTGGCTTTGCACGGATATTGTGCGCAATGCCTTGACAAAGTTTGCATGTGCCACTGACCATGACCACAACGTTTACCAAGTACACTAAACAGCTATGAATCACAACACGAGTCAGCCACGGTCAGAGTGTCCGATCACAGTGCAGATATACTGGGCATGACTTTGCAAGAATGAACAAGGTAGAATACTGGTGGCTCGGTGTGGCTATTGTGCCCAATACCTTGACAAAGTTGGCATGTGCCACCGGCCATGACCACAAATGTATCCAAGTGACTTTTAATTCTATTGATCATAACACGAGTCAGCCACAGTCAGAGTGTCCAATCACAGTGGAGCTGTACTAGGCATGATCTTGCACGTACAAAAAAAGGTAGAATACTGGTGGCTCGGTGTGGCTATTGTGCGCAATGCCTTGACAAAGTTGGCATTTTCCACTGACCATGACCACAAAGTTTACCAAGTGACTTTATCTTCTACGACTCGTAACATGAGTCAGCCATGGTAAACAATGCCCAATCACAGTGCACATATAATATGCATGACATTGCCGGTATAAACAAGGTTGAAATCCGGTGGCTTGGCACAGCTATTGTGCGCAGTGCCTTGACAAAGTTGGCATGTGCCACTTACCATGACCACAAAGTTTACCAGGTACCTGAAACGGCTATGAATCATAACACGAGTCAGCCACGGTCAGAGTGTCCAGTCACATTGCAGATACACTGGGCATGACCTTGCAAGTATAAACAAGGTAGAATACTGCTGGCTCGGTGTTTTATTTTGCACAATCCCTTGACAATGTTGGCACGTGCCACTGACCATGACCACGAATATATCCAAGTGACGTTTACGTCTATTGATCATAACACGAGTCAGCCACGGACAGAGTGTCCAATCACAATGCAAATGTACTAGGCATGATCTTGCAGGCACAAAAAGGTAGAATACTGGTGGCTCGGTGTGGCTATTGTGCGCAATGTCTTGACAATGTTGGTATGTGCCACTAACCATGACCACAATGTTTACCAAGTGATTTTAACTTGTACGAATTGTAACACGAGTCAGCCACAGTCAGAGTGGACAATCACAGTGCAAATATACTAGGCATGATCTTTTAGGTGCAAAAAAGGTAGAATACCGGTGGCTTGGTGTGGCTATTGTGCGCAATGCCTTGAAAAAGTTGGCATGTGCCAATGACCATGACCACAGAGTTTACCAAGTGACTTTAACTTCTACAAATCGTAACACGAGTCAGCTACAGTCAGAGTGCCCAATCACAGTGCACATCTAACATGCATGACCTTGCAGGTATAAACAAGGTAAAAGACCGGTGGCTTGGCACGGCAATTTTACGACATGCCTTGACAATGTTGGCATGTGCCACTGACCATGACGACAAAGGTTATCAATTACCTCAAATGGATATGAATCATAACACGAGTCAGCCACGTTCAGAGTGTCAAATCACAGTGTAGATATACTGGGCATGACCTTGCAGGTATAAACAAGATAGAATACTGGTGGCTCGGTGTGGCTATTCTGTGCAATGCCTTATCAAAGTTGGCATGTGCCACTGACCATGACCACAAATGTATCCAAGTGACTTTTACTTCTATTGATCGTAACACGAGTCAGCCAGGGTCAGAACGCCCAATCACAGTGCAAATCTAATATGCATAAACTTGTAGGTATAAACAAGGTAAAAGACCGGTGGCTTGGTACGGCTATTATGCGCAATGCCTTGAAAAAATTGGCATGTGTCATTGACCAGGACCACAAAGTTTGCCAAGTGAATTTAACTTCTACGAATCGTAAGATAAGTCAGCCACGGTCAGAGTGCCCAATCACAGTGCACATCTAGTATGCATGACCTTGCAGATATAAACAAGGTAACAACCGGTGTCTTGGTACTGCTATTGTGCACAATGCCTTGCCAAAGTTGGCATGTGCCATTGACCATGACCAGAAATGTATCCAAGTGACTTTTACTTCCATTGATCATAACACGAGTTAGCCACGGTCATAGTGTCCAATCACACTGCAGATGTACTAGGAATGATCTTGCAGGTACAAACACGGTAGAATACTGGTGGCTTGGTGTGGCTATTGTACGCAATGCCTTGACAAAGTTGGCATGTGCCACTGACTATGACCACAAATATATCGAAATGACTTTTACTTCTATTGATCATAACACAAGTCAGCCACGGTCAGAGTGTCCAATCACAGTGCAGATGTATTAGGCATGATGTTGGACGTGCAAACAAGGTAGACTACTGGTGGCTCGGTGTGGCTATTGTGCGCAATGCCTTGACAAGGTTGGCATGTGCCACTGACCACGACCACAAAGTTTACCAAGTGATTTTTACTTCTACAAATCGTGACACGATTCAGCCACAGTCAGAGTGCCCAATCGCAGTTCATATGTACTAGGCATGACCTTGTAGGTATAAACAAGGTAAAACACCGGTGGCTTGGCACAGATACTGACCATGACCTCAAAATTTACCAAGTACCTTAAACGGCTATGAATCATTACACGCGTCAGCCACGGTCACAGTGTCCAGTCACAGTGGAGATATACTTGGTATGACCTTGCAGGTACAAACAAGGGTGAATATTGGTGGCCCGGCGTGGCTACTGTGCGCAATGCCTCGACAAAGTTGGCATGTGCCACTGACCATGACCACAAATGTATCCAATTGAATTTTACTTCTATTCATCATAACACGAGTCAGCCACGGTCAGAGTGTCCAATTATAGTGCAGATGTACTAGGCATGATCTTGCAGGTTCAAACAAGGTAGAATGCTGGTGGCTCGGTGTGGCTATTGTGTGCAATGCCTTGACAAAGTTGGCATGTGCCACTGACCATGACCACAAATATATCCAAGTGACTTTTACTTCTATTGATCATAACACGAGTCAGACACGGTCAGAGTGTCCAATCACAGTGCAGATGTACTAGGCATAATCTTACAGGTACAAAAAAGGTAGAATACTGGTGGCTTGGTGTGACTACTGTGCGCAATGCCTTGACAAAGATGGCGTGTGCCACTGACCATGACCACAAATGTATCCAAGTGACTTTTCCTTCTATTGATCATTACACAAGTCAGCCACGGTCAGAGTGTCCAATCACAGTGTAGATGTAATAGGCATGATCTTACAGGTGCAAGCAAGGTAGAATACGTATGGCTCGGTGTGGTTATTGTGCGCAATGCCTTGACAAAGCTGGCATGTGCCACTGACCATGACCATAAAATGTACCAAGTGACTTTAACTTCTACGAATCGTAACACGAGTCATCCACAGTCAGAGTACCCAATCACGGTGCACATCTAATATGCATGACCTTGCTGGTATAAACAAGGTTAAAAACCGGTGGCTTGGCATGGCTAATGTGAGCAATACCTTGACAAAGTTGGCATGTGCCACTGACCATGACCACGATGTTTACCAAGTACCTTAAATGACTATGAATCATAACACAAGTCAGCCACGGTTAGAGTGTCCAATCACAGTGCAGATGTACTAGGCATGATCTTGCAGGTACAGACAAGGTAGAACACTGGTGGCTCGGTGAGGCTATAGTGCGCAATGACTTGACACAGTTGACATCTGCCACTGACCATGACCACAAATGTATCCAAGTTACTTTTACTTCTATTGATCATAACACGAGTCATCCACGTTCAGAGTATCCAATCATAGTGCAAATGTGCTAGGCATGATATTGCAGGTGCAAAAAAGGTAGAATACTGGTGGATTGGTGTGGCTATTGTGCGCAATGCCTTGACAAAGTTGGCATGTGCCACTGACCATGACCACAAATGTATCCAAGTGAAATGTACTTCTATTGATCATAACACAAGTCAGCCACGGTCAGAGTGTCCAATAACAGTGCAGATGTATTAGGTATGATCTTACAGGTGCAAACAAGGTATAATACTGGTGGCTCGGTGTGGCTATTGTGCGCAATGCCTTGACAACGTTGGCATGTGCCACTGACCACGACCACAAAGTTTACCAAGTGACTATAACTTATACTAATCGTAACACGACTCAGCCACAGTCAGAGTGCCCAATCACGGTTCATGTGTACTAGGCATGACCTTGTAGGTATAAACAAGGTAAAACACCGGTGGGTTGGCACGGCTACTGTGCGCAAGGCCTTGACAAAATTGGCATGTGCCACTGACCATGATCTCAAAGTTTACCAAATACCTTAAACGGATATGAATCATAACACGTGTTAGCCACGGTCAGAGTGTCCAAGCACAGTGCAGATATACTGGGTATGACCTTGCAGGTACAAACAAGGTAGAATACTGGTGGCTCGGTGTGGCTATTGTGTGCAATGCTTCGACAAAGTTGGCATGTGCCACTGACCATGACCACAAATGTATCCAACTGACTTTAACGTATATTGATCATAACACGAGTCAGCCACGGTCAGAGTGTCCAATTACAGTGCAGATGTACTAGGCATGATCTTGCATGTTCAAACAAGGTAGAATGCTGGTGGCACGGTGTGGATATTGTGTGCAATGCATTGACAAAGTTGGCATGTGCCACTGACCATGACCACAAATATATCCAAGTGACTTTTATTTCTATTGATCATAACACTAGTCAGCCACGGTCAGAGTGTCCAATCCCTGTGCGATGTACTAGGCATGATCTTGCAGGTGCAAACAAGGTAGAATACCGGTGGCTCGGTGTGGCTATTGTGCGCAATGCCTTGAAAAAGTTGGCATGTGCCAGTGACCATGACCACAGAGTTTACCAAGTGACTTTAACTTCTACGAATCGTAACACGAGTCAGCCACAGTCAGAGTGCGCAATCACAGTGCACATCTAACATGCATGATCTTGCAGGTAAAAACAAGGTAAAAGACCGGTGGCTTGGCACGGCAATTTTACGACATGCCTTGACAAAGTTGGCATGTGCCACTGCCCATGACGACAAAGGTTATCAATTACCTTAAATGGCTATGAATCATAACACGAGTCAGCCACGTTCAGAGTGTCCAATCACAGTGTAGATATAATGGGCATGACCTTGCAGGTATAAACAAGATAGAATACTGGTGGCTCGGTGTGGCTATTCTGTGCAATGCCTTGTCAAAGTTGGCATGTGCCACTGACCATGACCACAAATGTATCCAAGTGACTTTTACTTCTATTGATCGTAACACGAGTCAGCCACGGTCAAAACGCCCAATCAAAGTGCACATCTAATATGCATAAACTTTTAGGTATAAACAAGGTAAAAGACAGGTGGCTTGGTACGGCTATTATGTGCAATGCATTGAAAAAATTGGCATGTTTCACTGACCAGGACCACAAAGTTTGCCAAGTGACTTTAACTTCTACGGATCGTAAGATGAGTCAGCCACGGTCAGAGTGCCCAATCAAAGTGCACATCTAGTATGCATGACCTTGCAGATATAAACAAGGTAACAACCGGTGTCTTGGTACGGCTATTGTGCACAATGCCTTGCCAAAGTTGGCATGTGCCATTGACCATGACCAGAAATGTATCCAAGTGACTTTTACTTCCATTGATCATAACACGAGTTAGCCACGGTCAGAGTGTCCAATCACACTGCAGATGTACTAGGAATGATCTTGCAGGTACAAACACGGTAGAATACTGGTGGCTTGGTGTGGCTATTGTGCGCAATGCCTTGACAAAGTTGGCATGTGCCACTGACTATGACCACAAATATATCCAAATGACTTTTACTTCTATTGATCATAACACAAGTCAGCCACGGTCACACTGTCCAGTCACAGTGCAGATATACTGGGTATGACCTTGCAGGTACAAACAAGGGTGAATATTGGTGGCTCGGCGTGGCTATTGTGCGCAATGCCTCGACAAAGTTGGCATGTGCCACTGACCATGACCACAAATGTATCAAACTGACTTTTACTTCTATTTATCATAACACGAGTCAGCCACGGTCAGAGTGTACAATTATAGTGCAGATGTACTAGGCATGATCTTGCAGGGTCAAACAAGGTAGATTCCTGCTGGCTCGGTGTAGCTATTGTGTGCAATGCCTTGACAAAGTTGGCATGTGCCACTGACCATGACCACAAATATATCCAAGTGACTTTTACTTCTATTCATCATATCACGAGTCAGACACGGTCAGAGTGTCCAATCACAGTGCAGATGTACTAGGCATAATCTTACAGGTACAAAAAAGGTAGAATACTGGTGGCTTGGTGTGACTATTGTGCGCAATGCCTTGACAAAGATGGCATGTGCCACTGACCATGACCACAAATGTATCCAAGTGACTTTTACTTCTATGGATCATTACACAAGTCAGCCACGGTCAGAGTGTCCAATCACAGTTTAGATGTACTAGGCATGATCTTACAGGTGCAAACAAGGTAGAATACGTATGGCTCGGTGTGGCTATTGTGCGCAATGCCTTGACAAAGCTGGCATGTGCCACTGACCATGACCATAAAATGTACCAAGTGACTTTAACTTCTACGAATCGTAACACGAGTCAGCCACGGTCAGAGTACCCAATCACAGTGCACATCTAATATGCATGACATTGTTGGTATAAACAAGGTTAAAAACCGGTGGCTTGGCATGGCTAATGTGAGCAATGCCTTGACAAAGTTGGCATGTGCCACTGACCATGACCACGACATTTACCAAGTACCTTAAATGACTATGAATCATAACACAAGTCAGCCACGGTTAGAGTGTCCAATCACAGTGCAGATGTACTAGGCATGATCTTGCAGGTACAGACAAGGTAGAATACTGGTGGCTCGGAGAGGCTATTGTGCGCAATGACTTGACAGAGTTGGCATCTGCCACTGACCATGACCACAAATGTATCCAAGTTACTTTTACTTCTATTGATCATAACACGTGTCAGCCACGGTCAGAGTATCCAATCATAGTGCAAATGTGCTAGGCATGATACTGCAGGAACAAAAAAGGTAGAATACTGGTGGCTTGGTGTGGCTATTGTGCGCAATGCCTTGACAAAGTTGGCATGTGCCACTGACGATGACCACAAATGTATCCAAGTGAAATTTGCTTCTATTGATCATAACACAAGTCAGCCACGGTCAGAGTGTCCAGTAACAGTGCAGATGTATTAGTCATGATCTTGCAGGTGCAAACAAGGTAGAATACTGGTGGCTCGGTGTAACTATTGTGCGCAATGCCTTGACAACGTTGGCATGTGCCACTGACCACGACCACAAAGTTTACCAAGTGACTATAACTTCTACGAATCGTAACACGATTCAGCCACAGTCAGAGTGCCCAATCACAGTTCATGTGTACTAGGCATGACCTTGTAGGTATAAACAAGGTAAAACACCAGTGGCTTGGCACGGATACTGTGCGCAATGCCTTGACAAAGTTGGCATGTGCCACTGACCATGATCTCAAAGTTTACCAAATACCTCAAACGGCTATGAATCATAATACGTGTTAGCCACGGTCAGAGTGTCCAAGCAAAGTGCAGATATACTGGGTATGACCTTGCAGGTACAAACAAGGTAGAATACTGGTGGCTCGGTGTGGCTATTGTGTGCAATGCCTCGACAAAGTTGGCATGTACCACTGACCATGACCACAAATGTATCCAACTGACTTTAACTTCTATTGATCATAACACGAGTCAGCCACGGTCAGAGTGTCCAATTACAGTGCAGATGTACTAGGCATGATCTTGCATGTTCAAACAAGGTAGAATACTGGTGGCTCGCTGTGTCTATTGTGCGCAATGCCTTGACAAAGTTGGCATGTACCACTGACCCTGACCACAAATGTATCCAAGTCACTTTTACTTATAGTGATCATAACACGAGTCAGCCATGGTCAGATTGTCCAATCACAGTGCAGATGTACTAGGCATGATCTTGTAGGTACAAACAAGGTAGAATACTGGTGGCTTGGTCTGGCTATTGTGCGCAATACCTTGACAATGTTTGCATGTGCCTCTGACCATGACCGCAGAGTTTACCAAGTGACTTTAACTTCTATGAGTTATAACACGAGTCAGCCACGGTCAGAGTACCCAATTACAGTGCACATCTAATATGCATGACCTTGCAGGTATAAACAAGGAAAAAAAACCATTGGCTTGGCACGGCTTTTGTGCGCAATGCCTTGACAAAGTTGGCATGTGCCACTGACCATGACCACAACGTTTACCAAGTACATTAAACGGCTATGAATCATAACACGAGTCAGCCACGGTCAGAGTGTCCAATCACAGTGCAGATGTACTAGGCATGATCTTGCAGGTATTAAAAAGATAGAATACTGGTGGCTCGGTGTGGCTATTGTGCGCAATGCCTTGACAAAGTTGGCATGTGCCACTGACCATGACCACAAA
>SZWC01000259.1:269014-280400 GCA_023375785.1 Penium margaritaceum | reverse complement strand
GTTGCAGGTACAAACAAGGTAGACTACGGGTGGCTCGGTGTGGCTACTGTGCGCAATGCCTTGACAAAGTTGGCATGTGCCAATGACCATGACCACAAATGTATCCAAGTGACTTATTCTTATATTGATCATAACATTAGTCAGCCACGGTCATAGTGTCCAATCACAGTGAACATGTACTAGGCATGATCTTGCAGGTATTAAAAAGATAGAATACTGGTGGCTCGGTGTGGCTATTGTGCGCAATGCCTTGACAAAGTTGACATGTGCATTGACCATGGCCACAAATGTATCCAGGTGACTTTTACTTCTATTGATCATAACACGAGACAGCCACGGTCAGAGTGTCCAATCATAGTGAAGATGTACTATGCATGATCCTGCAGGTGCAAACAAGGTAGAATACTGTTGGCTTGGCACGGCTTTTGTGTGCAATGCCATGACAAAATTGGCATGTGCCACTGACCATGACCACAATGTTTACCAAGTGACTTTAACTTATACGAATAGTAACACGATTCAGCTAAAGTCAGAGTGCCCAATCATAGTTCAGATGTACTAGGCATGACCTTGTAGGTGTAAACAAGGTTAAACACTGGTGGCCTGGCACGACTATTGTGCGCAATGCCTTGACAAAGTTGGCATGTGCCACTGACCATGACCATAAAGTTTACCAAGTACCTTAAACGGCTATGAATCATGGCATGAGTCAGCCACGGTTAGAGTGTCCAATCACAGTGGAGATATACTGGGCATGACCTTGCAGGTACAAACAAGGTATAATACTGGTGGCTCTGTGTGGCTATTGTGCACAATGCCCTGACAAGTTGGCATGTGCCACTGACCATGACCACGGATGTATCCAACTGACTTTTAGTTCTATTGATCATAACACGAGTCAGCCACGGTCAGAGTGTCCAATAAAAGTGCAGATGTACTAGGCATGATCTTGCAGGCTCAAACAAGGTAGAATGCTGGTGGCTCAGTGTGGCTTTTTTGTGGAATGCCTTGACAAAGTTGGCATGTGCCACTGACCATGACCACAAATACATCCAAGTGACTTTTACTTCTATTGATCATAACACGAGTCAGCCATGGTCAGAGTGTCTAATCACTGTGTAGATGTACTAGGCATGATCTTGCAGGTGCAAACAGGGTAGAATACTGGTTGCTCGGTATGGCTATTGTGCGCAATGCCTTGACAAAGTTGGCATGTGCCATTGCCCATGACCACAAAGTTTACCTAGTGATTTTAATTTCTACAAATCGTAACACGAGTCAGCCAGAGTCAGAGTGCCCAATCACATTGCACATCTAACATGCATGACCTTGTAGGTATAAACAAGGTAGAAAACTGGAGGCTTGGCACGGCTATTGTACGCCATGCCTTGACAAAGTTGGGATGTGCCACTGACCATGACCACAAAGGTTACCAATTACCTTAAATGGCTATGAATCAGAACACGGGTCAGCCACGTTCAGAGTGTCCAATCACAGTGCAGATATACTGGGCATGACCTTGCAGGTGTAAACAAGGTGGAATACTGGTAGCTCGGTGGGGCTATTCAGCGCAATGCCTTATCAAAGTTGGCATGTGCCACTGACCATGACCACAAATATATCCAAGTAATTTTTACTTATATTGATCGTAACACGAGTCAGCCACGGTCAGAGTGCCCAATCATAATGCACATCTTATATGCATGACCTTGCAGATAAAAACAAGGCAAAAAACCGGTGGCTTGGCAAGGCTATTGTGCGCAATGCCTTGACAAAGTTGGCATGTGGCACTGTCCATGACCACAAATGTATCCAAATGACCTTTACTTCTATTGATCATAACACGAGTCAGACACCATCAAAGTGTCCAGTCACACTACAGATATACTAGGCATGATCTTGCAGGTGCAAACAAGGTAGAATACTGGTGGCTTGGTGTGGCTATCGTACGCCATGCCTTGACAAAGTTGGCATGTGCCACTGACCATGGCCACAAAGAATACCAAGTACCTTAAATGGCTATGAATCATAACACGAGTCAGCCACGTTCAGAGTGTCCAATCACATTGCAGATATACTGGGCATGACCTTGCAGGTATAAACAAGGTAGAATACTGGTGGCTCGGTGTGGCTATTCTGAGCAATGCCTTATCAAAGTTGGCATGTGCCAGTGACCATGACCACAAATGTATCCAAGTGACTGTTAATTATATTGATCGTAACACGAGTCAGCCACGGTCAGAGTGCCCAATCACGGTGCACATCTAATATGCATGACCTTTCAGGTATAAACAAGGTAAAACACCGGTGGCTTGGTACGGCTATTGTGCGCAATGCCTTGACAAATTTGGCAGGTGTCACTAACCATGACCACAAAGTTTACCAAGTAACTTTAACTTATACGAATCGTAACATGAGTCAGCCACAGTCAGTGTGCCCAATCATAGTGCACATCTTATATGCATGACCTTGCAGATATAAAACAAGGTGAAAAACCCGTGGCTTGGTACGGCTATTGTGCGCAATGCCTTGACAAAGTTGGCATGTGCCACTGACCATGACCACAAATGTTCCCAAGTGACTTTTACTTCTATTGATCATAACACGAGTCAGCCACGGTCAGAGTGTCCAATCACACCGCAAATGTACTAGGCATGATCTTGCAGGTGCAAACAAGGTAGAATAATGGTGGCTCGGTGTGCCTGTTGTGCGCAATGCCTTTACAACGTTGGCATGTGCCACTGTCCATGACCACAAATGTATCAAAGTGACTCTTACTTCTATTGATCATAACACAAGTCAGCCACGGTCAGAGTGTCCAATCACAGTGCAGATATACTAGGCATGATCTTACAGGTATAAACAAGGTAGAATACGGGTGGCTCGGTGTGGCTATTGTGTGCAATGCCTTGACAAAGTTGGCATGTGCCACTGACCATGACCACAAATATATCCAAGTGACTTTTACTTCTATTGATCATAACAGGGGTCAGCCACGAACAGACTGTCCAATCAGAGTACAGATGTACTAGGCATTATCTTGCAGGTATAAACAATGTAGAATACTGGTTGCTCGGTGTGGCTATTGTGCGCAATGCCTTTACTAAGTTGGCATGTTCCACTGACCATGACCACAAAGGTATCCAAGTGACTTTTACTTATATTGAACTACATGAGTCAGCCACGGTCAGAGTGTCCAATCACAGTGCATATATACTGGGCATGACCTTTCAGGTATATATTAGGTAGAATACTGGTGGCTCGGTGTGGCTATTGTGCGGAATGCCTTGACAAAGTTGGCAAGTGCCACTGACCATGACCACAAAGTTCACCAAGTACCTTAAACGGCTATGAATCATAACACGAGTCTGTCAGAAGATTGCAAGTGCTTGCGTAGAATGGACGCGGCCGTGGAGACGAGCGTTTTAATGGTGGACAGAATCACGAGCAGAGGCGAAGCGGAAACGGTGAAAGAAGGTCGGAACGGAAGCGGATGATGAAACAGGTTGATAAGGAGAGGCCTGGGCGCAACACCAAAGGTGCGAGCGCTGAGATCTTTGCAGGAAGGGAATGGATGCAACACTTTGAAGGAAGGACAAAGCTTCCTTGAAGGTGCGGGCGTTGCTGACGTATGAGTGACGTTTATCAGAAGTGAGAGGGCGCAGTGCGGGAGCACGGGCGCTGAGTTGAGATTGAAGGCAAGAGGGACTTGAGGCGGCCCAAAGGGCGAGCCTGAAGGAGAATCCAGTATTCAAATTAATACATGGACTTTAAATAGCTACTTCTAGACTAGCATGCTTCGGTGAGCGGGCACAAGAGTAAAGTGGCGTCTCGGGCAAGAGAGAGAGGAGGAGCGCCTCGAGACCATGATTCGGCTTTGCTAGCCGTACGCATAGAGGAGTGACGTGCGCAGGATCAATCTCCGACGGTGTGTGCGCCTTGACCTTTGTAGTATGGGACCGTTGGTTTGGTAGTGGTGAGGTTTCACACGATTGTCGGCCGTGAGACCGTTTGGTCTTCGGTAGTGTACCTCTAGAGATGAACCTGCACAGTCACTCTTTATTTTCTTGGTGGTTGCACCCCTTGAAGCGATCTCCGAGATAATATCTGACACCCCCCTTAGATCGGGAGAGGGGTGCAAGCCGTCAATGGTAGGCCACGGAGTCCTGCTTCTGTGGGGGTACAGCACAGAGAAAGCTTGGGAGGTTTTGGAGGCGGTGGATGCCTCAGCACCAGGTTGTAGAGGGAGGAGAGGAAAACTGTTCAATGCAGCAGTTTGTGAGCACAGTCAGCGAGTGAAGTGGCAGAAGGGTCAGTAGAAGGGGAGAAGGCAGAGGTTGTCAGTAGTGCGTCAGGGAGTTTAATAGGGTTGTGGCAAGGCAGTGTGGGCTTGCAGTAGGAAGCAGATCGGTTCCGATCACATACCCACATGGTTCTTGGACTTACGCCGTACATGGGTCTGTGCAGGTTGTGGGCGGTGACAACTGTGCAGAGGCAGGCAGTCCACAGCTGCGAGGTCATGTAATGCGTTTGCATGAAGCGGTCTGCTTCCTTCAGTAGGCGGTTGACGAGGAGTTTACCGTGGGCGGGGGCTGTGGTTAGCCGTGTTCCGTGGGTCATGCAGTAGTATGTGAGGAAGGTGTGAAGTGGTGCATGAGCAGTGTTGGAGAGGATGAGACGGGGAGGTCTCTCAAAGTGCTTGGTCTGTTGTCGGAGCCAGTCCCTGAGTGCCAGGATCGCTTCGCCAAGGGTGCGGAGAGATAGAGAACAGTGCAGTGCTGTGAGAACTGATCATGAAGGAAGAGGAAGTGACTATGGCGGGCAGTAGAGTATGAGGATGGAGGTTGAATGAGGGCGATGTGCAGATAGTCAAAGCTGCAGAGAGAGGCGTGAGAGGAGAGAGGAGAAGAGGAGGACACGGTGTATATCTCAAGACCATACTCCTCAGATCCAATCTCAGTCACAGACTCGACTACTCCTAACATAACAGTATTGTTAGGAGCAGGATTGGCAGTAGCAGGGATGGAAGGAGATGGAGGAGCTTCCACGTTGTTGGCTGGGGTTGAACGCTTGCTTGAGCTTCCCATCCGGTTCTAGTAGCGCTGACGGCGCTCTTCCGCCCAGTTGGGTTGATCGCCATAGGACTTGCCGGGGTTCTGGTCCAGCCATTTGTCGCTGGCACGGTGATCGTAGACGTGCGGCGAGTGGTTGCAGCGGCTACACTTGGTCCCTTTGAGCGGACCGTGGCGGATGGTGTAGGAACAGGCGGGGAAGCGGTTGATCATGCGGCTGTCAGTAGTTGCGGCCATGGGTTTGAAGGCATTGGTGGCGATGGTGGTCTTGCGTGCTTGCTTGGCAGCGTAGTCCGGTTCTGCGGCCATGAGCTTGGGGCTGCTGACGCCGATGGTCAGTTGGTCAACAGGCAGTTACAGCATAATTTGACGAATGATATCATACTGACCCGGGAGGCAAGAGATGATGCCGGTGCAAACGACAGCAGGAGGGAGGTCAATTTTCATTTCCTTGAGGTCACGAGTAATGGTGGTGACGGCTGCGATGTAGCTGCCCGTGTTGGTGTCGGCGGCAAAGGGCACGGAGAATAGCAACATGATTTTGATGCCACAAGCAGTGGAGGTGTTGTTGCTGAAGCGGTCTTCGAGGACCTTCCAGACCTCATGGGTCTTGGAACCGAGGGTGCGAATGTCTTCATGAAGATCAGGAGAGGAGGTGGTCATGATTGTCATGAGGGCGGTGCTGTTGGCAACTTCCCAAGAGGCATGAGAGGTGGTGGATGCAGAGACGGCTCCAACGGGAGCGGAAGACGAGGATGAACTTTGACCAGGGTTTGACACAGACCCCCCGGAAGGGTTGTTTCCTGATGTGGCGGCAGTTGAGGCAGATGCGGTGGAGCCGGCGGCGACAGGTGGTTCAACTCTAGTGTCAGTGTTGGTGAGGAGGTGACCGAGGGTGACTCCCTCAACCTTCCGAGTCCCAAAGAAGAGTGACACCAAGTAGCTCCATAGCTTGTAGTTGCTGGTCCCATCGGGCTTCACAGTGTGCTTGGGGAGACCAGAGAGAGTGAGGACAGAGTCCATGATGCAGATGACGTGGAGGCACTGATGAAGTGAGGAGCGGCGGCTTGGGACAGCGGTGCGAGGCAGCAACACGATTAGGGGACGGCTGCTGGTGAGGAGGAAGAGCAACTGAAACAAGCGGCGGCGTGAAACACTACTGCGGAGGAAGATGAAATGGGTGCAGGGAGAGAACCACGTGCGCGGTCGGCAGAGGTGATGGAGGAGGGAAAAAGCTGCTGCTGATGCGGAGGAGTGAGCGCAGGGACAGAACCTCGTGCGCGATCGGCAGAGGTGATGGAGGAGGGGAAAAGCTGCTGCTGATGCGGAGGAGTAAGCGCAAGGGCAGAACATCGTGCGAAAAATCACCAAGAGGACCTGGAGTGGTGCTCCCACAACACCTTAGTCAGAAGAAGCACTGCCACCGCAGCTTTTCTAAAGACCACAGTTCTTCGAGGCGGAGGAGTTCGACAAGAGTGGGTGCGGCCGATGGCGGCGAGCAAGACGGAGCCAAAGGTGTTACTTGAGATCTGATACCAGGTTAGAAGATTGCAAGTGCTGCCGTCGGGTGGACGCGGTCGTGGAGACGATCGTTTCAATGGTGGACAGAAGCACGAGCAGAGGCAAAGCACAAACGGCGAAAGAAGGTCGGAACGGAAGCGGATGATGAAACAGTATGATAAGGAGAGGCCTGGCGCAGCACCAAAGGTGCGAGCGCTGAGATCTTTGCAGGAAGCGAGTGGACGCAACACTTTGAAGGAAGGACGAAGCTTCCTTGAAGGTGCGGGTGTTGCTGACGTATGAGTGACATTTAGCAGAAGTGAGAGGGCGCAGTGCGGGAGCACGGGCGCTGAGCTGAGATTGAAGGCAAGAGGGACTGGAGGCGGCCCAAAGGGCGAGCCGAAAGGATAATCCAACGGATTGATTGTTCAAATGAATACAAGGACTATAAATAACTACTTATAGACTAGCGCGCTTCGGTGAGTGGGCACAAGAGTAAAGTTGCGACTCGGGCAAGAGAGAGAGGAGGAGCGCCTCGAGACCATGATTCGGCTTTGCTAGCCGTGCGCATAGAGGAGTGACATGCGCAAGATCAATCTCCGACGGTGTGTGCGCCTTGACCTTTGTAGTATGGGACCGTTGGTTTGGTAGTGGTGATCCTGCACATGTCATTTCTCTATGCGTACGGCTAGCAAAGCCGAATCGTGGTCTCGAGGCGCTCCTCCTCTCTCTCTTGCCCGAGACGCCACTTTACTCTTGTGCCCACTCACCGAAGCGTGCTAGTCTAGAAGTAGCTATTTAAAGTCCATGTATTCATTTGAATACTCAATCCATTGGATTCTCCTTCAGGCTCGCCCTTTGGGCCGCCTCCAGTCCCTCTTGCCTTCAATCTCAACTCAGCACCCGTGCTCCCGCACTGCGCCCTCTCACCTCTGCTAAACGTCACTCATACGTCAGCAACGCCCGCACCTTCAAGGAAGCTTTGTCCTTCCTTCAAAGTGTTGCGTCCATTCCCTTCCTGCAAAGATCTCAGCGCTCGCACCTTTGGTGTTGCGCCCAGGCCTCTCCTTATCAACTTGTTTCATCATCCGCTTCCGTTCCGACCTTCTTTCACCGTTTCCGCTTCGCCTGTGCTCGTGATTCTGTCCACCATTGAAACGCTCGTCTCCACGGCCGCGTCCATTCTACGGAAGCACTTGCAATCTTCTGACAGACTCGTGTTATGATTCATAAGCGTTTAAGGTACTTGGTGAACTTTGTGGTCATGGTCAGTGGCACTTGCCAACTTCGTCAAGGCATTCCGCACAATAGCCACACGGAGCCACCAGTATTCTACCTTTTATATACCTTTAAGGTCATACCCAGTATATATGCACTGTGATTGGACACTCTGACCGTGGCTGACTCATGTAGTTCAATACAAGTAAAAGTCACTTGGATACCTTTGTGGTCATGGTCAGTGGCACATGCCAACTTAGTAAAGGCATTGCGCACAATAGCCACACCGAGCAACCAGTATTCTACATTGTTTATACCTGCAAGATAATGCCTAGTACATCTGTACTCTGATTGGACAGTCTGTTCGTGGCTGACCCCTGTTATGATCAATAGAAGTAAAAGTCACTTGGATACATTTGTGGTCATGGTCAGTGGCACATGCCAACTTTGTCAAGGCATTGCACACAAAAGCCACACCAAGCCACCCGTATTCTACCTTGTTTATACCTGTAAGATCATGCCTAGTATATCTGCATTATGATTGGACACTCTGACCGTGGCTGACTCGTGTTATGATCAATAGAAGTAAGAGTCACTTTGATACATTTGTGGTTATGGTCAGTGGCACATGCCAACGTTGTGAAGGCATTGCGCAGAACAGCCGTGCCAAGCCACCGGTTTTTCACCTTGTTTATATCCGCAAGGTCATGCATATAAGATGTGCACTATGATTGGGCACTCTGACTGTGGCTGACTCATGTTAGGATTCGTATAAGTTAAAGTCACTTGGTAAACTTTGTGGTCATGGTTAGTGACACATGCCAAATTTGTCAAGGCATTGCGCACAATAGCCGTACCAAGCCACCGGTGTTTTACCTTGTTTATACCTGAAAAGTCATGCATATTAGATGTGCACCGTGATTGGGCACTCTGACCGTGGCTGACTCGTGTTACGATCAATATAATTAACAGTCACTTGGATACATTTGTGGTCATGGTCAGTGGCACATGCCAACTTTGATAAGGCATTGCGCAGAATAGCCACCCCGAGCCACCAGTATTCTACCTTTTTTATACCTGCAAGATCATGCCCAGTATATCTGCACTGTGATTGGACACTCTGAACGTGGCTGACTCGTGTTATGATTCATAGCCATTTAAGGTACTTGGTATTCTTTGTGGTCATGGTCAGTGGCTTATGCCAACTTTGTCAAGGCATGGCGTACAATAGCCACACCAAGCCACCAGTATTCTACCTTGTTTGCACCTGCAAGATCATGCCTAGTACATCTGCACAGTGATTGGACACTCTGACCGTGGCTGCCTCGTGTCATGATCAATATAAGTAAATGTAACTTGGTAAACTTTGTGGTCATGGGCAATGGCACATGCCAGATTTGTCAAGGCATGGCACACAATAGCCACACCGAGCCACCAGCATTCTACCTTGTTTGAACCTGCAAGATCAATCATAGTACATCTGCACTGTGATTAGACACTCTGGCCGTGGCTGACTCGTGATATGATCAATAGAAGTAAAAGTCAGTTGGATACATCTGTGGTTATGGTCAGTGGCACATGCCAACTTTGTCCAGGCATTTTGCACAATAGCCACACAGAGCCACTAGTATTCTACCTTGTTTGCACCTGCAAGATCATGCCTAGTGCATTTGCACTGGGATTGGACACTATGACTATGGCTGACTCGTGTTATGATCAATAGAAGTAAAAGTCACTTGGATACATTTGTGGTCATGGTCAGTGGCACACGCCAACTTTGTCAAGACATTGCACACAATAGCCACACCAAGCCACCTATATTCTACCTTGTTTATACCTGGAAGGTCATGCCCAGTATATTTGCACTGTGATTGGGCACTCTGACTGTGGCTGACTCGTGTTATGATTCATAGCCGTTTAATGTACTTGGTAAATGTTGTGGTCATGGTCAGTGGCACATTCCAACTTTGTCAAGGCATTGCGCACAATAGCCGTGCCAAGCCACCAGTTTTTTACCTTGTTTATGCCTGCAAGGTCATGCATATTAGATGTGCACTGCGACTGGGCACTCTGACTGTGGCTGACTCGTGTTGCGATTCTTAAAAGTTAAAGTCACTTGGTAAGCTTTGTGGTCGTGGTCAGTGGCACATGCCAACTTTTTCAAGGCATTGCGCACAATAGCCACACCAAGCCACCACTATTCTACCTTGTTTGCACCTGAAAGATCGTGCATAGTACATCTGCACTGTGATTGGGCACTCTGACTGTTTCTGACTCGTGTTACGATTCGTAGAAGTTAAAGTAACTTGGTAAAATTTGTGGTCATGGTCAGTGGCACATGCCAACTTGTTAAGGCATTGTGTACAATAACCACACCGAGCCACCAGTATTCTACCTTGTTTGCACCTGCAAGATCATGCATAATATATCTGTAGTGTGACTGGACACTTTGATGGTGTCTGACTCGTGTTATGATCAAAAGAAGTAAAGGTCATTTGGATACATTTGTGGTCATGGTCAGTGCCACATGCCAACTTTGTCAAGGCATTGCGCACAATAGCCTTGCCAAGCCACCGGTTTTTTTCATTGTTTATATCTGCAAGGTCATGCATATAAGATGTGCATTATGATTGGGCACTCTGACCGTGGCTGACTCGTGTTACGATCAATAGAAGTAAAAGTTACTTTGATACATTTGTGGTCATGGTCAGTGGCACATGCCAACTTTGATTAGGCATTGCGCTGAATAGCCCCACCGAGCCACCAGTATTCCACCTTGTTTACACCTGCAAGGTCATGCCCAGTATATCTGCACTGTGATTGGACACTCTGAACGTGGCTGACCCGTGTTCTGATTCATAGCCATTTAAGGTAATTGGTAACCTTTGTAATCATGGTCAGTGGCACATGCCAATTTTGTCAAGGCATTGCGTACAATAGCCGTGCCAAGCCTCCAGTTTTTTACCTTGTTTATACCTACAAGGTCATGCATGTTAGATGTGCACTGTGATTGGGCACTCTGACTGTGGCTGACTCGTGTTACGATTCGTAGAAATTAAAATCACTAGGTAAACTTTGTGGTCATGGGCAGTGGCACATGCCAACTTTGTCAAGGCATTGCGCACAATAGCCACACCGAGCCACCAGTATTCTACCCTGTTTGCACCTGCAAGATCATGCCTAGTACATCTGCACAGTAATTGGACACTCTGACCGTGGCTGACTCGTGTTATGATCAATAGAAGTAAAAGTCACTTGGATGTATTTTTGGTCATGGTCAGTGGCACATGCCAACTTTGTCAAGGCATTGCACAAAAAGGCCACACTGAGCCACCAGCATTCTACCTTGTTTGAGCTTGCAAGATCATGCCTAGTACATCTGCACTTTGATTGCGCACAATAGCCACACCGCGCAACCTGTGTTCTACCTTGTTTGTACCTGCAAGATCAATCCGAGTACATCTGCACTGTGATTAAACACTCTGATCGTGGCTGACTCGTGTTACGATCAATAGAAGTAAAGGTCACTTTAAAACACTTGTGGTCATGGTCAGTGGCACATGCCAACTTTGTCAAGGCATTGCGCACAATAGCCA
>SZWC01000259.1:254551-268425 GCA_023375785.1 Penium margaritaceum | reverse complement strand
ATCTGCACTGTGATTGGACACTCTGACCGTGGCTGACTCGTGTTATGATCAATACAAGTAAAAGTTACGTGGATACATTTGTTGTCATGGTCAGTGGCACATGCCAACTTTGTCAAGGCATTGCGCATAATAGCCACACCAAACTACCAGTATTCTATCCTGTATATACCTGCATGGTCATGCCCAGTATATCTGCACTGGGATTGGACACTCTGACCGTGGCTGATGCATGTTATGATTCGTAGAAGTTAGAGTCACTTGGTGAACTTTGTGGTCATAATCAGTGGCACATGCCAACTCTGTCAAGGCATTGCGCACAATAGCCACACTGAGCCACCAGCATTTGACCTTGTCTGAACCTGTAAGTTAATGCCTAGTCCATCTACACTGTGATTGGACACTCTGACCGTGGCTGACTCGTGTTATGGTTCGAAGAAGTTAATGTCACTTTGTAAACTTTGTGGTCATGGTGAGTGGCATATGCCAACATTGTCAAGGCATTGCGCACAATAGCCACATCGAGCCACCGGTATTGTACCTTGTTTACACCTGCAAGATCATGCCTGGTATATCTGCCCTGTGATTGGACACTCTGACCGTGGCTGACTCGTGTTATGATTCATAGCCGTTTAAGATACTTGGTAAACTTTGTGGTCATGGTCAGTGGCACATGCCAACTTTGTCAAGGCATTGCGCACAATAGCCGTGCCAAGCCACCGGGTTTTTACCTTGATTATACCTGTAAGGCCATGCATATTATACGTGCACTGTGATTGGGCACTTTGACCGTGGCCGACTCGTGTTACGATTCGTAGAAGTTAACGTCACTTGGTAAACTTTGTGGTCATGGTCAGTGGCACATGCCAAATCTGACAAGGCATTGCACACAATAGCCACACCGAGCCACCACTATTCTACCTTTCTTGAACCTGCACGATCATGCCTAGTACATCTTCACTGTGATTAAACACTCTGACCGTGGCTGACTCGTGTTATGCTCAATAGAAGTAAGAGTCACCCGGATACATTTGTGGTCATGGTCAGTGGCACATGCCAACTTTTTCAAGGCATTGGGCACAATAGCCACACCGAGCCACCAGTATTCTACCTTGTTTATAAGTGCAAGATCATGCCCAGTACATCTGCACTGTGATTGGACACTCGGACCGCGGCTGACTTGTGTTATGGTCAATAGAAGTAAAAGTCACTTCGATACATTTTTGGTCATGGTCAGTGGAACATGCCAACTTCGTCAAGGCATTGCGCATAACAGCCACACCGAGCCACCATTGTTATACCTTGTTTGCACCTGCAAGATCATGCCTAGAACATTTGCACTGTAATTGGTCACTCTGACCGTAACTGACTCGTGTTTTGATCAATAGAAGTAAAAGTCACTTGGATAAATTTGTGGTCGTGGTCAGTGGAGCATGCCAACTTTGTCATGGCATTGCGCACAATAGCCACACCAAGCCACCAGTATTCTACCTTGTTTGAATCTGCAAGATCACGCCTAGTACATCTGCACTGTGATTGGACATTCTGACCGTGGCTGACTCGTGTTATGATCAATAGAAGTAAAAGTCACTTGGATATATTTGTGGTCATTGTCAGTGGCACATGCCAACTTTGTCAAGGCAGTGCGCACAATAGCCATACCGAGGCACAAGTATTCTACCTTGTTTATACCTGCAAGGTCATGCCCAGTATATCTGCACTGTGATTGGACACTCTGACCGTGGCTGACACATGTTATGATTCATAGCTGTTTTAGGTACTTGGTAAACTTTGTGGTCATTGTCAGTGGCACATGCAACCTTTGTCAAGGCAGTGCGTACAATAGCCACACCAAGCCACCAGTATTCCACCTTGTTTGCACCTGTAAGATCATGCCTAGTACATTTGCATTGTGATTGGACACTGTGACCGTGGCTGACTCGTGTTATGATTCATAGCCGTTTAAGGTACTTGGTAAACATTGTAATCATAGTCAGTGGCACATGCCAACTTTGTCAAGGTATTGCGCACAAAAGCTGTGCCAAGCCACCGGTTTTTTACCTCTTTTATACCTGCAAGGTCATGCATATTAGATGTGCGCTGTGATTGGGTACTCTGACCGTGAATAACTCGTGTTACGATGCGTAGAAGTTAAAGTCACTTGGTAAACTCTGTGGTCATGGTCAGTGGCACATGCCAATTTTGTCAAGGCATTGCCCACAATAGCCACACCGAGCCACCAGTATTCTACCTTGTTTACACCAGCAACATCATGCCTAGTACATGTGCACTGTGATTGGACACTCTGACCATCTCCGACTCGTGTTACGATTCGTAGAAATTAAAGACACTTGGTACACTTTGTGGTCATGGTCAGTGGCACATGCAAACTTTGTCAAGGCATTGCGCACAGTAGCCACATCGAGCCACCAGTATTCAACCTTGTTTGAACCTGAAAAATCATGCCTAGTACATCTGCACTGTGATTGGACACTCTGACCGTGGCTGAGAAGTGTTATGATTCATAGCCGTTTAAGGTACTTGGTAAACGTTGTGGTCATGGTCAGTGGCACATGCCAACTTAGTCAAGGCATTGCGCACAATAGCCATGCCAAGCCATCGGTTTTTACCTCTTCTATACATGCAAGGTCATGCATATAAGATGTGCGCTGTGATTGGGTAATCTGACCGTGAATGACTCGTGTTACGATGCGTAGAAGTTAAAGTCACTTAGTAAACGTTGTAGTCATGGTCAGTGGCACATGCCAACTTTGTCAAGGCATTGCGCACAATAGCCGCACCGAGCCACCAATATTCTACATTGTTTATACCTGCAAGATCATGCCTAGTACATTTGCACTGTGATTGGACACTCTCACCGTCTCCGACTCGCGTTACGATTCGTAGAAGTTGAAGTCACTTGGAAAACTTTGTGGTCATGGACAGTGGCACATGCCAACTTTGTTAAGGCATCGCGCATAATAGCCACACCGAGCCACCAGTATTCTACCTTGTTTGTACTGTACGGTCAGTTCAGTATATCTGCATTGTGATTGGACACTCTGACCGTGATTGAATCGTGTTATGACCAATAGATGTAAGTCACTTGGATACATTTGTGGTCATTGTCTGTGGCACGTGCCAACTCTGTCAAGGCATTGCGAACAATGGCCACACCGACCCACCAGTAATCTATCCCATTTGTACCTGCAAGATCATGCCTAGTACATCTGCACTGTGATTGGACTCTCTGACCGTTGCTGACTTCTGTTATGATTCAAAGCCGTTTAAGGTACTTGGTCAACTCTGTGGTCATGGTCAGTGGCACATGCCTACTTTGTCAAGGCATTGCGTACAAAAGACACACCAAGCCACCAGTATTCTACCTTGTGTGCACCTGCAATATCATGCCTAGTACATCTGCAGTGTGATTGGACACTGTGACCGTGGCTGACTCCTGTTATGATCAATAGAAGTACAAGTCACTTGGATACATTTGTGGTCATGGTCAGTGGCACATGCCAACTTTGTCAAGGCATTGCGCACAATATACACACCAAGCCACCAGTATTCTACCTTGTGTGCACCTGCAATATCATGCCTAGTACACCTGCACTGTGATTGGACAGTGTGACCATGGCTGACTCGTGTTATGATCAATAGAAGTAAAAGTCACTTGGATACATTTATGGTAATGGTCAGTGGCAGAGGCCAACTTTGTCAAGGCAATGCACACAATAGCCACACTGAGCCACCAGTATTGTACCTTGTTTGTACCTACAAGGTCATGCCTAAAACATCCACACTGTGATTGGACACTCTGACCATGGCTGACTCGTGTTTTGATCAATAGAAGTAGAAGTCACTTGCATACATTTGTGGTCATGNAGTATTCCACCTTGTTTGCACCTGCAAGATCATGCCTAGTACATCTGCACTGTGATTGGACACTCTTACCGTGGCTGATCCGTGTTATTACTTGTAGTAGTTAAAGCCACTTGGTAAACTTTGTGGTCATGGTCAGTGGCATATGCCACCTTTGTCAAGTCATTGTGCACAATAGCCACACAGAGCCACCAGTATTCTACGTTGTTTGAACATGCAAAATCATGCCTAGTACATCTTGTCAGAAGAATGGAATGAATGGGAGCGGGTAGAACAGAAGCAAGCAGAAGCAGTCGAGCATGCAGGAGCTCGGTAGCGCAGTGACGGAAACAGAAAGGTGCGTGCAGATCCAAGGAGTTAGTCGCAGAGCCTTGAGTAGGGCGAGGCGGCGGGGATCCAAGGCAGACAATAGAAGAGAACATCAAGGCGAGTGATGCGATGAGGTTGAGTGAAGGATTGAAAGTGACGAGGCGAAGAGCTGTGAGGAGAGAGTGGTGAGCGAAAGACGAAAGAGGCGAGCAGAGCGAGAGCACGGTTGAAAAGCCACGGAACCAAAGGGAACAGGATGGATAGATTTGTTCTGGTTAGCTTTTGCAAGGGAATGAACTTCCTCGTTATATCCAACAGAACAGGGGTAAACGGCTTCTTTCCGCTAGCCAGACGCGGGTGACAGATTAATCACTTTTTTAGGGATCACTTGACGTGTCGGTTCAAACATTCATGAGATCGGAGAGCTGTTGAGTCAAGGTGGTTCTGATGATACTATAGCCTTCTCGAGGCTCGGATTTACCAAGAGGTGGGAGGAGTGAGTCTGGTTCTTACTGTATCTCCAACACATCTGCACTGTGATTGGACACTCTGACCGTGGCTGACTCATGTTATGATTCATAGCCGTTTAAGGTACTTGGTAAACTTTGTGGTCATGGTCAGTGGCACGTGCCCTTTTTTTCAAGGCATTGCGCACAATAGCCGTGCCAAGCCACTGGTTTTTACCTCTTTTATACCTGCAAAATCATGCATATTAGATGTACGCTGTGATTGGGCACTCTGATTGTGGATGACTCGTGTTACGATGCGTGGAAGTAAAAGTCACTTGGTAAACGTTGTGGTCATGGTCATTGGCACATGCCAAGTTTGTCAAGGCATTGCGCAAAATAGCCACACCGAGCCACCAGTATTCTACCTTGTTTACACCTGCAAGATCATGCCTAGTACATCTGCACTGTGATTGGATACTCTGACCGTCTCCGACTCATGTTACCATGCGTAGAAGTTAAAGTCACTTGGTAAACTTTGTGGTCATGGGCAGTGGCACATGCCAACTTTGTCAAGGCATTGCGCACACTAGCCACACAGCGCCACCAGTATTCTACCTTGTTTTTACCTGCAAGGTCATGCCCAGTTTATCTGCACTGTGATTGGACACTCTGACCGTGATTGAATCGTGTTATGATCAATATAAGTCAAAGTCACTTGGATACATTTGTGGTTATGGTCAGTGGCACATACCAACTTTGTCAAGGCATTGCGCACAATAGACGTGCCAAGCCACCGGTTTCTTACCTTGTTTATACCTGCAAGGGCATGCATATTACATGTACGCTGCGATTGGACAGTGTGACCGTGGCTGACTCGTGTTATGATTCATAGCCGTTTTAGATACTTGGTAAACTTTGTGGTCATGATCAGTGGCACATGCCAACTTTGTCAAGGTATTGCGCACAATAGCCGTGCCAAGCCACAAGTATTCTACCTTGTTTGTACCTGCAAGATCATGCCTAGTACATCTATACTGTGATGGGAAACTCTGACCGTGGCTGACTCGTGTTACGATACGTAGAAGTAAAAGTCACTTGGTAAACGTTTTGGTCATGGTCAGTGGCACATGTTAATTTTGTCAAGGCATTGCACACAATAGCCACACCGATCTACCAGGATTCTACCTTGTTTGAACCTGCAAGGTCATGCCCAGTATATCTGCACTGTGATTGGACACTCTGAACGTGGCTGAATCGTGTCACGATTTGTAGACGTTAAAGTCACTTGGTAAACTTTGTTATCATGGTCTGTGGCACATGCCAACTTTGTCAAGGCATTGCGCACAATAGCCACAACGAGCCACCAGTATTCTACAAAATTTGCACCTCCAAGATCATACCTAGTACATCTGCACGGTATGGCTAGCGTGCACAGTGACCAACCAAATGATGCATACGTCACTCACTGAAACGGAATAAGTCCACTATGTGTGGTCAACATTGACAGCTTGTAACACGAGTCACAAGTGGTCAGAGTGAGAGACAATGGTTTAAGAAGCCTACGTATTTACTAGAAAGGACAAATAACTTCAACACGCAGTGGCACGGTGTGGCTAATATGCACACCAAACAACCAGACTAGGCATATGTCAGATGATGTCCAGAGAATTTCAGTATGGGTGGAATGTTGACCAACCATAACACGAGTCACAGACGGTCAGGAGATGAAATAATGCTATGGAAATATTGGTTCTCAACTACCAAGTACAACGACCTTCAATCAGTAGTAGCACGATGTGGCTATCATGCACAATGACCGACCAAAGTAGGCATATGTACTGCCCTTGACCAAAGAATTCCGCTGTGTGTGGTCCTCGTTGACAACTCATAATACGAGTCACAAACGGTCAGAGGGGGAAATAATGGTTTGGGAACACCAAGTATCAAATAGCAAGCCCAAGGGGCTTCAATAAGTTGTGGCTCAGTGTGGAGACCATGCAAGATGACCAACCAAAGTAGGCATATGTCACTGACCATGGCCAAATAATGTCAATAAGCATGATAAACTTTGACAACACATAACATGGGTCACAAATGGTCAGGGTGGAAGGTATTGGTTTGTCAATACTAGTTATAGAATAGCAAGTACAAATACCTTCAATATGTAGTGGCACAATGTGTCTTCAATGCACTGTGACCAACTGAAGTATGCACATGTCACAAACCATGACCAAAAGAATTTCACAGTGTGTGGTCAACATTGAAAACGCATAACATGAGTCACAAATGGTCAGAGGGGAAAACAATGGTCTGGGAATATTAGTTATCAACTAGCAAGTACAAAGACCTTCAACAAGCAGTGGCACAGTATGGCTAGCGTGCACAGTGACCAACCAAATGATGCATACGTCACTGACTGAGACCGAATAAGTCCACTATGTGTGGTCAACATTGACAACTCGTAAAACGAGTGACAGATGGTCAGAGGGAGAGACAATGGTTTAGGAAGCCTATATATTGACTATAAAGGAAAAATAACTTCAACACGAAGTGGCACGGTGTGGCTAATATGCACACCAAACAACCAGACTAGGCATATGTCAGATGATGGCCAGAGATTTTCAATATGGGTGGTCAATGTTGACCAACCATAACACAAGTCACAAACGGTCAGGAGATGAAACAATGCTATGGAAATATCGGTTCTCAACTACCGAGTACAATGACCTTCAGTCAGTAGTAGCACGGTGTGGCTACCATGCACAATGACCGACCAAAGTAGGCATATGTATTGCCTTTGACCAAAGAAATCCGCTGTGTGTGGTCAACGTTGACAACTCATAATATGAGTCACAAATGGTGAGAGAGGGAAACAATGTTTTGGGAACACCAAGTATTACATAGCAAGCACAAGGGGCTTCAATACGTCATGGCACAGTGTGGAGGCCATGCACGATGACCAACCAAAGTAGGCATATGTCACTGACCATGACCAAATACTGTCACTAAGTGTGGTAAACTTTGACAACTCATAACTCGAGTCACAAATGGTCAGGGTGGAAGATAATGGTTTGTGAATACTAGTTATCGACTAGCAAGTACAAATACCTTCAATACGTAGTGGCACAATGTGGCTTTAATGCACAGTGACCAACCAAAGTATGCACATGTCACGAACCATGACCAACTAACGTTGAAAACGCATAACACGAGTCACAAATGGTCAGAGGGGAAAACAATGGGTTGGGAACACTGGTTATCAACTAGCAAGTCCAAAGACCTTCAAAAAGTAGTGGCACTGTATGGCTAGAGTGCACAATGACCAACCAAAGGATGCATACGTCACTGAATACGATAGAAGAAGTCCACTATGTGTGGTCAACATTGACAACTCATAACACGAGTCACAAATGGGCAGAGGGAGAGACAATGGTTTGACAAGCCTATGTATCGACTCGAAAGCACAAATAAGTTGAATACGTAGTGGCACGGTGTGGCTAATATGCACACCAAACAACCAAACTAGGCATATGTCACTGATCATGACCAGAGAATTTCAATATGGGTGGTCAATGTTGACCAACCATAACACGAGTCACAAATGGTCAGAGGGGGAAACAATGGTTTGGGAACACCATGTATCAAATAGCAAGCACAAGGGGCTTCAATACGCTGTGGCATGGTGTGGAGACCATGCACGGTGACCAACCAATGTAGGCATATGTCACTGACCATGACCAAATAATGTCACTAAGTGTGGTAAACTTTGACACCTTATAACACGAGTCACAAATTGGCAGGGTGGACGGTTATGGTTTGTGATTACTAGTTATCGACTAGCAAGAACAAATGCTGTCAATATGTAGTGGCACAATGTGGCTTCAATGCACAGTGACCAACGAAAGTATGCATATGTCACTAACCATGACCAACACATTTCACTTCATGTGGTCAACGTTGAAAACGCATAACACGAGTCACAAATGGTCAGAGGGCGAAACAATGGTTTCAAAACGCTATAGACCTTCTAGCAAGTACAAATATCTTTCGTATATATTGGCGCGGTGGGGCTACCGTGCACAATGACCTACCCAAGTAGGCATACATCACTGCTCATGACCAACGAGGTTTTGTGTGTGTGGTAAACAGTCACAACTCATAATACAAGAAAAAAATGGGCAGAGGGAGAAACAATGGGTTGATAATACTTGGTATCGACTAGCAAGTACAAAGACCTTCAACAAGCAGTGGCAAGGTATGGCTAGCGTGCACAGTGACCAACCAAAGGAGGCATACGTCACTGACTGAGACCGAATAAGTCCACTTTCTGTGGTCAACATTGACAACTCGTAACACGAGTCACTAATGGTCAGAGGGAGAGACAGTGGTTTAAGAAACCTATGTATTGACTAGGAAAGGACAAATAACTTCAACACGCAGTGGCACGGTGTGGCTAATATGCACACCAAACAACCAGACTAGGCATATGTGAGATGATGTCCAGAGAATTTCAATATGGGTGGTCAACGTTGACCAACCATAACACGAGTCACAAATGGCCAGGAGATGAAATAATGCTATGGAAATATCAGTTCTCAACTACCAAGTACAACGACCTTCAGTCAGTAGTAGCACGATGTGGCTACCATGCACAATGACCGACAAAAGTAGGCATATGTACTGCCTTTGACCAAAGAATTCCGCTGTGTGTGGTCATCGTTGACAACTCATAATACGAGTCACAAATGGTCAGAGGGGGAAAGAATGGTTTGGGAACACCAAGTATCAAATAGGAAGCACAAGGGGTATCAATGCGTTGTCGCACGGTGTGGAGGCCATGCACGATGACCAACCAAAGTAGGCATATGTCACTGACCACGACCAAATACTGTCACTAAGTGTGGTAAACTTTTACAACTCATAACACGGGTCACAAATGGTCAGGGTGGAAGGTAATGGTTTGTCAATACTAGTTATCGACTAGCAAGTACAAATACCTTCCATATGTAGTTGCACAATGTGGCTTCAATGCACAGTGACAAACCAAAGTATGCATATGTCATAAACTATGACCAAAAGAATTTCACAGTGTGTGGTCAACGTTGAAAACGCATAGCATGAGTCACAAATGGTCAGAAGGGAAAACAATGGGTTGGGAACACTAGTTATCAACTAGCAAGTACAAAGACCTTCACCAAGCAGTAGCAGGGTATGGCTAGCGTGCACAATGACCAGCCAAATGATGCATACGTCACTGAATACGACCAAATAATTCCACTATGTGTGGTCAACATTGACAACTCGTAAGACGAGTCACAAATGGTCAGAGGGAGAGACAATGGTTTCAGAAGCCTATGTATTGACTAGAAAGGACAAATAACTTCAATACGTATTGGCACGGTGTGGCTACTATGCACACGAAACAACCAGACTAGGCATATGTGAGATGATGTCCAGAGAATTTCAATATGGGTGGTCAACGTTGACCAACCATAACACGAGTCACAAACGGTCAGGAGAGGAAACAATGCCATGGGAATATCGGTTCTCAACTACCAAGTACAACGACCTTCAGTCAGTAGTAGCACGGCGTGGCTACCATGCACAATGACCGACCAAAGTAGGCATATGTACTGCCTTTGACCAAGGAAATCCGCTTTGTGTGGTCAGCGCTGGTAACTCATAATACGAGTCACAAATGGTAAGAGGGGGAAACGATGGTTTGGGAATACCAAGTATCACATAGCAAGCACAATGGGTTTCAATAAGTTGTGGCACGGTGTGGAGACCATGCACGATGACAACCCAAAGTAGGCATATGTCACTGACCATGACCAAATAATGTCACTAAGTGTGGTTAACTTTGACAACTCATAACACGAGTCACAAATGGTCAGGGTGGAAGATAACGGTTTGTGAATACTAGTCATCGACTAGCAAGTACAAATACCTTCAATATGTAGTGGCACAATGTGGCTTCAATGCACAGTGACCAACCAAAGTATGCATATGTCACGAACCATGACCAACAAATTTCACTTCATGTGGTAAACTTTGACAACTCATAACACGAGTCACAAATGGTCGGAGGGAGAGACAATGGTTTGGGAAGACTATGTATCGACTAGAAAGGACAAAGAACTTCAATACGTAGTGGCACGGTATGGCTAATATGCACACCAAACAACCAAACTAGGCATATGTGATATGATGTCCAGAGAATTTCAATATGGGTGGTCAACGTTGACAAACCATAACACGAGTCACAAACGGTCAGGAGAGGAAACAATGCTATGCGAATATTGGTTCTCAACTACCAAGTACAACGACCTTCAGTCAGTAGTAGCACAGTGTGGCTACCATGCACAATGACCGACCAAAGTAGGCATATGTACTGCCTTTGTCCAAAGAAATCCGATGTGTGTGGTCAAAGTTCATAACTCATAATACGAGTCACAAATGGTCAGAGGGGGAAACAATGGTTTGGGAACACCAAGTATCAAATAGCAAGCACGAAGGGCTTCAATACGCTGTGGCACGGTGTGGAGACCATGCACGATGACCAACCAAAGTAGGCATATGTCACTGACCATGACCAAATAATGTCACTAAGTGTGGTAAACTTTGACACCTTATAACACGAGTCACAAATGGGCAGGGCAGACGGTAATGGTTTGCGAATAGTAGTTATCGATTAGCAAGTACAGATACATTGAATATGTAGTGGCACAATGTGGCTTCAATGCACAGTGTCCAACCAAAGTATGCATCTGTCACTAACCATTACCAACACATTTCACTTCATGTGGTCAACGTTGAAAACGCATAACTCGAGTCACAAATGGTCAGGGGGGGAAACAATGGTTTCAAAACGCTATATATCTTCTAGCAAGTACAAATATCTTTTGTATGTATTGGCACGGTGGGGCTACCGTGCACAATGACCTACCCAAGTAGGCATACATCACTGCTCATGACCAAAGAGGTTGCGTGTGTGTGGTCAACATTCACAACTCATGATACAAGTAAAAAATGGGCAGAGGGAGAAACAATGGTTTGGGAATACTTGGTATTGACTAGCAAGTACAAAGACCTTCGATAAGTGGTGGCACGGTGTGGCTACCATGCAGAATGACCAACCAAAGCATTATTGTGTCACTGAATATCATAAAAAGAGTTTCACTGTGTGTTGACAACTTTCCTTCTTACGGCTGGTCAATCGGAGCAATGGTTGAGACGTTATTCAAGCTCAAATGTGCAAAATTTGAAATTCCATTTACGTCAAATTTGTATGAATAAACTAACTTTGTTATCATTCATAATTTTGAAAACTACCCTCTAATATTACACCCCCTTATTTTATGCCCTTTACCCATAGGAACCCCTATAATGTCATTTGGACATCATATGAACACCGTGCAAGTTGGCTAGATTCTGGAGCGATAGGTCCTATGTTTGAATCCTCGTATGCGCAATAGAGAATAGGCTTGTGACCTGGGGGTGGGGGTGGGCCTGTTTTGATACCTCAACTACACCTTCGAGCCTAAGCCGTGGGGGGGTAGGGGGGGGGTGTCATAATGCGGTCGCAAATCTGTCCTCCAGGTCGTCCATAGAACATCCATATATGGGGGGTGGGAGGGAGTATTCCAGTGAAGGCACCTATGCGTAACAAATCAACAAAAACCGACCTGGTGTCAAAGGGAGAAACTTTTTGCTATTTATGGACTATCAAGTGCAAAGCCTTTCAGCAAGTAGTGGAACAGTGTGGCTACCATGCACAATGACCAACCAGATTAGGCATGTATCACTTACCATGACCAAATAAATTTACTACGTGTGGTCAACGTTGACAACCTATAATATGGGTCACGACTTGTTAGAGGGGGAAACAATGGGTTGGGAATACTAGATGCCAACTACCAAGTACAAAAACCTTCAGTCAGTAGTAGCACGGTGTGGCTACCATGCACAATGACCGACCAAAGTAGGCATATGTACTGCCTTTGACCAAAGAAATCCGCTGTGTGTGGTCAACGCTGGCAGCTCATAATACGAGTCACAAATGGTCAGAGGGGGAAACAATGGTTTGGGAACACCAAGCATCACATAGCAAGCACAAGGGGCCTCAATACGTTGAGGCACGCTGTGGAGGCCATGCACGATGACCAACCAAAGTAGGCATATGTCACTGACCATGACCAAATACTGTCACTAAGTGTGGTAAACTTCGACAACTCATAACACGGGTCACAAATGGTCAGGGTGGAAGGTTGTGGTTTGTCAATACTAGTTATCGACTAGCAAGTACAAATACCTTCCATATGTAGTGGCACAAAGTGGCTTCAATGCACAGTGACAAACCAAAGTATGCATATGTCATAAACCATGACCAAAAGAATTTCACAGTGTGTGGTCAACGTTGAAAACGCATGACATGAGTCACAAATGGTCAGAGGGGAAAACAATGGTTTGGGAACACTAGTTATCTGCTAGCAAGTACAAAGACCTTCAACAAGTGGTTGCACGGTATGGATAGCGTGCACAGTGACCAACCAAAATATGCATACATCACGGACTGAGACCGAATATATCCACTATGTGTGGTCAACATTGACAACTCGTAACACGAGTCACAAATGGTCAGAGGGAGAGACAATGGTTTTAGAAGCCTATGTATTGACTAGAAAGGACAAATAACTTCAACACGTAGTGGCACGGTGTGGGTAATATGCACACCAAATAACCAGACTAGGCATATGTCAGATGATGTCCAGAGAATTTCAATATGGGTGGTCAACGTTGACCAACCATAACACGAGTCACAAACTGTCAGGAGATGAAATAATGCTATGGAAATATCATTTCTCAGCTACCAAGTACAATGACATTCAGTCAGTAGTAGCACGATGTGGCTACCATGCACAATGACCGACCAAAGTAGGCATATGTACTGCCTTTGACCAAAGAATTCCGCTGTGTGTGGTAATCGTTGACAACTCATAATACGAGTCACAAATGGTCACAGGGGGAAAGAATGGTTTGGGAACACCAAGTATCAAATAGCAAGCACAAGGGGCTTCAATACGTTGTGGCACGGTGTGGAGGCCATGCACGATGACCAACCAAAGTAGGCATATGTCACTTACCATGACCAAATACTGTCACTAAGTGTGGTAAACTTTGACAACTCATAACACGGGTCACAAATGGTCAGGGTGGAAGGTAATGGTTTGT